>WBNO01000148.1:0-85038 GCA_013400575.1 Peucedramus taeniatus
TGTTCCCTTGTTTCTTTTTGAGGATTCCTAATTTTTTTCTTCCTTGGTTATAATTAAAAGGGTACGATTTTATCAGGTAGTTTTATTCCAAGATGGATCGGTGTTTGTCTTCTTCTGGAAAATATGTCTTTTGAGGTGTTTCACACCACATGCTTGGGAAAGTTTACATTGGATTAATGGGAATATATATATATATGACTCTTGTCTTGTTTATAGAGAATCTCACTGAAACGTTTTTTGGGAAAACTTCCCTATATGAAATTTTGTCCAGACTTTAAAAATTCTGACCTTATGAATTACATGGCATTTTTGGAAGCCATCTCCAGTAGTTCTTGCCTTGGTTACATTGGATTGGAGTTATCTTTCACCATTTAACCACAAAACTAGGAGTTAAAAACTGTTCTTGCTAGTGAGATGGAGAGTTACACAATGAAGAAAATTACTTTATGAAAACTATATACTCTTGCACAAAGGAAATGTAAACGGACGGAAAAAAATTAAGCTCCAACTGGAACAATCTAGAAGAATTTTCTATATTTTTATAGTCTATAAATTTTATAGTTCCTCTTCCCCTTGCAAGCCATTTGGATTTTTTAAAGTATGTATTGTTGGTATAATGCTAACTTTTGAAAATCTAAATTATTTGTGTGCCAGAGCTGCAAGCTTTCTGAATCATTTCTGAATCAAGTCCAAGAGTTAATCCTAACTTTAATATTTGTAATTAATTATCTTGGCTATAGCAATAGCAACCTGGAAAGGATGAGATTGTTGCAGAATTCATCTGCATGCAAACAAATCCATTTTTATGTCAGAAATAATCCTAAAATTGGTGTCTAAAAGTTATTAATGCTTTAAATTGTGTCTAAATAGAAATCATTCTAAAAGAACTATTTAATTCTCTAAGTAAATATAAAGCCCAAACCATTCTCAAGAGAAAGAAATACCTCAGAACTCTCACCTTTTTACAAAAGCCAACCTCAGGTAATTTTTTGTCAGGTAATTTAGAGAACTTTGAGTCAAAACAGAGTGTGTGCTGAATGCAAAATGCAATGGAGCTCTACTAACTCCAGTAGCTTCTGTTTACCTTCCTGCAGTAAATAATGCACTGGCAAGGTTAATCCATAGAAAGACAGGTTACTTTTGAATGCAAAACAAGCAAAGAGAGATCAAAAAGTTGCCAGTTCTTCCTCTCAGAGCTTCGAGAGCTTGCAGACTCCTCAGCTCTGATTTGCTTTCCATAGGATGCCTGGAAGAATATCAGGCAAGCCTGCAGATAGTAGAAAAAAACATTTTGTCAAATTCCTTCAAGCTGTATTCATTGGACATATAAAGTCTGGGGTGCAGCAGGAAGTTTGAACAACATAATTTTACTGAGTGACTCTTCCCATGCAATGCAGTTTGACCAAGCTCAGCTAAGATCAACTGTACACGTCAAAATTTGTGTGAATTTTTACAGTGTGAATGCTGCTACTTCCATAAATAACATCAGTTTTAAAATAGTGTTTTGCTATAAATTACTGGATATTTTTTCAGTCAAATTTTTAAAAGGCAAAGATTTTCTTTAGAAAATATTCTCATTTTGAAGAGAAGCCAAAGCAAATCATAAAATGCCAAAGACCCATAACAATAAAATTTACATGGTTTTGCTACGTACATATAGGATTAGAAAAAAGATGTGGGCATGCTTTAGAATAGTGAGAAAATGAAAATGTTTGTCAAATGCATTAACATTTACTCTAAAACCTGTTAAAATTATTTGTCTATTTTAAAAATGGAAGCAATTCTTTTGAATTACATCAGACCACTGAAGGAATTGTTGTATTATAAAGATATTTAAACACAATTTACAGTGCAATGCAATCAGTTGAATCTCTTTTGTGGCTTTAGATGATATTGGGTAGAGTATTTTCTCAATGAAGCTGAAGAAATATGTCATGACTGCTAAGAGCCAAAATAGAAAATTATTATAATAAAACCACTTAAGAGAAAAAAAGTAATTGCTGATTTATTCAGATTCTTTATGAGTAACTGAAATTTTCTTCAGTGAGTATCTAATAAATGTATAAAACCATTAAGCTAATAAAAATCTTACATAATAAATGCAGAATAATTATTACAACCAGAAGCATTAAATTAATTTATTAAATTGATTAAATCTCTTCTGAAACAATTTATGTTATAATGACTATAGTCATGTGATTACGGTCTCTTAAAACAATATTTTATCAGACCATCTGCAGTAGAGCCAGGCAAGTGTTTCATCTTTAATTTTATTCTGAAAAGTTATGACAAAGAGAAATTTTTCACATGGCTCGTTTCTTTTCTGTGCTTCGAGTCAGATCTTCAGTGCCTTTTTTACTGCCACACTTTCTCAAACACCTCCTGTCCTGGAGTGCCTGAATGCAGAGGCAGTGGAGATGAGAGATATACTGAGGATAATGCTGTGTCATGTCACTGAGGGCTTTTAGGCATGACAAATTTTTACAATATTTTAAAGTGCATGCTGGCCTAAAAGAAGTTAGTGGAATTCAGTCAGTGGAATTCCTCCTGGATTCCAACAGGGCCAAAAAAACAACTTAGCAAATTTTTCTGCCTGGTAGGAGTCTTTCACATCACCCATGACTGATGGCAAAGGAGCTCAGTTTTGGCTGAGAGCCCAGCCTTGTGTTTTTATTAATGGAGTAACACTTTTAGGAAATAATTCATTTTATTAGTTAATATTTTCTTGAATCTTTTTCAATAAAGGAATTATAGGATGGGTAGCTAGGCAGGTATATGGTAGAGAAATTCTTTAGAAGTTTGATATCAGTAAACTTTCTTTGTCCAGGATTTTTTAGTTCAATAAAGTCTATTGGAAATTTTTCTTCTCAAGTCATCCAGAGCCTTGATTTCTCTCTTCTGATTCTTGAGGAATGTTTGTTTCTCTCATGAATAAATGCTTAGGTACATCGTAGAGTGTACCCATGCACATTTATAAATTAATTTGTCAGGAAGTTGATTAATAGATCTCCCTTTAGCCAAGGTAAAGAAGGCAAAGTATGCAGGGACATCAAATTCACATAGAAGAATGCAGTCTAAGCTGATGTTTCATGTTACATCCTCAGGAAGCATGTAACGTCGACCTTACTATGAACCATTTACAACATAGAAATACTGATCATTTACTACAGCAAATACCTTCTTTTTTTCTCATTTAGAGGAACACAGGATGCTCCTTATAGTTCAGTCCCATCCAATACCAAGTCCTTACCATATTCTTTCCTTCTTATTTTGTATGTCCCCACATCCTCATGTTAAGAGTATTCTTTTGCTAATGGATCAATTGCTAAATTTGATTATAGACCAGTCAAGACTTCTGATGTGTACAGGCAACAGAAATGCCTCCTCACCTCCCCTGCAAGCATGTCCTTACTGCTAGAGATCCCTGCATATGGTATTTTTGCTGCCAGCTCCATGTAATCTCTTTTGTGGCAGTAACCAGTTACAGTATATTTCCTGAAGGTGTGATTTAATAATTTAAATTTGATCAATATTTGCTGCAGAACTCACTTCTTCTTGCATTTGATGGGAGACGTTGGACAATATCAAAGCTGAGGTTTCAGTCTTGTGTAAAATATATTGAACACTCTCCATTCAGGAGATATTCAAGGGATTCTTAGAGGTGCATAATCAAGGCAAATTTCTAAGCAAAGGTTTTTCCAAAATTGTCCATAGGTATGTCAATATGTACTCAGATTATATAGGCTGGAAGAAGAGCTCTCAGTGGTCTTTTTGCAGACTCCCAGAAGAAAAGGAGTTTTATTTAGTAAAAGCTCTAGAAGTGCTTAACGGAGCCCTGCTTGCCAAGCTGTTTTATCGACTCAAGTAGAGCAATTGAGCACAAGTAGAAATTCCAAGGCTCTTGACAGAGAACAGAGAGCAGAGGCAAAAAGAGATCGTTTCTGGAGAGCTGATGCACTATCCTTTAATATAGGTGAGAGCCAGGCAGGACTATTCTGAGAGACCTTTGTGAACATCTCTGTTTGTTTGTCATGAAGGGAAAAGAAATGCCAAATAACATCCACAGCAGGTAGGAGCAAATGTGATAATAAGAAATTCCAATATAAAAATTGTATGACTTCTGTTGAATTTCTACAGTACATGATATTAAAAGCAATTTACTCACATTTTTCATTACATAATGATAATGATTTTATTTGTAGACCATAATTAATACATGATGGGAAGGTTCCTGTGGTTAAAATGCATTATGAGCTATCAGACATGGAAACATACACAGCATGAGTTTTATTTCCTGGGATTTTTTCATTGTTCTTTCTATGCTCAAGTAGAGATTCTACTTTTTAGCTACATTTTCTCAGTAAAATTAACATATCTGCTAATACCACAGTGAGAAGTAGCATTTTTCATAAACACAAAGCATATGATTCAAATGAGAGAGTAAACTTTGCATTTATAGAGACAGTCTTTTGAAACAAGGTAGTGTAAATAGAGGAATATGCATGCAGAAACATAAGGCTACTTTATAAAAACATAATTAGAATTAACTGCCATTGTTCATGTACTAATAGATATGCTGTATTAAGTGTCATCTTTCACTGTCACTTCGTGAAGAAGCAGTGTGCACACTGGTTCATAAGTTAATTTTTTAATTTGCTGCTAGCTTTTGATTTATTTGACACGTTTGACCATGTGGTTATTTGATAATAACATTTCAAGCTACTATCCTTTCCTCAACATTTGGTAAAGGTACCTTGGCTGGCTGTTTCAGGCAGGTTACCTTTTGCTCCTCCTCATGTCTTATTGCTGTACATCGATTTCTGTCAGTGTGTTTGCTTCTCACTTTACTGACTGTCAGAAATAATCAGCTCACTGTCTCCCATTTATTCAGGTGCAAATAGAAGCTGCACTTTGTCATATGAATACCAAGGGAAGAAGCTAGAAGTCTTAGACTTTTTAAGTAAAGTAACATAAACAGAGCAAGACGCACAGTGATGTGTAAGCAAATGTTGTGCTCAATAATAAATTCTGAATAAATTCTGCTTCACTAATTCACAACTCTGTCAGACATTCCTCTAAATATTCTGAAGAAGATCCCATAGATATAATTGGCTTTGTTATCGAGTGAAGGAAAACTATAAATTTCATAAAGCAATTATTAAACTTCTAGTAACACACATATGGTGTTGTAAAATTATTCTAAAGAGATATAAAAACCTGGTCCTCACTCTCACATATTGTTTTGAATAAGGGATGTACACTGCATGGCTACTCAATTGTTTGCAGGTTTCTTTATAATTGCTTAACACCAAAGGGAACCTTCTCCCTGCTAATGTAAACACTAAATTCAGGACGCTTATTAGTTCTGAGATGTTTTCATTCTGAGAATGTCACAGACCCTGAGAGAATCAGCTTCCCTGTCTTACTGACAACGGAATGATAAAGAGAGAATAAGGCTTCAGTCCTGCACCTCTACTTGGTACTGTCATCAGGCCAGAAATTTTCTTTGTTGAGCATCAAAGTACTCAAATAAATCATCTTGCTTATGTACCTTCTCAAGGTCATTCTTGTGTAGTTAACACAAAAATGTAGTGGAGCCCTGTTGCCTTCATTACTGTTAGTAACAAACAAGAGTATGGTGGCATTAGTAAGGATGAATGGCCATAGCTAATACTGATCAGTACTAACCAAGAATTAACCAACACAATTGTAAAATCAGATTCAAAATTTAAATTGAGTCAGTATTTTAATGAATGAATGATTCTGTTGAAGTCAGTCCTACCTCTCCTTCTAGGTCAGCTTCCTATCTATTAGGATTCCATATGCATATGGAATCTTGTGTTCATGACTGTCCTATTCAAGAAATTGGATAATCTTTCTTTTTTTTTACCTTTCACTCTGCAACACAGGTGTTGAATTTCTGGCATGAATGATGCAAAAGTAATGTGGATAGGTTTGAGTATGGCTTGGGTATTTGCAAGCAGTCTAAGACTGAATATATTTAATAAAATGTTGTGATGGTTCTGTTAGTAACAAAAATGTCTGTGAGCTACTTCAAAAAAACCCAGAAATGTAACTAGACAATGACTTAAACATATAGAACTTAAAATGTGTCACAGATTTCTGAATCCATTTTCTTCTCATTGTCTACCTCTTTTCCTATATCCTCTCATTCTTATGCCAAATATTTCTGATCCCTACTGCCAAGAATGCAGAATTTCCAACAACCTAAGAGGTTTTATGACCTCTTCTGCTTTTGCTGGCACAAAATCTAGAGTGGCTTACATACGTCCTCCAGGGGAGAAAAGGTGAAAAGAAGGTAACTGGTGCTAGAACTGAGCATATTTCTGACTGAAATGTTATGGCTTATAATGAATACAGAATGAAAAAATTCCCTAACTTTTTTTAGCACAATCCTGAAAACTGTATAGATATAAAGAAATTACTCTTGGTTTACATTCTTTCACAAATTTGATTCCATCATTTAGAAAATTAAAAATTTATTTACTCCTACTCTTCTCTCTCTATGTGATGACTTAAAGTGCAGTTGTTTTGACATGGTTTGAGACTATTCATTATCCTCATCATCAGAGTACAGCAAGATGTAGAATTTAAGAGCTATAAATGTGCTTTAAGACTGGAGGCCTTTTTTAAAGGAATCCTGTCTATAGCTTTCTACGAAAATGATGATAGAAGCATTAGCCAAAACTGACCACTCTGTAGTTATCTTTTTTCCTTTTCTCTGGGTTACAAAACCGTTTACTGTATTCTAGATTTAGCACAACATAACAGTACACTTGGATCAGTATTGTCAGCATTTTCTCTGGATATTTCAGCACATATCAGAGCTGTTGGACAAGTCTAGGTTCATTCTCTCAGTGGTCAAATTTTTGTTGCTTAGTTGATATTTAAATATCTACTTGCTGTGTTTAAATGCCATAAAATAATTTCTTGGGTCATTAGGCTTTTTTTTAAATAATGGCATATTACTGGCATATTACTGTGAGGTTAGACAAATTTAAATAATTTATTATTTAAATGAATCAGACTCTCATATATTTCAGAAAAGCTATGGGCAAAATTAAAATCTGCCAAATGAAATAAACTTGCTGAGGTACCAGAACAGTGCTTTTCCTTTTTTTTTTTTTTTNACTTACACATACAACTTAGAAGTGGCTTCTCTCTTGACCTGCCAATGAAGAAAAAAATCTCTATCTGAGATTGAAGCTATCAACAGATAATCTTCCCAGGCCAGTTTGTCTGAGAATTCCACTGATGCCTTTCAAAACTTCAGGTATGGCAGCTGGGAGATGGGATTGTAAGGCTTCGCAGCAGATAAGGAAAGATTAGGAGCTCTGATAAATTGGCCCTGGGATTTTGAAATCTCTGTTGCCCCCATTGCCATTGCCCACCAAGTGCATAAGGCTAATAAAATAGGTTATCTATCATAATATATTATCTATCACTGTTTGCAATATTATTAATTTTTCAACTACTATCTTCTGACTAATATGTTAAATTTACTTCTTTTTTAGTGGTTTTCTTTTTGACTCATAAAATATGCAAGACAATCAAAATGTTACCATGAATATTGACTTTTGTACCAGGCTACTTAAATTCTCAAGTCAGCTGTTTAACAAAACTTTTCTCACCAATATCTACCATTTTGAACACTTCTTTATCACATGAGTGTCTTTGAGAGCAGAATGACTTACAAGAAACAGATTGTTACATTCATTATTAGCACTGGAATAATAGTCTAACAGCTGCAGGAGAAAAAGTTTCAAAGACTGTGCTTTGAAGTTGCAGAAGTGCATTTTCAGAACAAAATCAAGTAATTTATTCCTTTTGTTGTTTGTTTGAATTTTGTCCTAAGAGTGTCTATTGTATTTTTACCAAATTATTTTGGACAAGATAAATCAGCATTTCTCAACTTGGCCATGATCTTATTCAAAGTCTCCCAAGCATCACCTGCTAGAAAAGGGCTATTGCAAATGTGAGAATAACTGTGCAGAGCTGTAAAGAGGCAGATTCAGAACAACAAACTGGCCCCATGGCACATTAATAATTATTGTTTGTTTCATTGTTAAATGAATAAAATAGTAGATTTGGGGAAGAGAAACATATTTTTATCTGGTTTTAGATAAAAATAAAGATAGGATTGACTCTCTAAAGAAACAGAACACACTCAGAATGTGGCCATCACTATATTGGCTATGATATAGGTAAGTTTGGAGAATATTCTACATGAAAAGAAATCTCATAATACATTTGGTACCCACTCATTTACCTAGGCATTAAACTCTTATTTTTTGGTTTTGTTATCTTTTGAACTGTGGTACAGCTGACAAGATTGAAGCTTTTACCTGAATCACCCAAACTTTTCTGTCTGCCCCTCACAGAGTGAAAAGATTTTGCGTCACACAGTCCATTAAATTCTACAGACATCCTGAAGGTGGAGCCTGTGTGACTCCATTACTCACACTTGCCCCACAGCAGGATAACTGGGACCTCATTAATGATCCTGAGCAGACCAACTTTCAAACTGGAAACATTTCAAAACCCAGGATACCTAATTAATAGCAGTCAGCAATAGCTGTCTTGTAAGAATGCTATAATTCAGGTTCTGAGTCTGAAGTTAAGCATCAGACTATCCCTTTTTCCATCCTAAACCCACAGAAACTTTTGTAAAACAGATCACATAAGCATAAGGAATTTTGACCCTAAATGGAAAGGTAGTGCACTTAAAGTCCTTTCAAATTACTATCATGTAAAGATATTTGATGATATAATTTTATATTTATGCTTTTTATCCAATTCACATTAAAAATCCATAGTAATAACACAATTTAGTAATTCTATAAAGCTTTTATTTAAACAGAACAGAACAAAGAGAATCAAAAGTGTAACCAGCAAGCCAAGGGAGGTGATTCTGCCCCTCTCTTCCACTCCCATGAGACTCTGCCTGGAGTACTTTGCCCAGCTACAGGGCCCCCAACACAGGAAGGATGTGGAGCTGAAGGTGTGAGCACGGAGGATGCCACAAAGAAAAACAGAAGGCTGGCACACCTCTGCTATGGACACAGGTGGAGGGAGCTGGGTTTGTCCAGCTTAGACAATAGAAGGCTCTGGGGAGACCTCACAGCACCTTCTAATACCTAAAGGGGCTACAGGAAAGTTGGTGAGGGACTTTTTATAAGGGTGTGTAATGACAGGACAAGGGGGAATGGCTTCAAACTGAAAGAGGGCAGTTTTATTCTACATATTAAGAATATGTAACCTCTTCACTGTTAGGGTGAGACATTGGAGCAGGTTGCTCAGGGAAAGTGTGGATGTCCCATTCCTGGAAGTGTTCAAGGCCAGGTTGAACGGGGCCCTTGAGCAACCTTGTCTAGTGGAAGGCGTCATGGAGACATGGGAATATCTTCAACATTTTTACTACTGCCTTTTGTGTGATGTGATGGTACAAAACAGAGGTCTTCATTACCAGTTTTGAAAAGGGTTGTCACCTTCACTCATCAAGAGATTTGATTGTTCTTGTACCTGATTTTGCAAATGAGGAGAGTGTGCAACAGTTTAAATGGTGGTAGGCTAAAAAAGGAAGGTGAAGAAAGTGCTTGCAAGGCCAAGACTAGCTATGATACTATGAAACATTTTACCATTTGAAAAAAGAATGTGATAAGTATTCTGCATATTTCTCCTTCCAGTTCCCAAGGAGAAATGTTTTTCCTTTGGTTAACTGCTCTGTTAACCATGGCCTAATGCTTGGTTCAGAGAGCAACATTGGTTTGAGGTGACAATAAATCTGAAGTGCTGAACAATTTCTTAGGATACACTTGTAGGAGAGGGAGTTTATTGTTATATATTTTAATGATGCTGAAGACCTGATAAGACTGAAGTCACTGTGGTTAATTGACTTTGCACTCTTCAACTTCAGTTCAATATACTAAAGACAACTATTAATGTTAACTTTATTACATTGTTCATGATTTAGGCTGGTTAGGACAAAGCTTTCTTTATATGTTCATGTATAGTCTTAGATATTGACTAGAGTAACAGCCTGGAGGGACAACTAGTATATAAACAATAAACCACATTGAAAGGAAACATGGCCACAACTGTTCTTTATGGAAAAAACTAATGTTTTGGAGGATTGGCAGTGCAATAGTAATATCAAATAAATTATAATGATTGATTTAACAAGAAAAATCAAAGTTAATAGCATACATAATAACTGAGAACCTAATTAGAAGAGTTGATATGTTTCAGAGGGTCACAAACAGCTGCATTTTATTATTTATGTAAGAGTTGTGACTATACGCAATGCTAATTAATAATCACTTGAAGTAATAGGATTAAAACTTGACAAAAATCAAGCCAAGTGAGTTTTAAGCCATATTAGTAGTGGCATTTCCCCCTCAGATTTCTGACTAATGAGGCAGAAGGATAGCATGGATTTGTAATAATTTCTATGCGTAGGTAATTATGTCTGAACTCTAGGAGAGAATGAGGGGACATTTTACAACAGCTCATTCGAAAAAAGGGGAAAAGATGAAAAAAGCAAACAGTGCAGTGAATATCAGCAGCGCCTCTTGACTTTGTGTTTAAGTGCTATTACTGACTTCATTGCAAGTGAGAGAAACTATCATTAAACCATGATCCATGAAATCCCTTAGACATATGTATAGCTTTAATGAGCAATACCTTAAACACTTTAGACATTTGAGTCCAATTTAAACATCTGTCAAGCTCCATCCAATTGTGTGCAGTCTGTTTCAGCAAAATTTGAAATTATAGTGGAAAAAAAAATAAAACACAATAAAAATAAGGATTTTTTTATAACAAGGTAGAAAATAATAAAGTATGTGTTTGAGAGAATTGTGTTCAGGGACATGAAAAATGAAAGATTATTGTTTATCTATGTTAACTTATATTCAAGTTTTTGAAAGCAAAAATGAAAACTAGAGGAAAAAAATGAAAGAGGGATTCTAATAAAATGGTTTTTGAAATAGATTAGAAAATCTAGATAGAAGAAGCAAAAACAGTTGAATAGGAAACTTTGGCTTTCAAATACTTTGGGTTTAACAGTTTTGCAAAAGGTTTTAAGGTGCTTTTTTTCTTTTTCTGTAATACCAGTTTTTAATAGGATTTGAACAATAGTCAAACTGACAGAGCTAGAAGCAGTGAACAAATTTCCAACAATTCTGTATTTCTGTCATGTTTTCATGGGACTTAAGTTGATGGTCAGTGCTTTGTCACGGTGATGAAGCAGAGAAGCAGCACCACAGAAACGGGTCTGGAATTAGAAACTGACCAGTGGATCAAAATCTAACACTTTTACACACAGCCTCTGCTCAGGCACAGCTTCTTCTATATGCACCGAGAGGGCCTTACCTTGGCCCAGGGCTTATTGCCTGCTATGATCTCCCTCTTTAAACATCTAGATCTTCTTTCAATTTTGTCTGAGCTTTCAACTCTGTTATTTATTGATTCTTTACAGTCCCTTAGAGCTTTTGCAAAATATATTTTTGACACAGAAATTAAACCCAAAACTTACACTAGGAGAGAATGAAATTATTCAGATTATGAATGGAAAAATAGTTGAGACATGTGGTATTCAGTAGGAGACTTTGCTGAGATGAAGGGTTAGAAGGATCAATTGGAACATTTTTCCCTAAATTCAAAATGTTTACATGTAGGTCAAAATCTCCCAGAATGTACTTTAAGTAGTTATTTTTAGAATTAGAAGGGGGTGGGGGGAAAGCATAGAAAAGGCTGTTGGTGAAAAAAAATCTAGAATATTTTCCTCACTCACCAGACAAAATTTTTGGCCAAAGTCCTGCAATTCCCTTTGTGATGTGTCTGATTTTGATTGTCTGCATTTTTACAGAGGGAACTGAGTCAGACACACGTGGTGTATAGAACAGAGAGTTACTGTAAAAAAGAGTGGTCAGAGCCAATGCATGAGGGAAATGTTTGAATGGTAAAATTTACTTCAGATTGCTCTACATGGAGCAATGATTGAGATGAGTTTCAGCAGAAGCACTAAGCAAATATTTATGTGATGTGGTTTGTGAGGAATATGTTCAAAAGAAGGTAGAAATTACATATGCTTAACCAATGAATGTCAAACTTACTATTCAAAAACTAATTGCCATGAAAACTGTGATAATATTTGGAGAATAAAACTTTGGAATATCTTGAATGTGCCTTTCTTTTAACTACCCATGGTAGTCTCCTTTGCACTGTCATTTATTTTGAAATTTTATTCTGATTTTCATTATAAAAGTGTTTATCTTCTTTACAGCAAAATAAAAATTCATCACAAGTCCTGTGGGGTTTTTGTCACTGTTTTCCTCCTAATTTTTGAGACATGGTATCTTTCCAATTGTTTTTCAAGTCATGTTTTAGTATATAGTTCTTAAGAAAACATAAGTTTGTGACCCTCCATGTGAACTCTGTTGCATATGGGACAAACTAGCAAGATGATGTTTGGTATTATGAAATTAAATTTGCGTGAAGCTTTTGTCAGAGTTATAAACAAACTCTTGTTTATAAACAGTTTATCTTGTTGTAAACAAACAGTGATGACTGTTATTTTCATTCCATGTGTATCCACATAGTTTTGTAAAGTTTTTTACCACTTCTGGTAAAAGTGTTTGGGAACTTGAAAGTCTAGAGACATGTTGATCTGCCTTTTGTTTAATATTTACAAATTTTTCCTCTGTTAGATAAGGCAGATACTTTTCTACCTAGCTGAGAAAATAGAAATAATACACCTTCACTAAAATATTAGAGAGAAATTTAACTCATTAAGTCTTAATTTAGGTGAATATTTTACATTATTTTAGGAGACATGACTGGGATTCATCAAAAGAAATGAGGAGAGAACCTATTCAATACAAGGAATGAGTTCTTCATGTAATGATCAATTAAGCTGTAGCAATTTTTTGATCAGAATGCTCTCAGTGCTAAATGCCAATATAGATTTGCAACCAACCTAACAACTTCATAAAGGGGAAAAAAAAAACTAAACTAACTAAACTATTTTTCTACTAAAAACAGTAGAAGCATTTTCAGCTGTCTCAGGAATACCCCTTTAATTGTAGCTTTTCAGGGGACAGGAGACTATACGGTGGCTATGTTGCCATTTTCTTCTCCTCATATACATCCCTAGGTAGCCACAAGTAACAAATGCCAGTGAGAACACACTCATTTGATTTACTTTTGATCAAATGAAGTGTTTTTCCTCTTAGTTTCTTAAGAATAGTAAATTTGTAGCTCATAATAGAATTAAAATAATATCTCTGCTAAAATTCAAGTATTACAGGTTGAAAACAAAAGTTTAATTCATGCTTTAGGGGAAAGCAATCATTTGTTGATGAATAAGTTAATACCCAAAATTAGAACAATATTCTCTAGAATCACTTCTACATTAACTTAAGTCTACTAGGTTATTTTATTTTCCAGATTTAAAAGTATATAGAACCAAAATTCAATCCACGTTCTATCTCACTTCATTAGATTGATAATGTGAGTCAATGGTATTTTTTTTCCTGATTTCCTCCTGGATTAATTCCAACAAGAGTATCAGTAGCAAATAGTCACACAAATTTTAATATTCATTTCTCAGAAATTGAACTTTTGGAATTCACTTGCTATGAAAATTACAGTTAATGAATATTTTTGATAATGGAAAAGATCCCATCTAAGAATGAATCCTGTCCATTTAGCAAATGATGCAGCAATTAGTTAAAATAGAAAGTTCCTGTAAGGATACTGGAAGCCATAAACCAGTTGTTCTACTAAATTAATCTGACTTGTTTAATTGATGAATCTCTTAGAAATTAATTTTAATCCAGTGCTAACACTGTGGGAACACTTCTGGTGATTATTTCATAAGATGTCATGGGGCTATCGTTGCTTTGTAAGCCTTGCAAACTCTAAGTTGTGTCTTCTTTCATTTTTGTAAGGAGAAAACACACAAGAAAAGTCCATTAAAAATACATTATTTTGTTTTTCAAGGTATAGGCATGCTTTGGTCCTCTGTTCTGGAGAATATGTGACTTATAAGCCCTCCAAAAGTACTAAAATATTTTATTTTTCTCTTTCTGGTCTTGTGAATACAAAGCCTATATATGGTTATCCCTAAATTTATTCTAGATTTAGATGTTCAACATTATTAGGAGAATTAAACAGCTGAAGGAGTAAAGTCAGGGTCTGAAAGCTTGCTTTCAACTTTAGACATAAGTTCACAACCCTCTCATCAGGGTGGCTCTATTCCAGGGTCCCAAGGACTTTTAAGTTTTTTGGTCATGCATGGTTCATTTAGCTATTTTATTTAACAGAAACATGCTTCATTTTCTCTGCTTGTCTTTCACTTCTTATCAGGGTTTTCTTTTTTTCTTATTCCATAATCATACATGCCTGGCTGTACTTCTGGGCAGATAAACAAAAGTAACCGAAGCATGAGGAGGCAGGGACCTGTCACAAGGGATGCATCCCTCTGGACATGCCTATGGGACAATGGCAGCTTGATGCAACTCCCTCCTACCCACTCTGGTGGAGGGGTGATGCTGTCAGCCTTGTGGGCAGAAGGGCACCTGGGGTTATGGCACCAGGCAAAAGCGGTATGTAATGAGCAGATTTTACCATATAATGGTTTAATTTACATTATTAGTGAGGCTTTCTTTTCCAACTAGCACTATTAGTTGCTTTAAGTACAAATTGGACAAGCAATGAATCCTTGGCTCCATACATCTGGTGGGTCCTCTTTTGCATGTGTCTGGACATTGAATGCTGGAAGTCCAACACTAGATACCCAATATTGATCCTTTTTCACTGATGGGAAGTCAGTAAAATTATGAATAAACTCATTCAGTGAATTTGTACTAAATGCAGAGTTAGAGATGTGCTATTTCAATCTACCTCATTTCTTTATTTCTTTATAGGTAATGTTTAAATATAAAGTGGGGGAAGAAGTAAAAGTAATATTTTTTAATAATAGAAAGGAAACATATTTTCCTTGATTCTTTTTTTTTTTTTTTAAAGATTCAAGCAATCAATATTTCTGCTGGAATGATATAATTATGGAAATTATGAGAGAGAAAAAAATACTTTATCACTGCATTCAGTGCTGTTAATCATAAAGATACATGAGGGGGCTGAATGGAAAAGAAAACTAGTTGTTAGAAGAAATCAAAATAACTCTGCTTGGATGAAAAAAACACAAAGATATGATATTCTGCTTTTATTAGGAACTTTTCATTTCTCATAACAGGGTACTACAGATGGATTTAACAGTATGGAGGCTTCAATTCTCAGTGCATTACTCAAAATACTGTTTTTCTTGTTTAATGCTAACATTCCAGCACAGACCAACACCAGCATGTCTCCACACCCAAAGAGGAACTGAACAGAAATTCCATCCAATTTCACGGCATAAAACCCTCTCATGCTCTGGGGACACAGGAAAGGTGAATCTAACTCTGTCACTCAGACCACAGGGCTGGGAAGCAGGGCTGTCCCCACACCGACCTTCACTGGAACATCGATGTACGGAGCAGATGGCCGCTGTCAGCAGGCACTGTGCTGTTCCGACACTTCGCTACCAGTGCGGGCACCAAGTGCCAACACTCCGTGCTCGTTCCAGGTAGATTTGGCCTCTGGGAGAAATTCGGGTTTTCTTCCGTCAGAAGAGTCAACATTGGTAGTTTCAGATGAGTTATCACCAAGGATTTGGTTTGGAACCAACCTTCTTTGTTCACCAGGGAAATTTCAGCTGAGCAATAAAATATCGCTCTCCAAAACTGAGTCGAGCTCTTTACTCTCTGGAACTTCAGAGCTCTGAAACACCGAAAGGTTTGGTTATATTTCACCTGACATCAAATATTGTTATTTTCCACAAATGTTCCAGCAGACTGATGAAAATTTGATGAATTAATTCAATATTTTAACATTTAATGTGATCACAAACTGCTTTTTCAACCCACATGAACTAATTACTTTTTTCACAACATGCAAGATAATCATGTCAGAACTAAGAATGAAATCGTCATCAGTGATAGGCCCAGTCCTATAAAATAAGATTTTATTTTTAAGAAGAAAATATAGCTTTTTGCTTTTTTACTTTTCTATTTTATCACAGTGGTCTTTTTTCCCACTGATTTTAATTTTTGATTATCTTGAAATACTTCTAAATTATAAAAATTTTGTTCTATTATTTCTTTCAGAACATGCACAAAAACTTACTGATTCTTCTCTATTCCTATTCAAATATGGTAAAATCAAAAATTAACTGTAAAGTCTATATGCTTAATCACAAATAGTAGTTACTGTCATAAAAGGTAAAAGCCACTTTCTGCTTCAATAGAAGTTTTGATAATAGTTTTGGTAATAGTATTATGAATAATCTTGTTTTTCTCTTTGGAAAAGAAGCTTTCAAACACTTATGTTTCCCAGTACTCTCCACCCAAAAGTATATTAAAATTCACTTAAATATTTTAACCAATAAAGTCCCAGTCCAATGGTTTTCTCTACTTACATTCATAAACGATTGTCAAATTAGGACTTTGTGATGAATTATATATGCAAAATATATTTACTTTCTATTTTTTTCTTTTTTTCCCTCCAGACATATATGTATCTATAGTTTGCATGCATATAGAGAAGGAGTGGTAATAGTTTGACACAGACCCTAAAGTAAATTAGGTGTTCCCACCATTTAAATAATACATAAATTAATTCATTCCATAGGTCTCTGCCATTTTATCTGTCTCTCAGGAATATCTATTCACAAACCTATTCTCTCACTAATTAGAAGGCAATGAATTTCTGAGTGTGCTCATTACTGAGCCTTTACTCCTCTATGGATTTCACATACCTGTTCTGCCCAATGTTATAAAGTGAAGTTTTGTTGGTTTTTGGCATAGAAAAGGTATTTAGCAATTCTAAAGAGACTTAACAGAAAAATTCTCCAAATAAATTTCCATTAATGCTACTTAATTTTCAAATCCTGTTTGAAGAATTATCTGGGACAGAATTTCAATTGAAAATTTATAAAGGCTATGATATAGCAACTGACCCATTAGTAATTAATAATTAATATTTCTTGTTCATTTGAATTAATTAAAATCAAAGCTTAACAAAAGAAAATAAAAGTATATCATGTCCTTCTTATAACTATCTTGTAACTATCTCTTTTTTCTCTACTATGTATTTCTCCACTTAATCTTGCCTTACAACCTTCCTGTACAGATGCTACCAAGAGCAGTAGTTACAGCACCACTGATGAGCATAAAGTAATTTGCATAATTCTCATCCTTTCTTTTATGGTCTGCAACACTGAGAAAAATCAAGCCACAGTTACTAAAACCTTTGACCAGTGTTGTCGTGGCAATAATAATGGTAGTTTTCCAAGATCTTAAAAATAATAAAACAAGCTTCAGGTTTTTGTGATTATGGGATTGACAGTTTTCCTTTATCCTAGGAAAGCAGAATACAAAGAGTATGGCTAACAAATCAACCATTTCTCACACTGGGCTCTCTCTAGACCACTGCACAGTTACCCCATATTCTGTACTTTGCACTTCAGGAAAAGCAAGAAGCTTTTTTTATGTCAAATGTCCTTTTGAGCTGAAAAGACTCTTCTCCAGAAATCTGGTCCAAGAGGAGAACGGCAAATTGCACCCATATGTAAATCTTGACCCTTCAAGGAGTGTTCTGTGGAGTCTGAAAAGGGTGAACTATTGAATCCCTCCGACCTTCTCTCCACATCCATTGGTGGGGATCACAGAGACCATAAGTTAGTGGTTTGAGGAGGAAGTAGCAGATGAAAGGAATTTGCTTTCTGCTTTCAGGTGAAAGGGGAAAATCTCTTCTTGGAGGAAGTGGTCTGTTCCGGATACAGAGTATATGATCTGGGTTGTGTGGCTTGAACTCTTTTTGAATTTTGAATACATGATTCAAAAAGAGGTTGAGTCAACCTCTTATATGAGGTTGGAGTAGATGATTTTGGAGGTCTTTTCCAACTTTAGTGATTCTGTGATTCTGTACTTAACTGTATATTTGAACAAGTCTTAGTTCTTCACTACTGAAACAGTATATGTGTCTACAATCTTATGAAATGTCTTAAAAGAAGAATTTTTTTTCCCCCAGCAACAAAATGGTCATGTCCAATGGGATATGTTCTTCCTAAGCATGGTTAAAGTCTCTGCCAGATGCTTTATTCCTTTAACATTTACAAAGTTTTTGTTTCTGTTCTCATGAGTCTCGCTGCCATGTTTAAAGCTGGAAAGGATAAATGTTGATGAAAATTCATTTCCATCAAAAATACCAAGTTGATCGCAAAGTAATCTATAAGTAAGTACCCCAAGCTCCAGAACACATATTTAGTAATATTCTGTTTTATTTGTACATGTGGTACAAATAAAACAGAATATTACTAAATACATGTTTATATTGTTTGCTCAACCCAAACTGTATTCAGACTGAATCCAGAAGGTTTGAGCTGCTCAGAGAAAAGAGACAAAACTTGCTCCAGAGTAGATTTGAAGGCAGTAGAATGGCATATTATTAAAAAGACAGAACATTATATTTATTCACTTTGGACCAGATTTTTGAAGGCATTATTACAGCTGGAATTCAAACAGAATGCCAAGACAGAGAGTCAGATGCTTATTATCACTAATTTCAATGGGGGTTAAGTGCTTTTCAAAATTACATTTTCTTGAGTTCTTGTTTGCATCACCTCATTATAAAAAGAAGAAAAAAAAAAAAAGGAAAACCAGGATTAGACTTTATGTCAAATGCCAAAAGTGATCTCCTTACAGCAATTCCTGTGGGACATCCTCTTAGCAGGACTGGGCTGAAGTGACTCAGTCCAGCTTGTGTAAGATGTATATTGGTGAGTGGATATGATCTTTTCTGACTTAATATGTATATAGTTTTTTTAATGATTTTAATATTCTAATTTGTTGCTCTGATTTTATTGTAAAGAATTTTCTTCTGCACCTTATTCACTTATTCAAATTCTTCTTTAATAAATTATTATAAGAGACTTGCAAGGAGTTTACTATTTACTAGTTTTCTATCTTTTACATCATTTTTTCTGTAAACCCATCCTGTTTAATTCTTTCTATGTTAGGTTAATAAAATTATTTTAGAGATTTGGGCATCTTTGTTTAGTTTATGCAGGGACCTGGAGTATAAAGCAAATAAAATAATCAGTAAACTGTGTCCAATGATGCAATATTTGTTGTTTATACATCTTGTATTTTATAATATTCACAACTGATCTTTAGTCTTATTTTTCTGAAAATAATAATGGAAATTTGGCCCAAAAAATGATAATCTTGTCTGGAGTGATGGGCATTCTAAGTGCTGAATGAACTTAAGCATAGGTAAAACTAAATGTTTCTGATTTGGGGTACTATAATATATGGGTTTAGGTAACTCATATCCTATTTTAGACAACTTTCAGATATCTTGTCCAAAAGTTATATTTAAACAAATGAATTAAAATAATTTTATTTGGATGCTTTGATTCATTTATTAGGACAAATGTGTGGAGCCTTTGGTACTAATGTATGCTTAAGGTACCGTAGCATTCTAAACCCTTGTGTTATTACCAGGCTTACTAATTGCCATGGGTGAGATTGGTGATGAAATGGAATTTTGGTGAAACAAGGTCAACAGTCTCCTTTTGAAAGGTGTGTAGAGGAGGAGAGTTCATTTATTAGATCCTTTACTCAAAATTATCCTCTCTCACAGGATTTCAGAGTCATGTTCTGTCCTCAGAAAGTAGCATATAGCCTGAACCAAAGAATATTTCACTGAACATTTAGTTTTCATGGCTCATTTCTGAAACCTGCAATGGAGATATCTTCTTTGTTACTTAGTCTTTTTGGCAGAAATATGTTTTATTACGTTCCCATTTTTAAAGACTGAGAAATGAGCTTTTCTCATGTAAACTCAAATTTTGATTACTATATTTTTCTATAATGCTGCTCACTAAAACCTTTGGGGTAGCAGTATCTTCATGTTCTGCAGCTTGAATATCTGCTGCTGAAATCTCTCATACTAAGCATCCTTTATCACAATGGGTTTCTCTGAGAATCTTGATTGATTGACTCAATTTACTGTATTGAAGCCTTGGATATCTTGGTATCCTGGACAAGTCCAGTTAACTGCATAGGCTTACAGTCTTAAGTTTAGACTTGCCTCAGTGGTCATGATCATATGTGTTAATCTTTAGTTTATTTTTCTGCTCCTCTTGGGCTAGAGGGTATTGAAATTTACTACTGAATAGAGCTTGCATGTACCTAGAAAGCTGTGAAGATAATAATAATACTATTTCAGAGTTGTAAAAAACCTTTCTATTTCGGTAATTACAAGGTTATTGGATGTAGATTTATTACACCATTTAAGTGTGACTCTTATGTTGGCAAAGCAGAAAAGAAATGTGGAAAGTTTTGTTGATTCAGGAGGATACTAAAGCAAAATTGTGATTCACTCCACAAAAATTACCGTTTAAGAGCCTAATTCAGAAAGAATTTAAATAAAAGCCATTCTTCCAACTGCTCACCTGCTGCAGATTAAACTTCCCACTCCACTATGTCCTAAGCAAAAGCCAGTGTATTCATTGGGTAAGTGTGAAGGTGTTCAGCTTCTACATCACTCCTCATCACTCCTACATATGAAGAATTAAAAATAAATCAGAAAAGAATACTACATTATAATTAAAAACCAATTAAAGTTTAATAGTATGTTTCATTCTATAACTTCTCAGGAATCTTTTGTTACCCTTTCATTTTGTGAAAATGCCATGGTATCTATGAAAGGGTAACACTCTTCCTTAAAAGGATGATTCTTAAGTCCACAAAGGACATTAAAGACTGATTAGTTTTATAGCTAGTAACTTTTTTAATATGGATTTCAAATGATGTGACTTCTTTCTGTCAAGTCTGTCACAAAACAAATTTTATTAACCTCATTACTCATAAGAAATGAATAAACGAGTTTAGAGATTCCACTGAAGTGGATACATTGCTTTTATTTAAATGAGTAGCTATAAATAATTTTTTATGTTATTTACCATCTTGCAATTCTTAGAACTCATAAATGAACTTTATAATCTGCAGTAGCTGTAATATGCGTGTGAATGATTGAAATGCTATAGTGTTTTGTAAATGTAATTTTAGCATACACAATCGATCATTACTCAAAGTAAAACTTGATTTTCTGGAATGTTAGTTATTTGTCTGAAGCCTAGCTGGAATTTCCAGACTATAATTTTCCTCTCAAATGATTTGTTTGTTCTTGGTATTAACAGGTTATTAGAAGTCTCAGCTTCCACAATGATTTAAAACACATGAAATTTGTCAAGTGTATCCCGAACTGATAACATGCGTGTTTGTGTTCACGTTGCCGGATGTGTTTAAGTGCTGTGATATTTCCTCCCTGCACAGAATTTGTATAGGAGATAAATCCATGCCTTGAGTATTCTTCTCTAGAGTTTGCACTGATTGCATACTTTTATGTAAATGGTGTTCAGTGGGAACTTGGGGTGGATGTCAAATACTTGTCTCAAAGGGTAGAAATAACTGAGTCCATGTCATTGCCATCTTAATTTTGAGTATCTGGAGTCTTTAAAATTAAGCTAAACCCCATGACATGTGTCTTGACTGTAGCTGTAATTTAAATCTTGATTCCTTCTTTCAATTTCATCACTCAAAGACATGACTACTACCTTGGCATTTGTATTTTGCCTGGCAACATCTCATGACTTAGAGAGGAGTGTAGATCACCTAATTAGAGGGGCATCTGGCACCACTCCTCATGTGCAAGGTGAGGGAGAAGAGGCCAAATGAAATGAAAAATACAATAATGAAACTAAGAAGTTAGATTTTGTGCTGCCTGAGCTGATGAGTCACCTAAGGATTCTTAAAATGTAGGTGTAGCTCTTGCTGGAATTCAAGATATTGTGCTTTAAAAAGCTCTGGCAGGTCCTTCACCTTTTAAAGAGCAGTGACTATGTGAGATGGGCATGAAAAAGATAATAGTAAAAGTGGTCCTGATCAACATCTTCTAGTCCTGAAGCTTTCTACTTCATCAATTAATGTAATACCAATGACATCCTGAAATAATTAAATGTTTTATTAGCCAAGCAGTCCTCACTGCTATTAAAAACATTTATAAAATTAATTTGAAGGGTACTGTGATCTGTTGATATCTTCACTTCGGACATCAATATACATTTCTACAATCTAATATTACCTAGCAAAAGATACTAGCTACCACCAGGAGCAGAGAACTACTTCTTATCAAGATCTGAGAAACATTTTTAGTTGAGTTGACTTTGGAGAATAAGAAAAGGATTGCTTATTTTAAAAATGTATAGTTCTTTTTTTTTCTCTGTATGTACTAATGTGTTTTATATAGGAAAAAAAGTCTATTAAATGGAGCAAGGAGGGGCCAATAAAAACATTAATTCTATTGGTGTTATAACCAGGAATATTTTAAAAAGTGATAGAAATTTATGCGTATTTATTGAGCTTTACGTCCCCAAATTTTCATGGTATTATACTTCCCTACTATAAAAATTATTCACCTATTCGTTCCTCCCTTTGTCTTGCTGTTTTTTGCCACATCCTTGGAATCTGCACCTATGACTCCGCAGAGATGTTCCTTTCCAGAGTACTAAATCAGCATAAAATGTGTCACTTTTTGTCATTATTGTGTTGGGGCAGCTTTTGGCCATGCATGGGCACCAAAGTAACCTGGGACAGGGCAAGGGATGCAGGCAAAGGAGCTCACAGTGATCAGGGGCAGGTGTCAGCATGAAAGCTGCATCCTCAGCCCATGAACCAGGGAATATCTGAACACTTCTCTAGAGACTTCTTAATCAGGGCTGAAATGTCTCAGAGATTATGCTGGAGGTAAAGTATCTTCTGGAATGATTTTGGGCTTCGTTTTGCTGCCACTATTAATGTTGACTGTCTTTTCCCAGGAGGGGAATATTTCACTTCAGCAGGATTATAATTTTGAAGGAGTGTTGCTTCACACAAGTTGACCTGTTTCAGTAAACCTTGTTTGACAGTGAAGGCTGCAGTGTTCTCCTGTGCTTTCTGAGACTGCACAAGGATAGATGTGTCTGGGCTTTTTACAGTTCTTCCTGTCAGATTAATTTCAAGGAGTCAGGAACATTAACAACTCCTTCACTTAAAGAGCACTGGTAAGGATTTCTGTCTCCCTGTCTTCCATGCCTCTAATAATCACTAAGCTCCTGGTAGAGGGCTGTAGACCACAAATGCTGCACTGAGGTTCCAAACTGATGGAGTCCCTGAAGTATCTGTGCAACAGAGAGGATGGGACAAGCCACACTGGGTAAGGCAGCTCCCATCTTCTCTACTCTTTGGAGGGAAGGGATACTTTCACCCAGGTTAGGGACTGGATGGTGGTAGGGGAGAGCAAGGGAAGGAAAGCTTTGAATCAGACCTCATGCTGAGTGGGGCATGAAGCTCTTAAGCATAGGATTTACTAATTGTCTTAGATTAAATGCAAACAATAACAACAACAAAAAATATGTCAGCTGCATATCAGCATCCTTGCATTTCAGGAGATCATAACTCTGCCAAAAACACATCAAAAATATATATAATTTTCCCATTGTTTTGGACTCTTCCATGTTATGTGCAGGCTTGTATGTCAATGGACCAGGAAGCTCAGCCCTTAACTGCGTATCCCACAGTAAAATTTGTCATTTTGTTAGATAATAACCTGTACTGTGGATGACCCTTTTTAAAAATTACATCCATACATGTAAACTAAAACTGAATTGTTATTTCTGTATATGTTTAATAGTCAGAAAATCTCCTTTATGTCAGATGTTATATAAATTACCAAGAATTTTGAAAGTAGTCTTGTTTTGTGCAAAGCTGTTTTGCTGACTCCCTCCTACCCAAGGTGTTCCCATGCTGATAGCATCTTGTTCTCTTAAGTGAATTTCTTTTAAAAAGATTATGTCAGCCTTTCTCTGTTTCAAAAAATTTTTGTGGTTATAACTCTAAGCCATTTATGTTCCCCATTACAAATTCAATTATCTGATTTGCCATAATTCTCCTCTGTAATATCTGACCATTTGGTACACTATACAATATCATGTCAAGTTTTAACATAACTATAAAAAGATTGGCGTATTCTAAAACTATTTGGAGATGCTGATTTTTAAAGAGATTAATATATCAATATAACCCTGAAAACCTACTAGAATAATTTGCATATATTTACAGTTTATCTTTAGCCCAGTTTCTCATTAACAGGTTCTGTTGATTTCTTATATCACCATTAAATCACTTATCTATAAAAAATAAAAAATTAATTATTTGTAACAAAAAGGAAAGATGGGAAGTTGAAGTAATAGAGATAATCAACACAGTTGTTGCTAAACTGGTATAAGCAAGAAAGACCAGCAGGGTGTGATTTCTTTTTCTTTTTGTGGTATGCAGATGTACAAAAAATAAGAAGTGTGTGTCGGGTTGTTTGGGTCTTTTTTCCCTTGAAAAATTCTATTACAGGCCAGTCATCATATCCAAATTTCCCTGGCTGATGGAATCTGACAGGATCACTCCCTAAGGGAATATGTCTGTAGGCCAGTAATTTTTTTTTTGTTCTTGTCAGAAATACTCAAAAGGGTAAGGCCATCTGCTTTCCAGCAGTTGGATACTCCCCTTTCAATTGTAATATACTGCGAGTCAGTTTATTTATTCATCCCAGGGTAAATGTACACACTAGCAGTACGGTGGGAATGGAGAGAACTAAGCCTGGCAGAGGAATAAATAGCTCTGCTGTGCTTCATCCTACCTCAATGTGTCACACTGGCTGTCCCCTCTGAGCATGCCTTCCCAGCCCCCTCCTCTTGCTTTGGGATATGAAAGAAAGCTATCATTGCCCAGTTACTGGAAGATCTCTGAAGAACTGTGGTTATTTGGTCTAAAATTTTCACTGGTCCATGAAGATGTAGATGGATTGTCTGATTTGGGTAGAAACACATCTGGTAACAGTAGAAAGAATGCTGGCAGATAGATACAACACAACCAGTGTGCGAGACAGAGTATCAAGGAAACCAAAGCAAACAAGCAGAAATGTGCACCAACAAAGGAGATGGTTTTAATTTCAGTGTCACCCAGCAAACAAAATTTATTGCTGTTGCTATAAAAAAAGCCACAGGCTTTGCATTATTCAGAGGCAGGACCATGAGATGCTACATGGCTGTGGCCTCTCCTGCAGGTCCTGGCTCCAGCAGCATGTGTCAGGGGGTGAGGGGCCGAGTACCCTGATCCCAGTTGGCTGCCCCTTGGGCAGCAGCAGTCTGGTGGGTGCCCAGGGGATGGAAGGATGCTGATGCAGGTTGCAGACCTCATGTGGGCATTTTGTGAAGGAAACCCAACAGTTTTCCCACGTGAAAACCCACACCATCCTGGAATAAGGGTGATGACATCAACCTTGGGGCCAGGCAGGCATCTAGAAAGTGAGTGCAACATCAGCCACAATTGGCAGTTTATTAGTAGGTTTTCTTATATAAAAATTTACATTGTCACTAATGAGGCTTTATTAATCAGGATGTGAGGTGCTGATGGTATTAAAACTGGACTAATAATTATTACTCGCTAATTATCATTAGTGTGATTAGGCTGCTAAAATGTTATTATAAAATGAATTGGGGAAACAGCAAATTCTTGAGTCCATGTTTATGGTACAATCCATTTTTCCCCATGATGAGGTTTTGAGTGCTACCAGTGGAAAAGATTCCGGCTGGAGTTAATTCCATGTGAGAATGAAAAATTTGACTTTGAAGCACTTAGTGTAATGGTAGCTATATTAAGATAGGTAGCTATATAAAGATCCCAAGCTAACAACAGAATAAGGAAAGAAGTCTTGTGAGTACTAAGCCTCTAAAATTAATTATCTGCCCTCTTAACTGAATTTCTACATAAATGTTAATTATACAATTTTAAAGGGTGAGACGTCAAGTTAAATATTTCTCTGGAGAAAAACTCTGGTTCCAAGCTCTTTCGATATTTAGAAAAATTCTGATACAAATCTAATCAGAAGTGTCTGGCTGTTGCTTTGTAACAGTAAAATAAAAGAAAATATCACAGTTAGTCTGCTTTGAATGTTGGAGAGACTCAGAAAATTATATCCCACTACAATTAAAAATATGAGAATTTTATCTGGTATTTGAAAAATTGTTCAAAACAATAATGTGTAGCTTTTAGAACACACAGTCAAATTTCATTGGATGGAACTGATTTTAAAAAACATGTATCCAAGATATAGATGCAACTCTTCCTAGAAATAGTCTTCAGTCTATCATTTGCTTGCATGACGTGGGAGATACTGAAGAAGTGAATTCCAAGACTAAAAATATCACAGAGCATTGATCAGAATTAAGATCAGTTCCAACAGAGCAGCTCTAGAAATCAGAGTGCTCCTGGGAGAAATTAGTAATACTTGGTCATCACAGAAGTCAATGTGATAGACCCTGTGCTTGTGTAGATTAGCACTGAAATCAATAAAGACCTTACTTTGTCAGAGCTTTTGCTGCTGTTAAATTAAGGTAATATTTATGACAGGACTTTGTAGTGTTCTGTCTCCTGGAAACATGTAGGTGGCCAGAAGGAGACTGTGTGCGGGAGAAATGCATCACAAAACATTAGGCGTGAAATGGAGGAGACTAATGGTGAAGATGACATGGTTACGGCTGTACATACTTGATCTGGAAGTACTTCTGTAGCATATTGTCCCATCAACAGACTGAACCTTTAAGAGAAGAAGCAGTGTATGGAGCCTTAATGCAGCATTTTCCATCTGCTAAGATGTTGGATGTTGGCATTAATTCCATAGGCTCGTGATTTAGCATTCTCACACCTGATGTTTTGTACACACCCCCTGGCAGCCATCAGTTGCGGTGGAGACTGGAATTTGTCTTGCTTTAGGAGAAACAAAGTGATTTCTACAGAAATATTAAATAGCAGAACAGATTGCAAAACCCCAGGCTAAATATCACTAGGAGCTTAAGAGACTTCTTCAGGGCAATTTTTTTCTACTTCACTTCATAAGTAGGATAAGGTAAACACCTACCCTTTATATACAAACATTGCTTTACATAAACCCACAGAAAGAAGACACTTACTTACAAAAGGAAGCTAAAGGTTGATAGAAATATGATGTATATTACCTCTACCTTAATGGAAATGTGAAGATTTGCTTTCATTTTATAGAACGAACTTGCTTCTCATAAATTCTTGGAAAATATACTTCCTCCTTTCAAAAACTTCAGTCTAGCTGAATTGAGGTTACAACCCTAAAATGTTTCCTAACACTAATCTCACATATTACCGGGGTGATAATAACTTTCTTCAGCTGAGAATGGTGAAAAGCGAACAGGGGAATAGGATTGCTGATCTTTCATTTTTTTTCTTCCAGTCACCTTTTCTGAACATATATGCCATTAAATCTTTAGTCTAGGAAACAGAACAAAGATTCATTGCCTCAAAGTAGAATTTCCTAGACACCAAAAACAGAGGAAAATACAAGGTTGCTATTTTATGAAAAAGGGAGGCAATGCGTAAGACCTATCTTGTCTTCTAGAGTGGTATTTCAGTACATGCATGTACTATTTTAAAATATATATCTCGAAAGAGATATATTTCCTTCTCTCTCCTGAAGTTCTAATATGAAACAATCATTTGAAATTTCATATTAATTGTTATACATTTTTCAGTTTACATTCATGTTTGACATGCTATTAAGTGAAGCCCAAATTCAAGCAAGCATTGGCAAAGCTTTTTTTTTTATTTATTACTTTTTTTCATGTATGATCACTTTTATGAAAAAAACCACAAAGTTTTGATTAGTTCTTTATTCATCTGTCTTAAATACAGAGGTTCAGCACATTCAGGTTCTTTAGATGGTCTTGATCCTGATCCTCTCCTACAGTGGGCTCAGGGTCTTCAATCTCCCAGTCCCTGCATTTGCCTTTCTTCACTTGGATGGTGTGGTAGTAATACTTGCTGTTGAAGACTGAGGCATAGAAGTTGTTGAGCCTTTAGCCTTTTGTTTGTCCAGGAAAGCCTGGTCTCCCATTTACTTACAGAGAAGGCCCACTGCCCTGTGGTACAAAAGTATTCTCCTTTGTGACAAGACCGACAAGCTGGAGTCTTGATAACTTTGAGAATTAATGGTTGGAAATTGTCTTGATAGTTTAACTGACAGTATGCTCCAAACCAAATTTTTTCTGAACTATTGAGGAAGTGCAAGATACAAAGAGTTTCTCATATTTTTATATGATGAGTATTTTATAACTTTGTCCTTTCTATTGCTGAGAAACTATATGGTTCCCCTCTGTAATCAGTAGTGCTGGAGGGCATCTCTTATGTGTGACAAAGCAGCAATCCTCCTGTTCATTCACAGTGCATTTCCTCGTCAGCAGGGTTGTTTTCAACAACATTGCCACAGAAGAGAGAATAACAGCACTGAAGGGTTTGTAAGACTTCTCTGGGAATTTGTGGTATTTGTTTGTTTAGGATCTCCATAATTGTTCTGGCATTTTGCTCCAGATTGAGGATCATGAAACACCATGCCTGAGAAAATAATCAGTATCTTATCTAAATTAAAATCTAAATGAAATCTATGTGCCTTGCAATTCAACCTTTTCTGTCTGTTTTATTGTTGGGCTGAATTCACTCTTGTTTCAAAGAAGGTGCAGAAATGCTAAAATCTCCAAAAGAATTAGTCAGGATAAAGAAATCTATTCAAAGGAAACATGAGAAAAAATAGGAAGAGCAAGTTCAGGTATCACATTATTCTATTCTCATCCTTTTCCTTTCTTTTTACTACAGACATGACATAATAGGAATGCTTGATACCACTGATGCAGGTAGGTTTTAAGCCGGCTTAGAAAAGTAGGAAAATCATGTCTATGTTTGCCAGGATATTTAATTTAAGTGTTTCTAGATAATTGTAGGGATCACTCAGAAAAATTAAACATGGCATTCTGCTTTAATTGGCACCTACCTTTCAAAGTGGGTAGGTACAGCTGGAACACAAGATATTTCTTAAAACAAAACAAAACCAAAAAACAGTGATAAATACCATCTGTCTTACAAACTATGAACTGAATCTAACAAATGAAATGTAAAATGTGAGTATTGCTAGGGCTCTGGCCAGGTCTGTAGATCAGTCAGACTGTTCCTATCCCACACTTGGCAGAAACAGCTGCACGTTTGCCCCTCGTGCTGGTTGAGGATCCGTACCTCATTAGCTCCCATCCCATGGGGCAGGCATGGAGGGGCCCTTCAGGCAGCCAATGCCCTCTCAGGAGCCATATTGATGCTTTGGGAACTTGAAGTTTGGCATTATTTGCTTTTTTCTGTCCTTCCATAAAGGACTTGTTGTATCTCCTTGGAAAAGTATTATGAAAAATCCATGCTATTTTAGTACCTAGCAGAGAACACTTCTGTATTCAGTTTAAAGTCAGGCATAGGTTGTGCCAAAGATTTATTTAACACTACCAAAAGCAGAATGCTACAGTATAACTAATTAAAAATAAAGTGTACCAGCTTTAGCTAGTTCAAAGCCAGAAAATATTTTAATATTCTTGATATATGTCACACTATATTCTGTAAAAGTATAATGTTACTGCTAACTTTGTTTTAATCTAATCTTCTCAGTATTGGAAACAAATACTCACAAGCTCTGGGAAGTTTGGTAGTTTACCTTTTCTTTTTTTCACCCCTTCTTCTGGACTGTGTGGAAAAAAAACCTACTCATTGTTCTTTGGAGTGCAGCATAAAACCTATAGTCAACAACTGACTGAGAGTTAGTTTGTAAGTTTTTAAGAGCCTTTTCACATTATATTGATGTATAAATGCAATTTTTATTTTTGAGTTTATAGTGAGCCTGCAGGGAGCAAAGAAAGCGAAAAAAAGAGCCTTTTGTATTATGTCTCAGACTACACCTACTTTATAGAGCATAGACTATATTCAGGGCAAAGAAATAAAATAGGCCAAGGTCTTCAGATGCAATGCTGTCTTGGTTCTGATTGGAATGAAGCTAACCTTCTTCACAGCCAGTATGGTGTAATGTTTTGGGTTTCATAGAATCACAGAATGGTTTGGATTGGTTTGGTTTAGGTTGGAAAACCACCCAGTTCCAATCCTTCTGCCATGGGCAGGAGCACCTTCCACCAGACCAGGCTGATCATCTATGTAAAGCAGTGCTGGTAACAAATCAGTGTTTTGATTTCTGATGAATAGTGCTTGCACTGTGTCAAAGATTTCTTTTAGTCTTGCTCTGTCCCCTCCAGCTTGTAGCTTAGGTTGGGCAAGAAATTGAGCTGGGACAGTGCCAGGACAGCTATCCTGAATTGGCCAAAGGGATATTCCATGCCAGATCATGTTATGATCAGCAAAGAACTGTGCAGAGCTGTTGGTTCTTAAAAACTGCTTGGGCGCTGTTCTGCTCATGGGACGGGGTAAAGAGTTGCCTTTGCATCACTTTATTCCATCTCCTTCAGTTACTAAACTGTCTTTAATCTTGACCTATGAGTTTTATTTGGTTTTCCACTTCCTATTGGTTTCCTGTCCCACTGGGATGGTGGGCTGGGGAGAGACCAGCAGTGGTGTGGGTTGGACAGCACTGACCACCACAACTGCAGAAGCGCTGTAGAGTGTTCTACAAGGGCAGGTAGGAGTGTGTCCATGAGAGATGGATGTATCACCTAGCATATTTTTGAGAGATAGTCAAGAAGTACTTGAATAAATATGAATTATCAGCTTTTAAAATAAATGTGAAGGAACACTGCTGCAAGACCTAGCTGCTTGTCTTTGAAGAATTTGTTCTGTATGAATCATGTACAGACAGAAGAATTTCAAAAGTTTACAAGTTACTGCAACACACCTACTACTAGTACAGCTACTACTACCTCTGTGTCAAAAATATGTGAAAATAAATCAGCAGTGTATTTTACTACTTCTTACTGTTTGATAGTAACAGAAAGAAAAGGTTGTTTGTTTTTGTTGTTTTTTTTTTTTTCTATTACTTTACTATTATATTCTTTTTTTCCCAAGTAGAATAATACTGCATAATACCTTAAGAATAATTATGATTGCAGAAACTAATTGGAATCTTCCAGGACCTTGTTATTCACAATCACATTAAATATACTTGTTTTTAGATACACAGCTGGAATCACTGGTAAGTTTGTTTAATGTGCTGTTTGCCTAAAATTGCACAGCATTTATATTTCCTGTTTTCATGTAGTTTCACTGAAAAGCATTGGTTTAGCTTTTAGATATTTGGACTTAAAAAAAAAAAAACACCAAAACCAAAAGAAACAAAAAACCCCAACAACAACAACAACAACAACAACAACAACAACAACAACAACAACAAAAAACTCACCAAAACTGAAAAACAACCTACCACCAAAATGTAATAAAACAGTTTCAAGGACAAAATACACCAAAGTATAGATGTTTAATAGTAAGAAATGAAGAGGAAGCAATTTCTGTGATTCAACCAGTCAATAATCCATTGAAAGTTATGACAGAAAATGAGAGAAGACACTGAACAGCCAATTAAGTATCATTAGTGGGTATTCTTTCCTTTTCATGTTGTACTATAAAACATCTAAGGTACAGTGGTAATACAATGACCTTAGACACACACTGATTTTCTGCTTTATCTCTTCTGATATCATCCATTCAGGATGACCCATTGATGGAGTAACTGCAGTCACTAATTACTTAACTATTCTTTGTGCACTTGGATCAACATCATTTGGCTCAAAGGGCAGATAGGGAAATATTTCAAAGAGGTTTTGTGAAAGTCAAATCTGAAAATCCTATACATTGAACTTTGTCTTGAACTGATTTTGCAAAACGGAGTTGCCCCTTTCTCTGAAATTCAGCAATTATTTTTTCAGTGATAGGCAGAACTTATGCAAGCAATGATAGCTCGGATATAGACTCCTCTTTCAAGCATTAAAAAGTCTAGATTTTGAAGCAATTACTTTTCAAAGAAGCATCTATATTCTCCTAAAAGCTCCCCTCAGTACTGGGAATTGTCCCATCCACAGCTTTATTTTCTCATTGCAAGAGGGAGATGCTCAAAGAATTATATTTTGTGAATGAAGAAAATGCTCAACATCCTGAGACTTTTTCTGACTTGCCCAGCCTAAAATAAGTGCTAAAATAAGACTAAAATAATAAATATTCAGTACATAAAATAAGACTACAATAAGTTGATGGGGTTCAATTTCACTGTGACTTTCTAAAATTATAAAACCTTACAGCCTGTAAGAATGAACTGCTGTACATTTGGCAAACTGTACTGCTGCCAGAGCAAGTTCAGAGCTCCCTCTTTGTGACATAGTGAGATATGTGCTGTGGCTAAAAATTCTTATTTTCTTCCTCTGTGCCAATGAAAATGTTATTTGGAAGATCTTCTTGTTATACAAACACATCAAATCCCAACCTGCAGATTCTAACCTGATGTAATACTAATGTGAACAACAGTAAAGACTGAAGTAGGAGAGTTTGCTGAATGCATAGTTTACTTTAATTTGCTGCTTTGCTCACCTGAGTTCCTCATAAAAACACTGAAAGTTAAAAATAATGTGCATTTTTTATATTTTTATATATGTTCTCCTAAAAATTGTAAAAAAATTTTCCTACAGGCTTTCCCCAGATAATGCTCTCTCCTTCTGTAGTATGGCTGTTAACCTGAAAGAATATCATACCTGTGAACAGGCCTTTTTTTTTTCAGGGATGAGGCTCCACTGATACCTTTTATAGCCAATGATACTATTCTTTCCATTCACATTTTCCGAAAGAACAGCTGTATGAAAATTTTTTGCTGTTTAGTTTGTTTACTGTTGTGAGAAGTAATTTAAATACAACTGAAAGAACCTATAATTTATGACTTCCACTTCAAAAGTTACTGGCATATTAATATTAGAGCTGGTTAATAATATAGGATTGTGCACTGCAGGTGCTAACTCTGAATGACAAAATTCTAAACATTCCAATTCAGGTGTTCAAAAATGCTGCCTTCTATATCAGTGGCTCTGAGGTGTTAGAGATATGGACTGCATGATAAGTACAGTGAAAATTGACTAAAGAGTTACTCTATTTTCTTTGGTAAATTTAAGATACAGGTGCTTCATTTTACATTATGCAGAAATACCTGTCTGCTGGTGGTCTCTTAGGTAGCAGATTAAAACCTTGTGAGCTGGTAAGCTGGAATAACTCATGTTTTTGCTGATTAAGATACAATATCTAGCTCTGTTTTTAGATTGAGTACACTTGCAAAGTCATCTTTGAGCTGTTCCTTTAAGTGCATCACATAACAGGTACTTTTTCCCAGGATGTGAGCAGCCTGCTCTCTTCTACAACACTATTGTTCTTTTTGGTTTGTTCCTTCAGTACCACTACATCAGTCAGTTTTAAGTTTTTCATCTTTGTTTCCTAAGATATCTGGTGTCTTCTATACTTTGGGAACTACACATGTAAAGAATTTTACCGTGTCTTTTCTTGGTCAGACTTTAACAGAACCATTAGAATTATTTTATAATTTAAAAAAGTGCATCAGGTATTTTTGTGTTTGAGAAATGCCTAATGCAAACCCCTGTTATAAAATTTAGCATGCTCTTTGAGCAACTTTGAGTTATAACACTGGAATCAGGCAAGTGCCCTCTGCCACAACCACTTCTATTATGCTCAACAACAGCAGATAAGGAACATGTAGAGGGTCTTCCAAAAAAAGAAGCATTCTAGCCTCATAGTTTAGCTTTGTAGCTAAATATAAAAAATCCAAAGATGTGTGTGTATTTATTGAGCTCTCCAAAATGTTCATAATAAGGGAAGGTTTAGATTAGATATTAAGTAAATTTCTTCACAGAAAGGGTGGTCAAGCACTGGAACAGTCTGCCCAGGGAAGTAGTGGAATCAATGTCCCTGGAAGTGTTCAAAACACAGATAGATATGGTGCTTAGGGACATGGTTTAGTGGTGGACCTAGCAGTGTCAGGTTAGTGGTTGCACTTGGTGATCTTAGAGGTCCTTTCTAACCAAAGTAATTCCAAGATTTCTATGTACAGCATACCAGTGTTGAGTCACCTTCAGAGGAATATTTTTACACAGATGCCTGTTAATGAAATGTTTTGTAGTGTTGGTCAGCAAACATTTCTGATGCATGTGCAAACTTTGCTGATTGACACAAGAAGCATGCTTGCAACTGATTGTGGATGCAATCATTAAATAGCAAAATTAGGAATTCGCTGGTTTATAGTCAGAAGTAGAACTTTTGGAAACAAGAACCACAATGTTTCAATCAGTTACTACCAAAGCTTACTCAGGACTGCCAGAAGGTTGCTTTAAAAATTATGAGGAGTGATCAGCCGCTGAAATCCATGGTTCTCTGGGCTTTGTTTGAGTCTGGTCCACCTAGTTAGAACCCAAGCCCACACGAACCTGCATGGACTGAAGATAAAAGATGAGAAGCGCTCTTCCCCACGTGGGAGTGAGTATCCCACTGCTGGCTGCAGCAACCACCCAGGCAGGAAAGAGGCAGAACCTTTACCTGCAGTGGGGTTTTATACCCCAGGGGGATGGGGACGGGGAGAGAGGACCGTGGCCAATGGGATAACATTGGGGTGGGGCGTGGGGAGGGGTATCCATGGGGCAGACCACCAGGTGTGTAGAAAGGAGTGCATGGGGAGAAACCATGTGATGAGGAAGGGGGAATAATCTACATGACATACTATACTCAGTAACATTTTTCCCAACACCCAATACAAAGACCACAACTAAATAAACTATTTAGTGCAATACAACAATCAACAACCTTAAAATTTGGATTATAAAGTAGTGACTTGAATAAGCTTACCCCAGGAACCACATAATCCACTCACAAGGGTGTCCTTGGATTGTCTCTCTAATGACTTTATTGACTCCCTCATGTTTGAGAAGGAGTGGTAGGCAATGGCATTCAGGTTGCCATCTGCAGAGGTTGGTGAGCTGGAACTGAGGCCATCAAAGAGCAGAATTCATTGGAAAAGCAGAAAGGGACCCTGTATGTACTTGGCAGCATTGTGGGCTCTTACTTTCTTGAGGGCAGAGCAAGTTTTCTCAAGCCTTTAAAATGAGCTGCCCACGTAGCCAGGTCACTAGTCTCACATGTTCTGCTCACATGGTGAGAATTTACATTTATGAGCTGACATTAATTAGACCAAGCGAAGGAATTAATTAGAAGCTGACTCTGAGCATGCATATATTTTTCATACACTGTAAATCAATTTTTCATTATTTCAAATTGTCTTGAGAGGTGATATATTCAGTTAAAAAAAGAGAAGAAAGTAAAGGAAATGTAAATCTCTCCGTGAACTGGTGTAATGTAATATACAACAATGGTGCACATCGGAAGGGTCCTACATTTATCAGAACATGATGTCCATGTAGGATGCTCAGTTGCATTTTGAAGTGTTGCCTCTTTGAAATGTCCTCTTACATTAACTCCAAAAGAGATGATACAGATTTCCTGGCAGCAGCTTCTTCTCTTAAATATGGAATGTGATGCATTTAGCATGTATAAGGTAGTTAATTTGTACAACAAATACATTACTTAATAAGATGTAGATTTGGGTATTTCATGATAAAGATGGCAATTCATTAATCAATTTAGAGACATAAATACATTATAGTTGAAGAAAAAAAATCCTCAAATTTAATTTTTAAATTAAAACAATGGTGTGATGCAGTCATTTATTTGATTGTTCTCCAGCTGTCTGACACATGGTGAGATTACTGAAGTATGGTGCCAAACAGCCATACTATATTTACTTTTGCGTATTGAAATAATGAAGGGGTATTAATGATGAAGTACAAAAGTGTGTAATAGAAAGTAATGTACTGTGAAATAAATTTATGTTTGGAAATCAAGAAAAATACAATAAAAAGTTAAAGGCTTAGATGTATTTGGAATCCACTTCATATTGTTTTTATAGAAGAGTGGTTGTGACATACAGGCTATGAAAAATTGCAGGAATGTGATATGAAATCTGCCCTCAGGATTTTCTTGAAGTACAGGAACTGAAAAAAGGTGTTGGAAATGACCACACGCTATCAAATGATTCACTCAGTTTTGCATTTTCATATAATAGATTTTTGTATTCTGTATTTTAGGAAGCCAGTGATAGTGATTGTTAAACTTGAGTCAGGGGAAACACAGAGAAATAGTGGTAATGGATATGATTCCAGTATGATAATAACAACGGATTTTATTGAAAAAAAAAAAATGCATGCACATATCATGTGCTTCCACATTCTTCACACACACTTATCACAAGCCAAAAAATCATCTCTGTTTTAAATAGGAAGTGTTTCTTTAAAATTTTCCAGCTAAAACTAATAGAAATCTAACAGCATTAAATTACTGGCTGACAAGACAGCTAGGTATTTGCTTAATGATAGCATGTTGAAAATATATTTTCTTTTTATCATGTTGTATTTTAGCAAAAAGACAGACAAATTAAAATGGCACTACTGAATATGCCATATGCGCTGATAAACTATTGTCAAGTTTGTAATTATTAGCAGATACTATTTGTGTTTCACTCTGTGATACAAAGGTTTCCTGACCAAGCTTGTGAGATCCTAAATCACATGCTTTAAACCACTTTCTCTTTCCAAAACTCTAAATTGTGAGCACTTATGTGTTATTAAAACAGAAATCTTAACTTGTTGGAAAATCAAATAAACACCTGCTAGTAAGCCTAAAGTTCTGTTCATTACTTTTCAGACATTCACAATATTATTTGCTTTTAAAGATATATAAAAAAATAAATAAAGATCCATAATTTTAAAAGCATGTTTCTCTAGCATCAGTCTCTTGATTTCATGCCCAAACCCAAGCAATTGAGACAATGTTAAACCTTATTTTTCAAAAAAGTTTTCTCTTATTGACCTCAGTGATTAAATATTCTCTTAAGAGAGAAGAGATTAAATTCATTAAATTCTTCCCACTGTCAGAGAGATAGGTCTGATCAAAATTATATTTGGCTTCATTTTCAGTGCAGTTATAGTGCTGATGGCAGTAATTATAATACATTCATTGGAATGTAACAAAGCTGTGTAAAAAAATCACTGTAAGTGTATCATGTATGGCAGTTGCCTGGAGACTGAACAGGCATCATTTGCGCTCTTCACATATTCAGCAGTTAGAGCTTGTAAATATTTCAGGTAAGAAAAACACCAAAGTCTGCGGGAGTCAGGGAGGAAGGCCGACTGCCTTGGGAGACAACAACGGTTTAAGGTAGGGAGAGTCAATGTGGGAAACTCCCATGGTTCTGTGCTTAGTTATGTTAATTCACATCTGTCTGTTAAACCCTGTTCACTCCCCAGTTCCAGAATGTACTACACTGTTTGCTTCCCCATTGGTCCTCTGCTGTTGATCCCTCCCATATGTTCATTCCATTGGTTTAAGCCCTGTCCATTCCCTCCTGCTCCTCCCCTGAGCCCCTACCTGATTGGACTCTCTGTACCCTGATCCCTCCTCCCTTCCCCCTGTTAAGTACTGTATTCCCCTTTGCTCCGGGCTCTCTACCTCTGGCCTCCCTCCAGCGTGCGGTTGTGTTTCTGTACCCCTCTGGACCTTTCTCCTTTACCTTTCCTGCAATAAACCGCCCTGGAATCAGCTAAGTGGAGAGTCCTCCTGCTTACTGGGTGAGATCTACATTATGCTATCCGGGCTTGGACGGAAGGTGGGCTGAGAGAGTCACCCCGATTTATGCGGGTGCCCTGACAGCACCAGTCCGGGAAAGCCTCGAGGAGGCCACGCGCAAAAGTCATCATGTTATCTTCAAGAAGAAGAATGTTTTTGGCATGGATTTTTTGCATAAGATGTGAGGTTATACTTCTTAGCTCTGAATCCAATTGTTTTCATTTCAAAAGACTTCAGCATTTTCTTAGCTGTGCTCTTTTCCAAGCTGCCGTCTAGTGATGAGGAATGAATAGGAGATCAAGTCATTGGCTAGGACTTGGGAGACATCAGCACTACCCTATGAATACTTCCTGTATAAAATTGGAAATATTACTTCTTTTCTCTATTTTTTTTTTCCAGATCATTTCTATAAAGTCAATTTTTGTCATGACAATCACATTCTCTAAAGTCAAAGGAGTGAGAAGAGATCTGAACCCAACCTAAGAACACCTGGCACCCTATGCAGTCAATAGACTGTCTTTGTTCATGGTGAGTTATGCACTAATTTCTATAACAATTATCATTTTTCTAATGGGGGAACAACAGTCAGGTCTTACGAAAACTGAATAAGGCCATAATGGAATTAGAACACTATGAGTAAAATCAGAGACAAAAAGTTTTCTGTGTCCTCATGGAAAGAGGTAGGATAATTGAAGCAAAAAATGTGATATTAATAAAAAAATATAATATACTTTGATCTTACTGGGACATTTAACCATCAAAGGTTTCTATGAACCAAAGAAAACTAAAGCATTGATACCCTCACCATCTCCTGAGGCTGTCTCCATTAGAAAAGCAAACTGGCAACAAGGGACACATCTCCCTGTGTGCCATTCATGATAACAGTAATTAAAAATCTGCCTAGGAAGCAGGCACTATTTTGTGGCAGTGGGGACCTATAGGCTGCTTTGTGGAGAACGGGCTGTTTGCACCTGGAAATCAACATGCTTCTGACTCTGCCAGTACCAGAGCTGGGTATTTACAAAATTGAGAATTTCTTTCAGAGGGAAGAAAATGCAAGCATAAACCTTCACTCTTCACATTTACATAACTTTTTATTTTGTTCCATTGGTTGTGTTAGAGTAAAAACAAACATAGACAATGAAGTCTGCTCCCTAGAGAAATTTTAATCCAAAATAAAGCCAGAAGTTGCAAACAGCAATTATTTGCCAATGAAAAGGAAATTAAGAAAGTGTGTAGGCTTTGAAAAGAAAACCACCTTATACTGCATGTTAGGTGATCATTATTATGGTTCCTAATTATATTTAATGTAATTTCACATAGTTTTATGTCCATGAAGCGGGCACAAATATTAAGACATTAAAATATTGACAAATTATTTTAAGTCATGCATATAAATCTGAGATGCTCAGCTGCCGCAGGATAATTCCTCAACAAATACTCAGAGATAAAAAAAACTAGAAACATAAAGAAGAGAACTTCAAACTTCACTCTGAATTGTTCAGTGGAGCTGTTTCCTGTTTATGTGGCAGGTATGTTTTCTCAAAGGTTTAGATTCATAGCACACTAGTAACTGGTTTCCAATCTCAATATTTACAGCTCCCCAAGCAATGCCAATCTTTTCTATCATCTAACCATGATCTTTACACCCATCCCTTTTCAGCAACAGTTACTAGCTGGGGCTACTAGAACTCCTTGGCACTCAGTCATAACTTCCACATTCCCATTTTCCATCCACTAACTAAACAATCAGTGAGGGCAAAAACTGATGGTATGAAACAACACCACTGCTTAACCCTGTCACTCCCTTTAGCACGCTCTCCCCATGCTGACTTTGGCTGTACAGCATTGGTGATTTCTGACAAAGGAGAAGAATGTTGACTCCTCTCCATAGCATGGTAGAGGAAATTAGTTTTGCCTTTGTTTCTGCTGCTGCAAGAACATGAGGCTAGAGATGGTTTTTGTTTTCTTTCCTATGTGCTTTCCAAGATAACTGGACCATGAATATCTGAGAAATTACTTGCAATGGGGCTTATTAAACTTGTATAAATCTGATTTTTATGGAGCCTACACTGTGACTTTAACTTATTGAAAGTAACAATAAGAAACTAATGGGAACTTGTAAGCAGATTAGCAGGTTCTCGCTGCAGAATGTTTTAGGATTTATGTCCAAGGAAGAGTCTGACGCTCAAATTGCTTAGGTGCTTAGATTGTAGCTTTCATTTCAGGAAGTAGGAAAACTGCATGTAGAGCTTCTTGGAGATTCAAAATGTGCCTAATTATTCACTCATTAACTCATTTTTTAGGAGGGGGTTAGTAAAAGGAAAACCCAGACACTACTATTTGTTTGTTTCCAACAGATTGTAATGAAAATATCAATATGATTTGAGAACTGCCTAATAGGCAAGGAGTCCTTTCAGACTGCAGTTTGACAATAGCAAGTTTTGAAAATTGGATGGGATGTGGAAATTTTCAAATGTATTTCTAAAAACTTAATTTACTTCTTTGGATTTATATCTTTCCGCTTTAGATATATGTATTTCCCACACAGTCATGAATCTACAATAGGTATATTTTAACTACTTTTTTCATTGGAACAAATACAGTTCATAATACTAACAAAGTTTTGAGTAATTGCTATAGCAAATGAACAAAATATCAACCTTTAAAAAGGTAATATTCTTACCAAAAACCTTTTTCCATCTATATCTATCAGTTCTGCAATGTTATATTCTACTATGCCTGATAGGAGAAGTGACTAGACCCTTGGTGACTATTGCACAAGGCCAAAGTTTACCAAATGTCAAGAGCTTTTTCATATGATTTCCAGGCTTTCTAGGGTACACCCTGTACAATTAATATATGAATTCAATATGAAACTTCAGGAGAGAGAATTAATACAGTTCTGCACATGTTAAGACTATACAAAATAGTTCAAAAAAAATTTTTACCAAAGCATGTTGGGTCTTCTCTTGTAAAAAGATACATTTCCATTTAGCAATCATGTTCACATTTTATGCATGCCACTACTGAGGTAAAATGTAAAAACATCCAAAAATATTGTGTGCAATGAGCCACAGTTTTGGCTACTCTCATGTTGCAGAACTAGGGAGAGTACAGAGAAGGGATCTGTACCTCTTTCCTGATTTCCCCATAAACCTAATTGCTTACAAACACAGAAATTGTGACAGTGAATGTAACATCCAAATTGCCAAATATGTGGGAGAAAGGAAGGTAAGGTATTCCATGTTCTCTGTACTTTCTTGAGGGCTTTTGCTCCTCTTTTCATTGAATAAAACACTACTCCTATTATCATGAAATATGCAGTTATCAAAAAAGCCATAAAAAGCCTTGAAAATCTATTTTATAGCTTTGAAAATACTATCCCACTTGCAGGAGAAAACCTCAAGGGAAAGAGTCTTGGACTTACTTCCTTTAAAGGAATTCTATTACAAATATATTAGGTCTTTAAAATTATTAGAAAAGATAAGCATTTCTTAGAGCTGTCAAAAATTACTTGTACTTATTCAAAGGAAAGGATGACCCCACTTTTTGTGTGAATTATTAACCTGTTCTCATAAGAGGTATCAGATGTGAACAAGAGAAGGCAGACACAGCTCTCAGGTCAAAACTCCAGCTGAGCAAGTGGGTTGAAAATATACCATGGCATACACCAAACATGGGAGAACACGTATCATCTCAGTCTAGACAATTAATTTACATCAAAAATTGACTTTGCAGTTTGAAGATTTCCTTTAGCAACCCTCTGGTTGCTAAACACAAACCTTCTAGAAGAAAGTAGGTACCTTGAAGTGGGTGAGGATTGAACCAGGGTGGAGGTACCACATTCCCCTTGAGGGTTTCAGCATGGCTGTATTGCCTTCCATGAAGGAATGCATTTTAAAAACATCTTTCATAGGAGTGGGTTTCTGGAGCCAAGGGGATGTGGTTGTTACTGGGAATCTGTAGGAGCAAACAGCCTCTTGCCCATCCTGGAACCTCCCTTTGGGATGCACCTGCCAGGTTTGGGGATGTAGTGCAGAAAAATGTCATCTGTATTTTGTAACAAGGACTTTCACTTTCTCAAGGCAAGTATAGATTTTTAGTGTTCTCTAAAGCTCAGAGCATGGAAAACAATCAAATAAGGAGTATTTCTCACGGGATGGCTCTGCAGAGACATGTTCTCTTTCTGTGATATGTCTGTAATTATGAATTTCATCTTTTTGATGCTGTTATCATTTTTTTTCCCAAGAATTCCTCAGTGTAGGAGCATATCTACTCTACAGAGAATTTCTTTATTTTAAAGGGCTTCTCAGTGTCCATCCAGTCAGCAGGTTTCTTGTCATCAGATGTTATTGTACTGTGGTCTGCTTTTGAGTTTTTCAGGTTTTTCCTCAGAGAAGTGGGTCGCTCTTACTAAATTTCCTTGATTGTTTCTTTTTTTGGCTTAGTCTCAGCTTTTTTTTTTTTTTTTTTTGGTTTTGTTTAATTTTTTTTTTTTTTTTTTTTTTTTTTTTCATTTGAATTATCTCTCACAAATCTTCTGGATCAGTACTGGGGTATTTCCATGTGCACACGTACAGGTACATACAAATATGACCTGTACCAGGATACCTTATACAGGGTGTTTAAACTGTCTTTTTGGGAGAGAATGGAAAGACTGATGTCTCAAGACATTTCGGGGTGCACATGTGTGGGGGAAGGGACAGGTTGGGCCTTGCCCATGTGAGGCAGTGCCCTGCCCCATGCACCCCCCCACCAGAGCCTGTATCCCAGCCTGGCAGTGGCTGCCCATCCCTGGTACAGCAGAGGCAATGCTCCACACCCACCTCTGAAGCCCCTAACCCAGCTCCTGAGTGGCCAAATGACCAGAAATCCCACCTGGGGGAAGGGCTCAGGAAAGCCAATGAGTATAAAAGGCTGAGCATAAAGCAAGAATGTGTCTTGACCCTGCCTGCTCTTGGAATTTCAATGTGCTGAAGACTGATGGAAACCAGGATTTGGTAGCTATGTGTCTGCTTTCCTATATCTTTTCTGTCTTTCATATATCTTTTTTGTCTTTCTCTCCTTCTCTTCTAATTCCCTCTTCTTGGCATTTTAGAGTCACTTAAAATATGATGGGCTTAGAGATTGTGAAGTTGAATGGGTTAAGTTAATGCTTTGGGAAGTGTTTCATGTCGACTGAATGCTGCTCTAAACCTTTTGCCAAAGTTCTATGATTCTCTAATGTTTCTAGTCAAGCCTTTTTTGTTGCTTTGACCTCTTGAGAACATCTTGTCGGTATTTCTCCAATGCATCTAGCTCAGAGTACATGAACTGCAAAGCCCTTTTAAAAGTTACACTGAGTGAGTAGTTTTGGGCCCTACACTTTCATCTCTCACTTTTTACTGCCTATATTTATAATAGTGTCTCACTAGATATTGAGCTGCTAAAGTTCAATTTCACTTTATTCCCTATTGATGAGTTCCCTGAATCATAACCAACAAGCTACCAAGGCTGTGGGTGGATCTGAAGACCTTTCCTGCATATGTATGTCATATCCTTTTCCCATCAAAATTGAGGGAAAGTCACTGCATGGGGCAGAATGAGCCATTCAGCATCACACCTGCCTTGCATAACTTAGAAATTCCCTGTTCTGGCAGCCCCTGGTGCAGAGCTGGTGCTCCAGGCAGGAGTATCCAATAGCTCCAGTACCATAAGGATTCTCAAAATCTCTTTACATAAATGAGAAACAGTTCACTTGAGTGGTACTCACCTGACCATTTCCATTGCAGGAGAGGAAATCATCCATATTTGCAGTCTCAGAAGTTGGCTGGACATGATGCTCACTCAGCAAGGACTGAAGAAGAATCTTGAAATTTTAATATTAATAATAATAGTAAATATTAAATTTTTTGCAGAGATTACTCTGCATAGGTTTTGGGCATTGCTTAATTTCAAGACGTGGTGGATTAGATTCAGCAAGTTTGCTATCCTGGGCTGGGGACAGTGTCCATTTTCCCTTTGTTTTTCAAGCCATGAGGTCAGCTGAGGGAGCCACCATCTTGGAAGGGAGGTGTGTTTTGCCATTTTAAGTTTCTCAGTTTGTGAGATGTAGCAGTTTTTTATCTAGCGGTTATTTAGTGTTATTTTGTTTTCTGTTACAGTTTTACTTGACTGTTATTTTTTTTCACTTCTATCTCCTCTTATTTTGTTTCTCTGTAGTGGTGGAAAGGAATTGGTTAAAACAAAGGGGGACAACTCATTTTTGAGTGTTCCCCTTTCAATTGTCTTAAACCAAGACAGCTGATGTGTTTAGAACCTGCAATTTAATGCAGGTATTCCAGAGGAGTCAGACATTAAAAGTTATTTTAGTCAGAGACTGTTTGGTTCTTACTCTTGACCCCAAGCCTAGGCTGACCTTTAATTCAGTGCCATTTCTCCTAAATTTTCTGAGGACAAAGGACAGTTTTTTCTTGGCAAAAGAGAAACAGTCTTATCATGAGGAAAATATTTGTGACAGGTCAAAGTAACTGCCTTTTTTTTATTACTTAAATCTTAAATTTGTCACGATGCAAGCAGCTGGAGGAGGTAACTGGAGAGAAGTAACTTCTCAGAGGGGTTTGTGCATTTAGACTCAGGTGGAAAGGAGTTCTGGTAAGCGCTAGGAGAATAGAAGCCCTCATGAGTGATATCTAAAGGAGTAACATAACTTCTCCATATGTAAAAGATATTTATGATCCAAGTAAGATATTTTTGGCTGTACAATCATTGCTTTCTGCTTATGGTTTTCTGTGGCTCCCAAATTCTTTATCTGTTTTCCAAAGCAGTCACCTACCTAGTATATGTGTTTTGCTGACTTTTTTTTGTTTGGTTAAACTGAATTATTGTTGCCAAAGTCTGCCTGATCTGTGTCTGTACTACTTACCAGTCTGTCAAGCCTTATGTCATCTACAGATCTTCTTCAATAACACTTTAATATTGTCCTTGAAGTTATCAGTTAATATTTAGGATAATTTTAGCACATGAACTGCCTTGTAGAAGACCCTTCTAGTCTCAGGGGTTTGCCTGCTTGTATATGGGGGCGTACTAAATTGAAGAGTGCCATTCCTAAAACAAGACACTATAATCTTGTGTCAATTTTAAATAAAAAAGTATGTTGCACATTTAATAAATAAAAATAATCTGGTTTGGTAGGCTTTTTAAAGTGAGGTTCATAATAGTTTTTTTTCAGTGTTTCATCTTCTGTTGAACTCCCCTTGCTTACCTCTTGTTTTTAAACAAAATTCATAATACTAAACATGGAAAGTATCCACTGTGTGATATTGCTCCATATAATGATATGATTCAGGTGCAGATTGAGATTCAAAATGAAGCATAGTGCTCTCCATATGTTTAGGTAACTGAATGTCATTTTTCAGCCTGGTTGCACAGTCAAAAGTGTCTAAAAGAGCCTATAGTTAGAAAAAAGAAAATACATTTAATGGACTAAAGGAGACTTGCAAGAGAGCTGGAGACAGAATTTTTACAAGTGATAGGAAAAGGGGTAATGGCTTCATAATGAAAGTGAGCATCTTTAGATATTAGGAAGGAATTTTTGACCCTGAGTGTGGTGAGGCACTGAAACAGGCTGTGCAGAGAATCTCTGGATGATCCATCTCTGGAAACATTCAAGACCAGGTTGGATGGAGCTCTGAGAAGTCAGGTCTAGTGAAAGGTGTTGCTGCCCATGTCAGGGGACATTTGAACGAGATGTTCTGTGAGGTCCCTTCCAAATCAAACCATTCTGTGATTCTCTGATTGTCAAAAAAAAAAAAACAACAAAAAAAAACATACAACTGTCATACAACTGGGAGTGCATTCATGTGTGCATCTCTGTGTCTGCATACAGGCACATAAAATGCCTCTATTATTGACATAGCTCATTGTTTAAGAAAACAAAGCAAAATGAAAATGCATTTTTTACCCCACAGGATACTTATTTCCCTCTGTGTATTATTTGTATGCTGTAGCTGGTTTCAGTGGCTTGTGTCCTCCCACACTGGTGTTGTGTAGATGATTTCTAGCATTTCTGAGTACAGTTCGGTTCATTACATGAACAGATTACAGTTACTAGGTTAAAAGGTGTTCTGGTTTGAGAAGCAAGACCAGCGGGACACCCCAAGTCAGAAATACGATTTATTAGAAAAAGGGAAAATAAAACAAAAAGGAAACAAAATACATGCGATAAGAGAACCACTGACAAAGTCAGAATACAACCTGACACCCTGTTGGTCAGGGTGTTGGCAGCAGTCTGCTTGCAATGGTGGCTGCAGTCCTCCTGGAGTATCAGATATGGCTCTGTTGAAGCAGTGGTCCTGGAGAAAGAAGTCCAACAATGGACAGGCCTGCTCTTCTCTGGCAGTCCAGTGGACAAGGCTGTCTTGCTATTCCAGTCCTCAGGTTTTTTATCCAGGTAGAGAGGTTTGGCTCCTCCCCCTGGCTGGAGCATTTCCCAATGGGATTAAAGAAGCTTATCAGTGGTATTCAAATGGCCCATTAGCAGAAGATTTATCCCTGGTCCTGGAAGAGATAAGGAAAACTGCTCCTTGATGGTTTCTTATCAGCTGGCTTATCAACAGAAGATCCCCCATCCCAGTTCTAACGGGTGGTAATAGAATACACTTGGTTACATCTTGCACTGCAACCCATGACAAAGGAAAGGCAGAGAAACATTTCTAATAATTTTCATGACTTTGCAGTGCTATTTCTAATTAAAAACCTAATTTCTCTGTGCTAATCTCTCCTTCTGAAATTCTTAATAAAATACAGGAAAAAAGGTCCTTACTCAGAACATCTCACAATATATTTTATTTCATGTTTAGGTATAACATCAATGCTTTCTGTGGGAAATAGTAAACTTTGGACAAGAGTGCTTACTACTCAAATATGTGGGAAAGCAATGTGCAAAAAAATAATAAAACTAGTAATTACAGCAAATTATTTTGTCTTGGGGAAAAAACATGCACCTTTGCTGCATTTTTTTATTGAACTGCCTGATGGAATAGGAAAGCATGTGGGTAGGAGATTAATAATTCAGTCTGTAATACAAATAATGTGATTTATTCTACTATTAAGTTAACTTGCACTATATATTGCATTGGTGTATTGCGACATGAAAACACTGTTATAAGAGGGAATTTAAAACATTTTGCTGTGATAACTTCCATAAGGAAGTAGGCATCTCATTATTCCATTCAGGAGTGAAAATAAAATGCTATTTCAGCTTTTTAAAAGATTAAAGTTACTGTCTACTGACATCATAAAAAAGGGGGAAATTTTAGGTGCATTATCAGAGTCATGTAGGCAGCAATAATTTTAGTCTCTCTTTTTGTTTTTAATTTTGAAAGCTTGCAGAAAAGAAGGGAGATTCTAAGAAATCTTTAAATTTCTCATATCTTTGGGTTTTTTTCCTTTACTCTCACATGGATAAAGTTCATAAAAATCTGTGACCAGGAAGGTCAATATGTTTAGATAGAATTCAAACCTGTATCCAGGCCTACTGAAAATCCACTCTGCCAAAACTGTACTCTGTGGTACAAAATAATGTTTTTGAGTTGCTTTGCAGGCAGACAACTTGACATGCACCAAAGACATATAGATATATTAAAAAATGTTATGCTTTCTGTACTGCATAAAGGAGAAAGGGGGTTAAAGAGCAAAGATTACACCCTTTCTTTCTTTGCTCTTATGTGATAAAAGCATATTGTGGTCTCTCCTGGCCGCCACGAGGCGGGAAATCCAGCTAGCTTGCCCCTTTGTAGCGGTGGGAGCCACACGAGAGGCCGCCCCAAAACCTCCCCTGAGGCTTCGGTGGGGTCAGGGCAGCTGCGTGGGTTCAGCTGCAGAAAAAAAACCCACTAGAATCCCAAGATAAAGGAAGCCAGGAGTCGGACACTCTGTCGAGGTATTCCAAAGAGTTTTAATCTCCTTGAAGGGACAGGATGAAGTGGACACCACCCAAGGCTCAGCAAGAATTTATCAAACCTCTGACTCAGGGCGGTGGTGGGTACAGCAGCCAATGGGTAGTTACAATAGGGATGACGACATGTTTAACTGAACCAATAGGGAAAACAGGGGTGGGAGAAAATTCACATAACAAATCATACACAGGGGATAAGGTGAGTGACACAGAAACCTCGAGAACAAGCTGGGCAGGGAAAACTTAATTGAGATAAAAGGGGGCAGGGCAACTGGGAATGACTTAGCAGAAACGGGGGGAAGGGAGGGAGGAGCAGGTTGATGGGCAGCCTGAGTGGCGGGAAAACTTGGATAAAAACCACTTGGGCTAAACCATTATAAGGGGAAGGGATAGGGGTAACATGGGGCAAACCATAATCTTAACCTGTATAACTTTATAACCCTCTTAAAATATAACAGCAAAAGAGTCAGGCAAAATCAAACAAAACACCCACCACCACAGCATGTAGTTGTGTTTGCAGGGGCAACAGCTAACATGGACTAAAAATGAATTTTCTTTCTTATCTCCAGCTATAATTGACTTTCATCTTCTTTGTTGCCATGGGCTATTATTCTGTACACCTGCACTCAGCCAGGAGTACAACGAAAAAGAATCAATCTCTGAAAAGAAAGTTATCACCAGCCAATAACATTGGGCCACTTTCATGAGTCTTGTACTGTTTTCACCCAGTTGCCAAAATGCCTGGCCATTATGAACTGGTGACAGCCTCTCAGCTGCTCTCCCTAGTGAGCAGAAAGTCAATGTGCTATGCAGGAAGTCTAGAATCTGGTATTAAAGCAGGGAAATTCATCAGGGCAAAATGAAAGCAGTGTTAATTTGTGTATCCAGAATAGATTGTCTAAACAGTGATGGACAGGAATGCATGAAAAGCATTATTTCTGAGAAGATGGGTGAGTGCTTCTGTATTCTCTGTGCATTGGCTTTTTTGTGTTCAAAGCTGCTCGTGCTCTGTGATTTTCTGAGCTTAAAATTCAAGTATTGCAGAAATTTGTTGATTAGTAGCAAACTGCCAAGGCATTCACTGAGAATATTTGTGTTCTGGGCTTTTAGATTGCTTGTACAAATATTCTTATCATGACTGGGTAAGCATTGCTGTTAGATTCTGTTTCCTGGTGTTGACATTTATAATTTTAAATGATCACTCTGCAAATTTAGAAATAACTAACTGAATTTAGTTATTTCAGCAACTAACTAACTGAATTTAGTTATTTCAGCAACTATTCCTGCTATTAAACTAATTTGCTTGAATGCAAATATATAAGTGATCTGGATATTTTCAAAATTAAAATGATCAGGTTTTGGCTGCCTTGGAAAAGTATGCTTACGTTTTGTGTAGAAGAGATATATAAAATATTGCATCACTACTAGAAGTGTGGTATTTCCAGGTTCACCTCACAGTAGATCTGCAAGTAATGAGTCTGCTGAGTGATCAGTTGAACAGTTGTCATTGACATGTGTTGGATACACTACAATGATTGACTTGATCTCTAAATCAAAACTGAATAGTAGTTTAGGATATGTCATAGCCCTGGCACAGAGCTTGCTTTCAGGAGGGCACAGCTGATTGTTTCTCCGCAGAAAGACTTCATAATTGGAAATATTTTAATGAAGTTTTTTCACCCTTAAAAACTGCAATTGAAAAGCATTTCAGAATTGATTGTGAAAAGATTTTGAAATGTTTTCTTTGGTGAAGATGCTTTTGCCAGAACACTGCGACCAACAATTGAGATAAGACCTGTTATCTCAGGTAGAGTTTATTTCCACAGAGTCCAAGACAAATCTGTCAGCATGAGAATGAAACACCAGCCCCTAAGTTCTTCCAGTTCAAATTCAGCCAAGCCTACTCCCCACACAGCTTCAGACAACATGGTGGTATATCACCTTTCACAGGAAAAATATCTGGGAGAACCTGCATGAGCTCAAGAGAAGCTCAGAGGGGAATAAGTCCTGTGAGAAATGTACATTTTGCTTTCATTTAAGGGTGTCCGAGCTCTCACAGAGGAGGAGCCAGGGCTTATTTGGACAGACAGCAATCTACAAGCACAAAGATTTAGACAGGTGGCAAATCAGACGTAAAGAGGTTCTGCAGATGACTGAGACATTTAAAAAGGACTTATAACATGTGTAAGTAGGAATTGAACTCCACAGATTGACAGACACAATCTGAGCTGAGATGACATGCTGTATTTCTGGGCTAGTAAGTGTCAGTGTCTTAAACTATTTTGTTTCCCTCAATATAATTATTCCACATGTGGTCTGCTCCTGTGACAATTTGATTGGTCTGTCCGTTTATAAATCGAATGTGAGTGGCTGTTTCTGAAGTATCCCAGATGTTAAGGAATTAAATGGGATGGAAGGAAGGAAATGAAAACTCAGTTAATGGATGCATCAAAAAGGTTTGATTAATTATTCTTTTAATGTTCTTTTTGTGATGTTTGGATTATAGTTTGGTATAGTTAGTGTTCTCTGGCTAGCTCATGTGTGTTAGAGAGCCTGACTAAAATTACCTGGCTTTGCAACCGCCACAGTGAGCCACAGTGAAGCTGTGATCACATTAGCCTCTGTCTGTAGATGGAACCATCTTCCTGCAAACCTTCCTGCAGTCTTTCTGCAAATCTTACTTTGAATCTGTCTGGTAAAGCTGAAGAGAGGCTGCTCCCTGGGTCATCTTCTTTGCAGGTTTGTTTAGACTGAGACTGGTCCAGCTGAAAAAAATTATATCTGATTTTCATGAAGACATTTGTAAAGAAAAACTTTAACGATAAGACCTTGCCTAATCAGAGTGGTTTCTTTTGAAAGTGTTGTGACTAGATGTGGTCAATTAACATCATATTCCAAAACCACTCATCATAAAGCCAATTATCTGAGAGCCAAAACCACACAGTTCCTTCTGGATGAAATGTAAATAAGTCACATTGAAACAAAATTAACTTTTTAACTGCATTCACAATCTGTGAACAGGCCCTCAAAAATGAATTTTGCTGTTCTTTCCTAGCACTCCTCACTGCAGCCTTCACCTCAGGTTTTCACAAAGCTCTACCAGCCCAGCAATTCCACTCTCTTCAACTCAGTTCAGAGAAGCTGATTGCTATTAATGTGATACCCTACATTTATATCCTAACATTGGAAATGTCAGGTGGTGTTTTCCCACTGCCATATTATGCTGAAGCTGTTTTCAGAACACAGTTAGGCCAAGAGCTAATTTAAATTATAGCTGTAGTGTCATCAAATGTGATTGTGCCACAAATCTAAAAGTAGAGCATGTGCCAAATGGGTCCTATAAAGCAGTTCCCATATACACTCCTTGTGTAGCTGAAGTGCAGCTTTATTTAAAAGAGAGACATTTCCTCAGACACACACAATAAAACAGTTTTAAAAACCATAAATCTGCTTAATGTTGACTGTTTGTAGTCTCAAAAAATAAAATGATGTTATAGTATATTTTTTGGTACAGTACTAGCAGATAAACAACTTTTTTTTTCTGTTGTTGAAGAAAAGGAAAGAACAGCAGCAAGAGGGTATATGTTCTGCACTTCCAGTGACCCATTTATTCCTTACTCCTCACTGCCTGTGTTCCCTAGCTTCCTGGGGTTCCCCATTTCTGCCAGTATTGGGCTGTGTTTTGAGGGTTTTCAGTAATAATCCCTTTCACTGTATGATAAATCAGGAAGTGAAGATAATCAGAAATTCCCAAAAGAGCATACCAATATGGCAGTTTTAGGTATTGCACCTGAAATCACTTCTCTGTTGGTCATAGTACATCAGAAATCTTCCCTAAGCACATTGATTGACAACTCAGTTCTTATTATTTATGTGGATTTTTTTTTTCCAGGAGCAAATTTTGTTACAGTTTTTACTTTTAGTTTTTACTTGGAAAAAAAAAATCTTACTTTGTTGTCAATATTGGAGGCCATTGCTTTTAGGAGGATCAACACTAGCTAAGAAAACATCTCAGGCTTTCTCGAATATTTTAAACCTGAAAACCTTGTTCAAGACACAGCAAATGGAACAACTGCTGAAGTACCAGGCTCCATATGAGCAAGAAGCGGATACTGTCTTATTCATATACTTCTCTCTGAAATGATTTTCTTTTCTGAGGCTACTCAGTAATTCCTTCAGCTTAATGAGCTAACATTTGGCAACCACTGAGCAACTCTGATTTAGTGATGTGACAGTCTTAAAAATCTGCAGCAAGTGTGCTCAGAGCTGGCTGCTGGCACTTTGGCATGCTAGCAGGTACTGACTTCAACTGGAAACGTATTATGTTACTGACAGAAACTCCACATTGCTTCTGTGTTACTTGTGCTGTATGTCAGCCCTTGTCAGTGTGGGACTGCTTGCTGTCATCACATGAATTTAGCCTAACATATAACTTATTGACTTGTAGGTATTAACAGCCAAGGGAGATTTTTAATTCAGAATAAGATGCCAAGCATAAAGGAATTCACTCTGTGTTTTCAGTCTAGCTGAATTTTCTAATAGTTTAAGTATTGCAATCATACTTCCTGATGTTTGTAATTCAAGCTTCCCTTGATAATACAGTTAAGAAAAAAAAAATCCTGAAAGCTTACCCTTGGGGGAAAAAAGAAAAAAAAAAAAAAGCTTCATTGGCTTCTAAATAATGAATTTATAGTACTGAGGACTATTATGTAACCAACCCCAAAGAAGTGTTAGCATTCCTTTCTAGAAAGTGACACTTTTCAGTATTATTTATTCATTTTCTCTGATACAATTGTAATCCAGTTGTCCCTTTGATGAACCTCATTCAGAAGTCAGTGAAGGCAAAGGTTGTGAAACAGAACCAGAATAGAAACAACTGGAAACAAATAAAAAAACTGATAGGAACAATTGACCCCCCTGTCCCATTATTCATGAACAGTTGGGTTTTTTTTTTTTTGTTTTTTTTTGTTTTGGTTTTTTTTTTTTTTTTTTTTTTTTTTTGGTTTTTTTTTAATCTGGGAGATTTACAAATGTTTCTTAGGATTAGAAAACAGATCTTGTTACGCTAGCAAAGTTGTATTTAGATGAAAAAAAAGAAACCCATACATGTCTTTGTCATATAGAACCTGATATTTACATCTTCTCCATTGTTTTTTTTTTGACTGCTTTTAGACTTGACTTGAAGACAATTCTGAAGTGTGATTATTAAACCACTCAGGTGATAATGGGGAAAAAATATTCTGATAGCACTGTGCAGTTCACTCTGGCTGTCATCAAACAAGAGCGTGGAGTTTCAGCAACATTTATCCAAAGGTCTAAGTGGTTTTGATGATAATTACAAAATATTTTTTTTATACTTCATCACTGCACTTATCAGCATCAGGTCTGCATGACATTATTATCTCCATATTGAGTTCAAGTAACCCTAAAAGTAATTTCTTTTCTTTCCTTATTGAACTAAATAATACGTGATTCAGAAATTTGATGAAATGGATACTAAAATCCATTTTAAGTCAGCTATAATTGGGGCTTATTTTTTATTTGTTTTCATTTGTGAACACAAGTATTTAAGACAGAAATGAGTTTTAGTATTGTTATTTGGCTTGTGATTTAGCTAAAGATAGTTTACTTCAAAAGAATAAATAAATACCATATTGCTAGGGCTTAAAAATTGAATTCTCCCATTTAGTACTCCCAGTAAAACCATATACCAACTCCCCTTCACCCCTCCTACTGCAGGCACAAAAGGCAGAGATCACAGGCTGAGACAAGAAACTGGAAACAGAAATGAGCTGTAACAAATAGTAACAGCAACAATATTAATATAAGAGGTATAAGAAAAGAAACTATTCACAGAGAAAACAAAAACCCCTAGTAATCGACAATACCAGATGTGTGCCTCTACCATGTGTTCCTGATCAGACAGAACCCCTTCCGACCCTTTCCCTTGCCCCCAGCAAGGACAGGAGGTGGTATAGAATAACCTCCTGACCACGCCCTCTGCCAGGTACTGCAAAATTAACCCTGTCTTGGTCAGAACCAAGATGTATAAGCTTAGCCAAGAAGAACTTAATCTCAATGAAATTAATTGGAATGGCACTAGAAAGATGAATTTTTTTTTCTTCTGCTAATCCTTATCACAGAAGAAATTCCTAAATAGGTTTCAGTGCCAGAAAAGAGCAAAACAACCAGTGTGCTCTATTCTCGTGTTCAGAGATCTGTCTAGTGAAGTTGATGAAGGTGTATATGGTCCAGTGTTTACAGCCATGTGGTTAAATTTTTTGCCTTGCCCTCCCCACATTAAATATTAATCCCATATTTGTCCCAGTGATAAACCTTATTTATAACAGAAGAGATCAGAAACTGGTTTTGTTTATGCATTTGCCTGTATAACTATGAATATATTTTTCCTAACTTGAATTACAATAGCCTGATAGTAAGATGTTGCTGATATTTGCTAGCATTTTCTGTAATGAAGGTGGACAATCTTCTCTGTATGACATGTTGTTTTATACCTAGGAAGAAATGGGTTTCTCTGACACACTCCTATCAGTGAGTAAAATTTGGCTGAAGAATGTGTTATAACTGTTCACCTTTGTGGGAGTACCAATAAGTTACTAGATTTCTCATGCAAAGAGATGCCAGGAAATTCTTTGTGCTCCTGGAGATTTCAATAGTCTGCCCAGATAAGAACCATTGATTTGATTTGCTATCTGCTGTGTATTTAGAAAGCAGTCACAGTTCATACTTTTTAATACTTTTCCTTTCGCACAGAATGGGACATGGCAACGAGTATAATATATATATACAGATATAGATGTATGTGTTTATTTTTAAAATTCCAGAATTTTTTCTTAAACTATTAGCCTTTATCTACAACCAAAACAAGGCATATATTAATGGAATTTTCAGTGGGTTATGGACTGACTTTTCAGCTTTCCTATGGCAACTAAGTGTGCTTTTTTCAGTGAAGCCATAGCTTTAAAAACATCTGTAATAAGACTTAAATGTTGGAAATTAGTTATGAATTCTAAGTTTGGTAAATATGACTAAGAATCATGTTACTTCATCAAGAATAATTAAAATATTTATTTGGTCTCTTGAAAAGTGAGAAAGTACTTCTCAGTCATCTTGTTGCACAGGAGTTATCCTTTCACAATATCACTTACATCTTTTGTGCAAAAGGAGGTGTTTGTTTACTCCCATCTTTTCAAATCCATTTCACTGAACTTGAGATCCCTTTGCTAACTCAAACAGCTGTAACAGCCCTTGACAATAGTCTGTATCTCATCTTTCCAGACTGGCACCATCTCAAGAGTAAAATACTGATGTCAAGAAAGCCAGTTTGACAATTGCAGGTAATGTGACTCTGAATGAATTTTAGATTTTCAGCCAAAACTTTTGCAAAAAAAAGCAAGTTCCATCATCTCCAAACTATTTGTAAATACAGTCACAATTTATGAAATGCTATTCATAGACTGGAGGAGGGGACTAGAAGAGAGAGAAGGGGGAAAAGAAAGGCAAAGGGACAGGGAAAGAAATCTCTCCCCTTTGCTCTTCAATCCCTGTAATTAGACTACTGGTTTGATAGCAGTATTTTTGTGTGCTTTCACAGAGTATTTCTCGTTTGTTTTGCTTTAATGTTACATTTATCATGTCTTTCATAACAAGTATATTGGGATTCTGAAAACCTCACTACTGCTCCTAACATGGTACAGTGTAATTATTCTGTTTTGGTTTAGGGGTTTTGTTTCTTTTGCTGTTTTTTCACCTCTACTCATTTTCCTTGCTCTCCTGCCCCTGCCTAACAAAGATTCACTCAAAATAGAAAGCAGGCTTGTAATAACTGCCAGTTATGTTTTTGCTTAATGTACTGTGCAAAATATGACAAGGGTGAATGTTAGTAGATGTAACAAAAGTCAAAATGTTTCCTTATTCGAGCTGTTGTATCCTCTATATGCAATAGGTAGAAAAGATGATAAACAAACTGGGAGAGTAAGTTGTAAATCTTAAAGTCAGAAAACACAACTCAATTTTCTTTTCTTTCCCTGAATAGGAAAAGTGTGATGAAATAGTGTAGTATCTAAACCTAATATTTTTTTTTTTTTTTACTCATTGCTGTCTTAACTTTCCTGAATATTTCTAATATACATAATTTTTTCAATACATACTGCAGATGTGTCTTTGTGCCAAATTGAAATTGATCATGATTGCTGGCCCCTACAGTAGATGCTGTTTAACTAAGAAACCTTTGTGTTAATTTAATTCAATTAAAATAATTCTTAGCATCCTACTAACAAACTATATTAATATACCATTCCAGTCTGACACACATTTTGCAAATTGTGGTGTCTGTGAAAACATTATTTAATGTATCTAATTGCTATACATTTACTTTAAAAGCTAATCTGTCACAACACCACATGTATTTCTTAAATTTTCTGAAAGAATATGCTGTATTTCAAACCTCCATACACAAGACATGAAACAGTTGCTGTCACCCATACTCTTTCTGTTTCTGGCTTTGATTCTTGTACTTGAGAGGTATCTGCATGCCAATTTTTATTGCATTGCTAATCCAAATGTATTCATCCTGGATGCATTCATTACCCTGGGCTATCTTTGGTATTCCAAGAAAATATGAGGCATGATGTATATTCATTTTTTCAGTTCTATAACTTTATTTGTTTATTTGTAAATCAATCTATTTCAAGCCTCAAATCAAGGCTTGCAATGTCAGATTGAAAGAATCAAGCAATTCCCTGGCTTCTGTTTTGACAGAAATTCCAGGTTTTTCTGCAGACCTTTGCATAAGATTTACTCTGTAAAGAAAAGGTATCTCTGTAGGTGAGAAACAGACAACTGTATTAGCAAAAAGCTGCCAAGTAGGCTGACTTGAAAGTCAGCCTTAAGTGTAAATTTAATTTAAAGGCGGTGACACACTTGTTATATTTAAATGAGGCTCAGAGAACCTGCTTCGGAAAGTATCAAGAGCTCAGGGCACTACAGTTATCATGATCAGAGGCATCTGGAGTAATGGGTAGATATGCTTGTTTTGTCAATGAACAGATGTGTTTAATTGCATAATTGTTTCAACAATACATGTCCTGCAGATATCTGCATGTGGAAACTTAATTATGATACATATTTTTCTAGATAGAATCAGAAAAAACAACGAGTCCAGAGTTCTGTGCAATATGTGCTTTTCTATGCTTTGCAAAATAAACTGTTACTTTCACTAAAAGAAAGCACAAAGCTATTTAAAATACCAGTTTAGAAACTGATTTATATTTTTGGATTCATTCTGTCCTACATGGCCTGTTAGTAGATACAGAGGAACCAGCCACAGTCCTCATTCCCAACAAGACTTTTCAGCATTGCTTTCAGATGTGGCATTGGCATGTGGTTCTTACAGACAATTACAATGCTTTGCACATCTTCATTATCTGCCCATGTCTGTCAAGCCTCCTACCCTGAAAGCCTGGGTCTCTGATCCAGCAAAGCTTCTTACTGCCTACAACAGGGTATTACATGGAGAAAACTTTTGGGTATTCATAGACCCAAAATTTTGGCTATTAGCAACGTCCTTTCTAAAATCAGTAGGATTTTAGTAAGGACGTTTCTAATAGCCAAAATTTTCCTTTGCTCCGTGTGCCAATGGGAATGGACTAAAAATATCAGCTGATAGGATTGATCCTTGCTGTTTTCTGTGTTCTGTATGTTCATATATATAGGCAAGTTCCCTGTGCAATCACCAAATGAGCAACCCCATGAAAAGTTTATTGAGTTTTTTAATGATTTATATTTCAATGCTATAGAAAATGAATATGTTTCACAGTTAGCATTTTTCATACAATTGCCTTTTGGAATCTTTATTTTTTTTTTCTGTGAAGTCAGAAGAAATTTTATTTTTCTATCAGAACAATAAAATAACCTACCCAAGTGGAATATTTTAGGTTATACTGCAATACTTCTATTTGGTGCTGAATGTTAACATTTCTTCCAAAGGTTTTTCTCCTGAGATGCATCAATGAGCTATTTTCTCTGCTTATCTCTTCAAGAATCTGAAAATGTGAGATATAAAATATATTACCTCATAGGAATTTTTTCTGTGAATTATTTTGCAAGACACCTAACTCTGAGCCTCTAGTTTTGCAGTCATAACATTCTTATTTAAAAGCTGTGTAACTGTCTTTTGCTCTCTCTTCAATTTCCACACTTCCTTTTGGACATTCATAATTAAGAGCAAATCTCAGATTTTATTTGATTTCTTCTGAATCCTGTCCAGAAGCTGTATGGGAGACACTTCACAATCCTCCTGATCAGGGCTGGGTAAATGAGTATTTCTATCAGGAGGGTTCATGCCTTTGGAAAGGTTTAGAAAAAGGTTTTATCTGAAAATAAAAGACAGACAGTTAGATGTTAATCTGGGAACTTCAAAAAAGAGAAGCCTATCTGTGCCTCTCTAATTCATTATGCTGCAAATGTTGAAATGTTTTCCCTTAAGCCTTACCCAGCAGAGTTAGTATTTACAAGGCATTACATGAAATAAGATGTTATGCCGTGGGGAAAGCCTGATGGAAGGGGAAAAAGAAGATAACTGTATAATATGAATTTTAGGGGAAAACTTGCTGTTTTCCTCACAGGCAGAGAGAGTAGGCAGAGTGCAAACCAAACCTACCAAGAAAGATCAGACTGATCTCAAGGTTCAGGTATACCTTTCTAAAAAGACCATGCTTCCAGGCAAAAAAATATCTTGACTGATCAGTGTTTTGTGAATATCAAAAGTGATACAGAGCTGAGGCTGACTTGCTCTTTGCCCAATCACTCCTCTCAGCACATGTGGGGCTCCTTGACTCTCATTAGCCATGCTTCCATCTTTCCCGTGGCACCTATTAGGGACTTCTTTTGAAAATACTAATAAAAATTTAAAATGCTAAATTTTTCAGTACTGGTTGGAGAGGAAGGCTTTTATGGAAGCTGAAAAGATGGGGAAGCCTACCCATTGCTAAGTGTCTGTGTATTAAAATAAGTAGGGGAGTATTTAGGAACTGAATTTGTGGACTTCAGCACCTTAATTCTTCTTTGTCTTTGTCCTCAGGGTGTAGGAGTCGGGGAGGAAAGCCAATTGCCCTGGGAGACAACGACTGTTTAAGATAGGAAGAGCCAATGTGGGAAACTCCCATGGTTCTGTGCTTAGTTATGTTAATTCACATCTGTCTGTTAAACCCTGTTCACTCCCCAGTTCCAGAATGTACCACACTGTTTGCTTCCCCATTGGTCCTCTGCTGTTGATCCCTCCCATATGTTCATTCCATTGGTTCAAGCCCTGTCCATTCCCTCCTGCTCCTCCCCTGAGCCCCTACCTGATTGGACTCTCTGTACCCTGATCCCTCCTCCCTTCCCCCTGTTAAATACTGTATTCCCCTTTGCTCTGGGCTTTCTACCTCTGGCTTCCCTCCAGCATGTGGTTGTGTTTCTGTACCCCTCTGGACCTTTCTCCTTTACCTTCCCTGCAATAAACTGCCCTGGAATCAGCTAAGTGGAGAGTCCTCCTGCTTACTGGGTGAGATCTACATTATACTATCCGGGCTCGGACGGAAGGTGGGCTGAGGGAGTCACCCCGATTTATGCGGGTGCCCTGACAGCACCAGTCCGGGAAAGCCTCAAGGAGGCCGCCTGCATCAGGGTGCATAAATACCTCAGCTGATGATGACAAGGGCTCTTCTCTGTCTTGTGGCAAGTTCGTGGGGATAAATGCATTTAGAAGGAACTCCCACTGTCGTGGATCCCATGATAAAAGAAGCCAGCTAGCTGTCTCTAGGGTCACAGTTCGGCTGTTAGAGCTTTGTATCTAGCTATAGCCAACTTGGTCTCCTGCTAACAGCCAGCTCAAGACCTGTTAATAACCAGCTTTAAAATTATCCAGAAAACAATCTATAACTTGCACATAATTAAATAAGACTTTTATTTTGGATGGCTTCCATCATTCTTTCTCCGTAAGCTTTGAAGTATTTTACAAGGTGAAACTGTAGTTTAAACAGACAGTATGTAATAAAATCTGTCTTGAGGAAAAAGAAGATGGAGGCAACTTAGGTTCAAAGTTTAGCTTTGAAGTGTTGGGTTTTGCTGCTGATGTTGGATTCTATGTGTTTTAAAGCAAAACAAACTCACAAAGTAGGGAAAAAAAAAGTAAAAGAAAATGCAACTTCTCTCTGCCATCTTGTGTCTGTGGAATTTCCTTCCCCTGCAGTCTTGCTGCTGGGATGCTACAGGCACGGTGTAATGGCTTATCAGCCACTCTGAAATTCAGCAAACTTTTAGCAGCCTTATGTTGTTTAAAACCTTGCTTTTCATTGGGAGTCTCATGGCTCTGTTGCAAAAAGGTGGTGTTTCTTTGCTGGCCAAAAAAACAGGAGGAAAAAAAAATGCTGGGGAAGCAATAAAAGCTGGAATCAAAGGGTCATGCCAAGTATTGTGGGAACTAGTTGGAGCTGGTAGAGGGGAAGATGCTGTTTAATTTCCCCTCTTTGAGTCTGCTGGGATGCATTTCTCAATCAGAATAACAAAGGCACTTTGGTAAAATTTAATTTGCTATAGTTGTGGATACACCATCTCCAAAAGGCAGTGATGGGTTCTTTCCAAAATATTAGCCTCTGAACAGTGGCTTGTGGTAATTTCAGTATCCAATATATGACCCCCCTTTTTAGAGCTAGATGTTGTCTTGCTGATCAACAGCCTGGTCAGGAACACTGAGGTGAGTTTAGATCAAACATTTGCAGTTTGAATCAGACTTTTCTGTTATTTCAGTGTATTAGGGCTACTTTTGAGAGAAAATATATAATATAGGCTGAAATGGGCTCTGACAAGAACAAGGGCTATAGGGTAGTTATCACTGTGTGACTAAATAAGATGGTCTTTTGACATGGTTCAGTCTCCTCTCAACCTCTAATTGTATTTGTTGTTCTGCTTTCAAGCTGCAGCAATATGTTAATATCTTTTAGTAGCTGAGCCGTTATGCCTAAATAAGGGATTGCAAATAAATAGCGGTGGACAATTCCAAACATACACATAAATAGAGAGGGGCAGCTCTCAACATATGGCAATGAATGCAGCCATAAGGCTTAAAATATGTATTTTAACTGCCAAATTTCTGAGCAGCTTCCAACTGGCTTTCATTTGGCTTCAACTGTATGTCTGACTGATTGTAAACTCGGGTTTTGTGCCATATCATTTTTGTGCTCAATGGCTGGTACTTATTTGGGCAACATTAGTTTGCACTATAGGCTGATATGGTTCAGAGAATATTTTGTGTTTGAACCTGGTATATGGATTAGTATAGTATATTAGCAACTATTAGCGCAAAGTAGTAGTTCATGTTGCTGTTACTTTCTAGATTAATATAAAGATAATAATTATTAATATCTGACACCACGTCTCAATGCTCTCTCTCCCCACCTTTTCAAAGTTTCTTTACTGATATTCTAGAAATATTATTTGACTGTCCAGTCTTTATCGAATTACTATCCAGTACTAATCAAGCAAATCCTATTAATTTGTGCTTCAACGTAAAATAGCCATGTTGGCATTTCAACAGAAAAAAGTGCCACCTTGAGAGGAACTTAATCCATATGGCCTTTTTAATAATCCCTATTTCAGTTCTTACATAAAGGAGAACAAAAATTTCTTCTCCAAGGCTAACCTGCAATAAAGGAAGGTAGGAGAAAGGTGTTGAGCAAGCACTTGGTAGCCTGTGTCTTGCAGCTGGAGTTATTCTGGACACAAAGCCCTCCTGGAAAAGCAGGGGAAGTACGTAATTTGAGGTTATTTCTCTGACTGTTGCTAGGGAAGGAAGCCTGACAAAGGCCATGGACTTGGTGCTGATACTGCCAGTTTGGAGATGTCCCAGCCCCTCCCTCCATCCTCCCAGTGTAAGCAGCAGATGCTAAAGACCCTACAATGAGAAGAAAGGGGATCCCTTAAAAAGGGATCCACTGCTGCTCATCCACTCAACTGCCATCTCCTTCTCTACCAGCAACATAGTAAGCCTAGTAGCCACAGTAAGCCATTTTTTTTCATTCTCCTACCCTAAACAGGATTTTCCAAATTTTCTTAAGCCTTAAATGAGACCTGATGGTTACTATCTGTCCTCTTATACTGCTAGTTAGATCTTGAGGGTGTCTTAATTTCAGATTAAGAGTAAGGGGTATAATACAATTTTTTAACTTTAAACACAGTTTTCAGAGTAACATCAGTGCCGAACTACACAAAGGAATTATGTCACTTAATTTGATAAGTCAATTACTTTTTAAGAAATTATTTTGCCCTTTGAAACCCCTTCTGACCAAACAGAAAGCATCTTCTTAGGGCTCTTCAAGCAGAATATAATACCCTGATGTCAGTTCATTGAGCCTTCTCTGCTAATAATCTGTGTCATCAGAACCAATCAAGAATGAAAACCAGAGAACAAGATGGTTCCTAGAAAAAAAAAAAAAAGGGTTTAGCTACAAAATATTGTGCAACCAAGATTAGAGGGCCAAAGCTTCCAAGTAAAAATAGGGGAAAAAAGAACTATGGTGAGGACACTGTGCAAAACATTTTTTACAAAGTTATTTTGAAGGAAAACATGAACAAAAATATTCTTTTTACATGGGAGATCATTTTAGCTACAATTTAATGCTAGAATTATGATACCTGCACACTGTGAAGTGCAGCCATTATATGAAATACTTCCCATAACTTGCAACATGTAAGGTAAATTAGCATAATAAATGTAAATACAATTTCTGTAATTATATTATTGCAAATCTTAAATTCATTCAGGTAAAGAGCAAATTTGATTAGCACCTGTGAAATTCATGTCAGTATTTCCAATGAGAAATATCTGAACCTCTAATGCAATCCTGTTAATTGGAAAAAGAGAGGTTATTTTGGATATCATATGGCAACATGCTATCCCTTCCTTTTGAACTGACAGAGAGAACAACCAGGGAACTTCTTTTTTCTTGCTAATACAGATTGTTTGCTTAGGGCCTTTGTAGTTACCATTTCAAATTTTCACCTGTCAGCTCTAAAATATAATCGAAATTCAGGTACCTGAAAATCATTTCATCCTCAGCTATTTGTTTCTGTTGTTTCCTTCACTCATGGGGCACTACTAAAGCAGAGGAAGCTACAAAAGGAAGGAGAGCCTGCAGGGTGATGAGAGTTGGAGCTCTGACCTTACACCTCTGCAGTCAGCTGCTGCTTTTGCTACCTGCTTCAGTTATGAAGGATGGTGAATGGCATCTTATGTGTTAATGGGAATTCACAGAATAATGATCTTTCTGGGAAAAAAACTCTTTACAACTTGTTAGTTGCATTTGTCATCAAAATAAGGATGGTTTGGGCCTTACAAATTGGTAACTTCCATGAAAATTACAGTCTGCTGAATTCGAATGAGACTCTGCCACACACGCAAGTAAATTTAGACTTCAAGTATCACTCTAATTTTGCAATTGGAAATAAAAACAGGTTCTATATAGACATATATATACACTATAGACAGTAGTAGTTGCCACCACCAGAGTAATAACTACCTTATCATCTCTTCAGATTTGACTCTTGTTTCATTGTAACCCATGAGCATTATCAGATGCTTATCCAATCAATCATTGCTTGGATAAAAGTTTTCATGAACATGCTATTGGTGATTAATGGCTTTTTGCATTTCCATTTGCATTTTCCTTTGAGGAAATATTTTCAAAGTCTGGTCAGTTCAGTCTCATGTCTTTAAGGTTTTTGCTAACTGTTTTAGCTACTACTGTATGAAATAAAGAAATATGAATAAATGATGGCTGGAGAAGTCTATGAAAAAGGGTGAAATAAAATCCTTGTGAAGGAACACACAACACACAATAACTTTACAACTTGCTTAAAAATTAAAGTATTAATAAAGTAACTTAAACAATAATAATAAAAAATCCAGCCTGATTGAGATAGGTAAAAGGTGAGATTTATTAGTTACTATGACAAAGTGGTTATTTTGTCTTACTATGTGCACATTAATTATGTTTCTGCATGATGTCATGGTCTGGATATTAGTTATTATACCAACAAAATAAAAATAAAATAATATAATTTGAGAAAGTTTTAGTACTCTTACCAATTTCTCTTGAAGCTGTAGTATTAAAGTATTTCTTTATGGAGATTATTGCCAGTGTGATGACTTGAAAACATCAACTTTTATACAGAGAAGCAGAGGTTGGAAGAGAGCTTTCTTAGATATAATATCAATGGTTTTTAACTTAAACTATATCACAAACTATATGCATACCTATGCTAATAGTGGTTCTCAGTGGATAGAGCATTTTCTTTAAGATGTAGTCCTTTTTGTTTATATCAACATTAAAATCTTCAGGAGTGTTGGAATTTTGGAATATATTTACTAGAAAGACAGTGATATTATCTTTTGGTCAGCTCTGTGGAGGACAACTCCAGAACACGTTCTAAAATAGTTGTTTTGATCACCTAACACTATGTTTGCATGCAAATGGCAGCTTGGGAAAGATTACTGCCTCCTTATTATATAAAAATACTTAGTACTCTTGGAAGATCAAATAACATTTTTAAGTTATTGAAATACTTCATACATTAATGAGAATCCTTATAACTATTTTTCTATTCTGACACTATTTTTAATATGTTTTCATGACACTGTCTTCATATATTTGAGATATTCTTATTTTTAATTTAAGACCTTAATTTAGAAAAACTGACAGCTCCCTTTAGCACCTCTAGTAGACAGATCTAAGAAAATATAGGCTTTGCCACACACATATAGAAAATTATAGCACTGCTGCTCTTCAAAAGGTTATGAGATGTTTTCTCATATGGTATTTATTGCAATCATACCCTGAAGATTTAGTCCACTGTGCCAAGTTGACCCTCACAACTAATTGTAATGAAAGTGGTGTAAATTCCACCCACACTAGTCAGACAGAATAGTGCTCATGTTCAAAATGTTCAGAGTGTTACTTTTAACCAGATTCTCGATTTTATTTTTGGTTTACATTATCATTAACAATGCATAAAGTACTTATTTGAACTAATAAAATGATTGCAAGCTTGAAAAATGAATTGATTAATATGAAATGTAAAATGAAATGGTGATGAGCTTATTTCCATTGTAAATAATGGAAAATACGTCCAGTAAGTTTCTGCTCTTAGGACTGCAAATGAAATGAACTCACCTCCAAGTCAGTTCATGATAGCTACCCCTAAATGGCTTAGAGAGGTTTCCTCAAACCAAAGCCAACAAAAATTTCATGATTTGAATATAACTTGTGGCCCCTTGAGCACAAGCCAAGCACCTCCCAGAGATCTGAAGTGGGTATGTTTAATCATGACTCTGCTTTCAGCGTGTATTATTCTACCTGGCTCAATTTAACTCAGAATTTGACGTCTTTTTTACATCTTAATTCTACTTTATAGCAGACGCGAGCAGAAGTAAATTGTTGTAGCAAAAGGTCCTCTTTTTTCTCCCTTATAATGATACAGGTGAACAGAACTTCTGCTGACCTTTGCTGATAGCCTCTTCAGTGGTAAAGCATGTAATTTACACTTATTTTCCCCATCATAATAATGCAGACAAGACAGAATAGGAAGATTAGTAGATCCTATCTCTATTCAGTGAGAACAGAGAAAATTAAGACCAAAAGAGACATATTTAGGCAGACCTAAAAAGTCATGGAAGACAGTTAAAAAAAGATAATTCCTGATGATTGAAAATTTTGGGAAGCAGACTCACAATGCTACATATTTTGAGCCCATGCATAGCAAGACACAATGGAATATAAAAGGGAACAAAATAGTTTTGATTTATTAGCTCTTATTCTGGAAGACTAGGTCTTACTCTGAAAGTTCCTGTGTGACACCAACTCCAGCAATTGAAAATTAGCTTTTACAGGAGTGTTTATTGTATAGAACTGTCTGCACAAAATCATTCCTGCTGCATTAATCTACTTCTTGATGAGTTTTCTTCCAGAATATCTTCCAAATACTTAGTCTATTTATATGACTTTATTTGGTTGGATGATTAGACAGAAGTCTGGGGTTATTCTTCTTGCTTCATTCTAAGATGTTTGTACATAATTTATATTTACAGTATCCCCTTATATTCATTTATTATATTTGTTGAACAGTTAATTCTCAGCTAATGACAGTTACCAGTACAAGTCATGTTTAATTAAAAAACAAAATAAAAAACCCCCCACACAGCAAAATAAGAGCCTGCAATTAAAATGTTTAAATATTCAAGCAATGAAGTAAAATTCAATCAGGGTTGAATCATAATCTGGCCATCCACAAGACAGTTAGATTTCTGTGTCTTGATTCCTTTTGTCACATACGAAATAGTTCCAAACCATTGTTACTTCGTATTTCCTTGGTCCTACATGAATTTAATCAACATTAATTACACTATAAGTCTGGCAGTGCTGACCTATTTAAATACAACAGGTTGTGTTTCTGAGGCATCAGGCCAAAATTACAAGCCATCATAAATTCCTCTTGACTTTTCTCTGAGGTGTATGTATCACCACTGAAGTGTTACTGATGTGAGGTCTCCAGTGAATTGGTTACTTGCTATATGCACACCTCAGCCTGTCCATATAGACCATAAACAAAAGAATGACACAGTAGATATCGCACATTTTGTTGTTAAGGAACATCAAATATTTAAATTCCTTTACTTTATTCAAAAGCATGGCATGTGGCTACTGAAGGATGACGGACCATGCACGGTATGGTTTATATTTTCTAGAATTAAAAAAAAAATCTGAATTCTGTGACAGATTTAATTAACAGGATCTATTTTTTAGAGACATGTTTTTTCTTTAACACTTTCCTTACTGGATTCTAGTTCTTCTGATGACTAATAGAGTTGCCACTAATTGTGGCAGCTGGGATCAACAAAGAGACACAGTGTACTGTGTTTGCCAAATGCTGTCCTTAAAGCAAAAGGAATTCCATATGTAACTACAAAAATTGGGCATTTCTCAAATGATAAAAGAACTACTTTGCTCCAAGGCAACTTCATGGGGCACCATCTGGCTTCACAAATCTTCAGAAGTGAGATTTTCCTTGAATAAAATGTATCAAATCAGCCTCTGTGAAAACTGTGCAATGTAAGAAACCTTTCATTATCGCATTCGTTTGGTGCTCCTTGGTAGTCAGGATGAGACTGGGTGCAAAACTGAGATTCTTTTTGTACTAAAATGGTATGAATCTTGTTTCCAGTGCTTGGTTAAGGACAATGTTTTAGAAATTTAATCTCCCTTTCCGTCAAAAAAATAATTTCAAATGGGAAACAGCTTTTTACCTTTATTAAAGCATTTCTTTTCAAATTCCACTGCCCTTTCAGCTAGAATGCAAGTCTCAATTATTTTTGCAATGCAACTCTAAGAATTTTATTTTGGGTAGCCTAGGATGTAAGGTATCTCTATTTAAGATGCATAAATATGCTTTAAATGGTGATCTTTGCATTTTAAACCATGCGTCAGAGTTTTTCATATTACTTTGTAGCAAAAATTCTGGAGCTGTAATGTGAGATACTTGAGAATGGCTGGCATAATATATCAAAACAATTTTATTCAGATTATAGGCAAGAATAAACTGGAATAAAAGTTCAAAAATTTTCTTTGCATAGGCTCAAGTTTACCCTCAGACATTTGGTTACAGATATTGAAGCAGTTTGCGATTTACAGTGGTGTTACACCGCTAGCTCACTCAGTGAATTTTTAAAGGGGTTAGGGGTACTTTGGTACCCTTGGGCAGCACACCGGAAGAGAACAAAAAACTTTTCAGAAGGTTGAATAGCAAAATCTTACTGGCAAATTTTAGAAAAAAAGGTACTTGGCAAATTTTAAAGCAAACATCCAATTAAAGACACTTCACAAAGCATTCACCTAACAAACTCTAACCAGTCCGACTTCAAGTTATCCAGATTCTAAGAAGAGGAATTTAGGAGAACAAAGAGAGGGAAAGAGACTCAAAAGAGAATGAAAGATCAACAATATGGTGTCCAGTAGCTTGGTAAAGAAATAGAGCTCAAGATGACATCTTGACATTGTACATAATACTTTGTATATTCTGACACATCATGAGTACCAACAATGAAAATGTATTTTAATCTTGTATATAAAGAGAAGGAAAACTTTGTGAAATTTATTTACTATTTTATCTACAGCAAAGCATTCACTTCGGATTGAGACCATTACACCCAAATAGCACTGCACTGAGTCAGAAATAGTCTCTGAAATGTCTGGCCATAGTTTATTCCTACTGCACATGTAAGAGAAGCCAAAAAGCTGCCTCAAGGGAGGCTTCACCAGACTGGCTCTGAAAAAGAGAGTAGTTTGTCTTCTCAGGACTTCTTTGTAAGTCTTCATATAGAAAAGATAGCCAAAAAATTTATTATATAGGAAAAGATTTGAAATATGAGGTGTCAAAATAATTAAAGATAAGCTGTCGTGAACTAAGAAGTTTAGTATCTCTACATCACCTCAGAAATTAAAAAGAGATTAAAAGAAAATTGGCTTAATCCTAAAACAGGATTGTGTGGTCAGGTTGTTGTAGGAAAATTTCTTTGATTTCCGTTTTACACGTTTTTTCTTAAAATTAGGCATTAAAGTAAACCACTGTGAGCTGGAACAGACACTGTTTAATAGAGATATAGTAAAATGCACCCCTCTGCATTTTCAATAAATTTTAAAGAATGCCAAATATTGCTGCTGGAACTTGTTACCAAACATGTTCTATTTCTGTAAGAAGCCTCCGCAGAAGTGGGAGAGGAGACAAGGGAGAAGAGGAGGGGCTTCATCAACATCATAAGTATGCAAAAGGAGGGTGTCAAGAGGTGTCAAAAGGCTCTTCTTGGTGATGCCAAGCAAAAGGGCAAGAAGACACTGGTAGAAATTGATACTCAGGAAGTTCTGCCTGAATATGAAGAAGAACTGTTTTACTGTGGTAGTGACTGCATACTGAGCAGATTGTCTGGAGTGTGGAGTCTCCCTCACTGGGAATATCCCCGAACCATCGGGATGGAATCCTGTGCCACCTGCTTTAGGATGACTCTGCTTGAGCAGGGAGGTTGGAACAGGAGACCCCCTGTGGTCCCTTCCAACCTGACCCATTCTGTGTGATTGTGTGATTCTGTGAACCTCTGAGAGTTTGTCTTTTGCAGGATAACCCAACAGGTTTTCTCAGCACCAGTACACAGTTTTAATTTTGTTTCATCCACCAATGCTAATACAAGAGCACTGCAAGGCAAGAATTTAAAATTATTCATTACAGGACTTTAAAAGATGAAAAAGAATCTGTGTGTGTCAGTCATCTTCAGGGGGCAAGGAATAATGAAAATTAAATGCACACAGGAATGAGTTTTCTATTGTCAGTGATGAAAGTGATAATAGCCCCAAGTCAAAGCAAAATGACAGATGAAAGGAACCTATAGAAAATCGCCTGAGGGAGGTCCTGAGGCCAGTGCTCAGCACCACATATACACATTCTAGACTGATATTTAATGAAGCTCTGGTTGACTCTATAATGAATGTTGAAGGCTCTCTGGAGCATCAAACATGATTTAAGACTGCTAGAAGCAAATGCTTTATTTTTTGTTTAGTAGCGGCAGGGTGGGGAGGGGGAAGGGCAATTTCTGAAAGAGTTTTTCAGCTCTTTTAATGAATAAATTGAATTTGGAAGTGGAGAAAAATCCTTTCATGATGCAGAGAGAATTAATTTTTATGTTGTATTTGTAACATCTTAATACATATAAAATGGAAGAGGAAATAAAGCAGGGATAGCCTAATGGGTTAATGAGAAAAATTAGACTGGTTTGGAAGTCTCCATTATTTATGTCAACAAGGGACTTGTCTGACCCTTGTGATATAAGGAGCAGCCTAGAGATTTATAAATCGTGTCTGTATGGTCTGTGCTCAAACAGCTGAAGGTGAAAAGGAATTGAAATATATTCTTACTCATGATTTAATATGGATATGATGACTACACTGTGTATCTGCTAAAGACCTTTGGGACAGTACAACACTAAATAATGATTCAAGTTATATATATTAGTACTGATGCTAGAGCTCATAGCACTGACAGGCAACCTTTTCTATCTGTTTTGATCTTAGTCAAGTTATTTATCTGCCTTTTATGGCTCTCCAGAGACATTTTTTGAAGTTAACATCATTACAGTAGCTTTTGTCCAATTGTTGGCCCAAATTATATCAGATTTTCTTCTCTCCTCCCCCATTTTTTTCTAGCATACAAATTTTGCTGTTGCTAGAATAAATTTAAGCAGAATATGGTCTAATCCAGTCTCAACTAGCAATTGGCATTATTTGCATTTGTAAGGCTCAGAATGTGTCAAACCCCCCCCGGACAGGCGATACTAAATTCCTGGCTCTATTTTTTGCTACCTTGCCCAGGCATGCAGTGTGTTAAAGACACAAATATAAAAGGATTCTGGAAAAAAAATGTTTATTTACATGTTTATTGTAATGGGAAAAAAAATTGACTTCTTTAATTGAATGCCAACTCTTGAGATGCTGAAATTTGTGAGTTCACCTACTTCAGCTAGCAGTTGTGTGTCTACTTCCCACAAAGGAGACATAAAAGAAAGGAAATAATCCATTTTGTTCTACAATAATTTTTTTATATTACCTCTACAAAATCTATTTTTATCATCATTCCAAAAAAGACATAACTTCCTTCAGTGAATAATGCATAATAGCAGGCCCACATTGCTGGGTGTCCAAATTCTTTGCTCACAGATCATCTTAAGAGCTCTAAACCATCCTGAAAACTCATTAGTATTTCTAGGCATTGAACTTGGTTGAAAAATGATCTAAATCATACATAAAAAATTCAGAGTAGTTGACATAACATGGATGGGCATGGTTGGCATCAAAGCAGATTTAACCCTTCTGTATAATCACCAGACAGTATATTTTCTGTTTTAAATTTAAAAAGTGTGGGATTCCCTCGCTCCCATCCAAAGATCTGATAGTTTGCCAAATAATAGTCTTTACCACAACAATATCTGGGAACCACATCATTCTGAAAAGGTTAATAAATTTAATTAAGGGTAAAATACGGCAGAGCAACAAATTGCCGAGAGTAGTTTTCAGGTGTTGGAGAACTACATTTCCTTTTCACCCCTGATGAGCTAACAAAGTCTCTTTTCTTTCCATCAGGTTTACTTCCCCCCCCCCCCCCCCCNTGAAATAGAGAGAATATGGCATAATCAAACTAAACAGTGCATATTTATTGCATATTTTTATGTAGGACAGGACCAGCTAAGCACACATAGCTTCTTGAAGCATTTTAGCTATCAGTAAGGGAATTTCACTCTGTTTCTGAACAAGTTTGGGTAAGCTGGACATGAGTGTTTGAGTCCAAGGTGAAAACTGAATTTAAAAACTAGAGGTCAGAAAAAATGCAAAGTATTTTAAGCAAAGTATTAGCAAAGTATTTTAACACAGTGAGCCCAGGAACATGTAGCCTGTGGTATGTTCAACAGCTTTTCATGTCTTTGTTTAGTTAAACAGCACCTTCATGCCTAGGAATGGTCCATATCTAAAGTTATGTGTGAGTCTACAAGGAAAATTCCTATTGGTAAGTTTATTCCAATAATTCCTCCTTGCAAGAAAACTTTTCTTCTGATTTTTCTCTTTTGTCTACATTTCTTTCTAATCTTGTATAACTTCTGATGGAGATAGTATGCTTCCCAAGAGATTATATGCAAAACCAATCTATAATACCTGGAGCACTACTCGGAGGGGTTACAGTGTATCATAATGTATAATTTATCAACTAGGATGGAGCAGTACAGTCTGCTTTAAATTTTTCATTATATGTATGTGTATATATATATATATATATATATACATACATATAATGAAAAATTTAGAGCTGACTGTACTGTTCCATATATATATATATATATATATAATCTCTGAAGTCTTAAATTTTTTAAAAACGAGCTCATTTTAAGAAATAAAATAGGTGCCTGAAGTGCAGAGACGTCAGACAGATTCTGTTAGAGCAGGGTCAGATAACAAGCTTAAGGAAACGGAATTTCTGCATGTGTGTGTGAATTAAGGAAGCAAGAAAAACATTTGCAACACTGGTAAAGCAATATGAAATTTCAAATAATAGTGATACTCAGAATACTATGCTTTTATGTGTTTCAGTGATTGCTTCCCAGGGAGTTTCTACATAAATTTAGTCAGTTTGTAAATAAAAATTAGCTTTTTGTCTTCTATAACAGCTTTTCCTTCAGGCTGGGGTCATGCAGCTTACATGTATGTCACACATCTTAAATGTACATCTTACATTTTTTGAAGAGGATATTAAGTGATCTTCAGTTTAACCTCAGCATCTCCTATTATCAGATAAAGCCCTTTACTGCTAGGGTAAGAAGAGCATACAGTCTTCTTCAAGGTGGAGCTGAAGGACCTCAAAAACTCTGTTTTGATTGAGATTGAGCCACAGAATAAAACAGTTGAGTGCTGTGAGGGCAATTGGGTGGCCCTGAGGTGTGCTGGAAGCCTTAGGGTTTGTAAGCTGACCTCCAGCCTCATTTCGCAGTCTGGGAGGACCCTCAATCATCTGCAAGCTGCAGAAAGCCCTACTCTCTGAAAGGACAATTTGGCATTTGTTTTCTAATATTCTTAATTTGCTTGCCTATTTAGAGAGCTGAATCACTCATATTTTAAATCAAATGCAAACATTTATTTTATATTGCTTTTTAATTATATTTGAATTGCAGAATTCTCTATGATATGCTTTGTTAAGAATACTGCACATTAGTATGGATCTGGTTGTTAGCAACAATAAGGATCAAAGCTTGCGTCTCAAAATAGTGTTGATTACCATGTTATTCAGACAAAAGTATAGAATAACATGTATAAATTTAGATATGCTCAGACTGCAGTGCATTACCTACCCCTGATATTTCCAGAAAGACACATATAAATTCTGAATGGTAGCTGTGAAACCCAACTTTATGATTCATTGGGAAGGAGTGGATATATACAAATGCAAGCACAAGTTTACATTTCAGAATAAACTGAAAGTCTTTTGCAATCCTTCTCATTACCTTTGTAAGATGGGAAACGATCATGTTTACACACACATGTATGTATGTATGTATCATGTTTATACACACATGTATGTAACATGTACACATGTTGAGCCCTTCTAGGATGATGTAGAGCAAGAAAAACTTCATGAGGATCAGTATTCTATGTGAGTAAATCAATGAACATGGACAGTGAAGCTGTTCATTTTCATGTCTTCTAGGGGAACAGGTTTTTAGATAATTGCATGACAAAAAGACCTTTTAGGATCTATGAAAACACACTCCAAAATGTCAAATGTATAGGAGCCATGTGTCACCTGTAATGGTAAAATCAGTACATTCTGTAACCTTTCCTGAAACAGACTTACTAAACAAATTTGTCTGAGTTTTACAGCACTGTAAATGTCTCTTGTTCTGTACTGACAGGGAGTTGTGCTCAACAAATAGTGGTGTCCTCTTATGTGTCAACCTGCTGTGGGATGCTTTGGGATTTTCTGTGGAAAGGAAATGTAGGCAGGGTATATTTGGTGGATGCCAGATGGGACAGCCAAGTCAGGGGACTGACTGTAAGGAAAGGGTGATCAGAATTTCTTAATTGGGGTGTTGTTGCAACGTGGTGCTTTAGAAACAAGCAATCTACCAACTCAGCCCCCCCCCCCACCACCACCCCAAAAAAAAGCCCAGCAGTACAGTGTGCCTTTCTTCACCACAGCGTCAGCTGCCGCTGAGCTAGATACCTGCATCTCCTGTACAATGCACTGAAGTAGGCAGACAGCCTAGGTTAGTGTTATCAGAATTTGTCATGTCAAACTCAGAACTGCAAAAGAGGAGTGAATTTCTTACCTCATTCCCGTTCCCTCTTCTGTAACTCTTTAATATGGAGTGTGACAGCTTGGGGGTGGATGAAAATATGAGAGTGCTTTCACCCAAACCAGCCCTTGCTCTGGGGGTAGAAGAAATGTGCATTTCTGTATCTCCCTCCACAGCAGAAGCCCATCCTAGTCTCCACACTGAAGGCCAACACGGGCCTCTCCATGGGTCTGCTTCCTCAGCCTCAGATTTGGGGCTTTCAGATGAGAAGAGACGTGCCTGGTTTTCAGGCTCCTAGGCAAGGCAGCAGCCACAGCTCAGGCACAGCAGCCACAGCAGCAACTCACAGACTCCTGTTCAATGTTCTTGTCCTTGTCAGATATCTCTCTATTTAGCAATATGGCATTTTCCAACTTTGGCTGGCAGAACTGGGCAGCAGTTTGTCACACAGATTAAAACCAGCAGGTTTTGGCTTAGATCACTATGTGATTGATCAAGTCAAGCACCCCCTAATGAAGAAAGATTAAAGCTTTAAAAAAAATACATCATCACTTGCAATATATGACAAGTTTTCATATAATCATAAAATTATTCTTTTTTTCATAGAATATAACAGGAGTTACAATGCATAATAAATCATGAAGCTACATTTTGGTATGTGCTTGCTAACCTTACATATTTGCAGTATGTGTATTACTTGTAGAGAGTACATTCCTATTCAGACAAGCCTTTAGCATCAGCTAAAAGAAATGTGTGGTGTTGTTAAAACAAAATTTTTGCTTCAGAATATGAAGATGCTGTACATGAAATATGCAGTTAAATGCCTCTGTGATACTGAAGGCAGAGTTCTGTCTCACAATGCTAATTTTCCTTTCAGATGTGCCTAAAGATCTGACAGAGGCTGGTACATAGACATACGTGCAGAACACGAGGATACCTGAGCACAGGAAAAACCCAAGCCATATCCCTGTAGCACGAGGACACAAGTGAAGGTGTACAGTGGATGTACTCCTGCCTATTTACAGGAGAGAGACACACTGAACATTTTCTTTTAGATGTAGGATGGATTTGAGTTTCTGTGTGGCGGAAATGCAGACATGTATGTTACATTCCAGAATGTTTAGCAGCAAACCAGAAAGAACTTTGGCTTTTTCATCATCACAGGACTGTCCTGTCCTGAATTCTCACTTGCCCCAGTTCCCATCGAAAATATATTTTCGTCTTAATTTTGAGAAATTTTATTTGTCAAACATGATAAGGAACAAGTTGTATGACATAAGGATCTATCAGTAACTTATTATGTAGATATCGAGGTGCTGAGTCAGTGATGAGAATCATTATGGGTGTTTTTCCTGGAGAATGGCAGAACTTTACTGCCCCTCAATGATAGATAGATATTTATATAATACATATTTATGCACACACACACACACGCATACACACGCACACACACATATAAAGGATTTTTTTACTACAATATGGTTAACAAATGATATTTTACTATAGCAGCTCCTGTTTCCTCTGCCAGTGTTTATACACATCAGATGAGGAATGAATTTAACATGGCTTTAGCTTTATTATTTCAGGCTTCAAACTTCAGGATCTCCTCTGTCATTAAGCCTGGTCACCATATTTCGACCTATTTCAGCCAAATTTTGTTAGAGCTGCCAAATCTGACACAGCCAGGGAGAAAGACAACTGCAAAATATGTTGTGTCTGGTTGGGATGAGAGCCAGATTATTAATAGGATATTTTGTGAGACTAAGTGAAAAATTCAATATCACCTATGCCTTCCATCCCCTCTCTCCCTTCTGATGCCTGGAGTCTTTGAATAGATATTTGATTTTTTTTTTAATGTATAACAACCAAATAGTGGCACTAAACTGAGAGACATCTTCATGTTTCTCTTATGGGTTCAACTGCTGCCTATTTCTTCATTTTTTAATAAATATACTTGAATGACAAGCTGCTGATAAAAATAAACACTTTGTGACAAGGGAAGAAATATGACTTGAGGGTGCCAGTGCTGGAATGAGTATCACATAGGTCTTCCATCAAAAATGTTAAATGTGGAATGGCATCTAAAACTGCACAGCTCAACAAATGGCCTTTATACAGCCCATATCTGTAATTAGGACACACTGTATCTACTCATGTATGAGGCCAAAATATTCTTAATATCTGAAATTTACTGCACCTAATCCACGGCTTGCAGGCAGCAATGGGTTACTTTCCTAAAGGTTGTCTTCCTAAATCAATTTTCGTCTTATCTCTGTTGGATTATTTTCACAGTGTGTACCTAATGGTCTAATATTAAGCCATATATTTTGATTTTTTTGGTTTTGAATTAAAGTAGGAGATGAGAATTTTAAAAGATTTTCATTCTCCAGGAGTAATTTCTACATGGTAAGTGTGTGTGTGACAGTATGAGAGCATGAAACACACCACAATTCAAAAATGATGCACGGTGACAAAATCTTCTATTCAGGATTTAGCTTTCCTTTCATTAAACAATATCTGATGATGCTACTTCCTTTGTATAAATCACTAGAAATTAGTTTATTTCCTTCAGTAGAAAAGAATGAATTCCTAACAATGTGTAACATTTTCTACTCTGATTTTTGTTAATATAATTTCTTCCATTTTCACACCTCCCTGTCCACAAACCCTGAACTTGCTTCACATTTGCATTTCTTTTGAAAATGCTTTCCCTCTGATCTGATGAAATGGCTTTTATAAAGTGCAATAGCTTTTTACTGCTCCAATCTTTTGCTTTGATTCTATTGTTTTAATTTTTAATGAAGATTTATTAATAGTTTTAGGGGGTCTTAGAAATTGCATTTTATCTTTTCCAGAATTTGAAGAGACTTGTGGGATTTAAATTGTTTATGCTGTTATTTTCATTGCCATTGTTATTAATTGTACCTGTTTACTTTTAACAGTGTGCATTTTTTCATTTAAATTATCATCTTATAAAGCATTAAAACCACATTGGAATGCATGAGTGGCAAGAAAGCCAGTCTAGCTTCACTTCTAGCCAGCATATCTTTAGGCATAATGTTTTTAAAGTTACATAGGGAAAGAAATATCACCAACATTCAGATCATCTTTAAACAAAACCCTAATATTCCAGATGTTGGTACTAAAGCTGAAATTTCAGAGCACCAAGGCTATAATTGTGAGAACCAAAGGAAAGCCTGTGGAGTGACAAAAAATACTTCCAGTGGAAACACATTAGAAAAGAAAATAGAAATACAAACAGAAATCTTGCTGACCAGGTTTTTTTTCTTTTCCCTTTCTGCCTTCTCTTGAAGTCTGATATTGCAAAAGTACGCCAACTATATCTTTGTGCTTTATATTTGGTCCCAAAAGCACAGTCCAAGCATCTAGCTCTAAAATTCCTAGATGATGTTTAGATGTACAGATTTTCTACTCTCTGTTTTATGTCTTGTGTTTTCTAACAGAGGGCTTGACTACTCATAAACAATGCAATTTTACTGCAGACGCTATACTTATTCATAAAAACCCCTAATACTTCCTTCCCAGAGCCACTTGTAATTCCCTTAACTGTGTCAACAGCATCCTGTGGCAGGAAGCTAACAAGTTCATTACACACTATGCTTGATCCTAGCAAACAATAATTAGTTTAAATTTTTCAATTTAAAGAAAATTTCAGCTAAAAAAAAACCCCAAACCTAAAATAGGTACAAACTGAACCCACATCAATCTGATGCTTCTTTTATTTCCTAGTATCCAGTTCTCCAGGAGTTTCTTTGGTCCATTTCATGGTAATTTCAGACTCCGTGTAATAAAAGCTTATTGATGCTTAAACAGTGTTTTGGTGCTCACTCAGGAAATTCACTGTGCAAAAGTCAAGTATGACCTAAATATTATTAATAATTTGTTGTGCTGTTGGGCAACATATGTTTGGCAAAGAGCAGGAGCAATAGACTTTGAAGAGTCTATGCATTTTGAGAGAGGATTTTTCACAGGTGCTGCAGCTGCATGGGTCTCAGATGTTCTTAAGCATCTAAGACAACAGAATATCTCTCCAAACCATTAAATTTTGAAAAGCGAGTGAACAGATGTTCAGTCTTTTAATTTAATATTTCAGGCAGCTGTGTAACTTTACCCTGTTGGGGCTTTTTAAATTTCTTCTCCACCTTTTTTCTCTTCTAACATTTAAAAACTAAGCTGGGTTTAAGGTCAGGCCTGATGACAGGTTGAGAAGGCTCTGGCAGCTGTTTAAATGTTTGTGACATCTGGCTCAGAAGCCAGGACTCACGTTTGCTGGAGCTGCTGCAGCACAGTGTTCCTGTCATTTCCTCAGGCAACTTTCCCTGGTGAACAAATGAAGGCACAGGTAAAATTTTCTGGCTTTTTTTTGTTGGTTGATTTGGGATTTTTTGTTTTTGTTTTGTTTTGTGGTTTTTTTTTGTTTGGGTTTTGTTTGTTTGTTTGTTTTAGGTTTTTTTTTTGTTTTTATGTCTTCTAACGGCTTCCTAAATGTCACAATACCACCAAGGTGATGAAAAGAACCATGAAACAAGATTGGGGAGTAAACTAATTGCAAAATCCTGTGTGGACAAAAGGAGGCACAGCAGTGTAAAGAAGTTTCTGGGGCTCACACAGTGCCTTTGCCTGAGACAGTAACATCTGTTCCTTTGTTTCTTCCTGCTGAAGACATGTATCAATACAGAATTCTAGACATATCTAAGAAGAAGTTTATTTTTTAAAAAAGACCTTCCATTTAACAAATATAATTTATAAGAAAACCAGAGATATTTTACCAGGGTTTCCAGTGCTAGGTCAAGGGAAAATGGTTTTAAACTGAAAGAGGGTGGGTTTAGATTTGGCATAAAGAAGAAATAGTTTTTTATGAGAGGGGTGAAACAATTAAACAGGTTGCCCAGAAAAGTTGTGGTCATCCTGTCAGGGGGGTGTTCATGGTCATGTTGGATGGGGAATAGAAAGGAACTTGGAATGGGCAAGAACATAAAGTTTAAACCGTATAAACTGTCTTAGAAACTGAGAAGAAAAGCAAAAGCTTTTGAAGGTATCCCTTACAAATTATAAGACACATTGTGCTGCTTTTGAGAGACTAATAACTGTACTGCTAATGAGATGTGGCAAATTTTGCACAGGAGTCTGTAACAATATAATATTGCCTTTCTTCTTTCAAAAGCCTACAAGAAAACCACCTTCCAAACAGCATCTCTGAGAAAACTGGCACAGAACTTCTGATTTCTGGATGATCTATCCTCAGTGCTCGCTTGTTTTTGTGTTAAACACCGAAATAACTCTTGATAAGGCATGTTTTCATGTAAAAATCTCATTGAGGAGTTGTAAGAGGAAGAAGATCTGAAGACACCTGGCCCTTCTTTAAAACTCTGTGGCTAAATGCAAACCACACGGCGCGGAGGAAGAATTGAAATCGTCACATATACAGTTTGCTTAAATTTTGATCTTTCAGTGTGAAATTCCTTTCTTACCTTCAGCACTGGAAAGTGTCTCACTGGAATTGATGCTGTTATTATTATGTCATCAGTTGGACTGGCTGTAAGGTGTCCAAGTAGCCTTTGTTCTTTTGGTTGTAACACTTTGCTAGCTGACCTTATCCCAAAACGTGGGCCATGAAACTTGTTCCTGCCCCAGGGTGAGCCAAAATTTCAAAGATAATATTTCTTCATCTAATCAGACTTGTCAGTAACCATCCTTTCTACAGGGGTTACTTTCAGCAGACCTATTGGTTTTGACCATTTGCTCTCACAGCTTAGCCTTTCTGCAGTTACTGCAATTTGGATTCATCCAAATTCCACTGTTTCTCTTTTTAGCTGTTTCTTGCCACGCTTTTAGTCCACAGAGTTACTACATTTGCTTTGCCTACATTCACATGCTTCCTTTGCAGCTTTCTGTCACCACAACTGTAAATTTTACAGCTGTGCATGACAGGGATGAACAATGAATGCAGATAATATACTTAAGAAGTACTTCTTAAGGAATTCTGCTAACTCCTTGAAGACTTCAGGGTGTTTGTGATCAGTATTCAGCAATGCTTCAGGCATTGTGGTATCTGCTTTTCATTAAATCTTTGGCTGTGTTTGAGTTACACTGGCCATGGGACTGCCATGGCAAACAGTCAAAGACCAACCTTTCTGCAGCTTTTGCCATCTTAAAGTGATTTCTCAGTGTCTCCCTTAACAGCATCACAGCACACATAACTCATTCCATTTGTTTATCTGGACTGGGATATTGTGTCTCTTTTGAAAGATGAACCTCAGCTGCTGTGCTTAGCTCAAACCCTCTGAGCAGATTCTACATGTGCTGTAGAGGTTGTCCTAATTTTCTATATTACACCCACAAGAAGAGTTTACTCACATACAAGTTCAGCTAGGGATTTGTGGTTTGATTTGACTTCTTTTATTTTTCCAGGAGTAAGTTTGTTGTTTTAAAAAGCAAGAACAGCACTTACATTTGCTGTACATGTGACAGAAAATTTGCACAAGCTGGTGGAAACATCACTACCCCAGTGTGAGGTGTGGATGGGTTTCTGTGCTGGCTCAAATCCTCCTACATGTTTTTTTTGGGATGGTTGGTGTGGGAACCATGGATGATTTCTCAATGCAGGACTGCACCAAACCTTGCTTGTGTGGCACTGCAGCTCTGCAGATTCTCTCTTTCTGTACTCCTAAATCAGCCTCCCTCAAACTCCTTTACCTATAGGATTTATCGGTGACACTGAATTTTATTGTTTTATCACTAAGTGTGCCACTCTCAGTGTTTCCAGACTCTCAGTTTCATGCCTTTTGCCTCAATTTTGTTGCATGTTTTTTTTTCATCTGCTGTCCTTCTTGGTGGTGAGACCAGAACTGATATCATTCAGCATTTTGGGCTTGTTTCTTTGTGTTTTTATATTTTCATGGATGACCATATTTCCAAAGCATTCCTAAAGCCTTCTCTGGACTGGGAGTATTTTCAGTTTGTTTCACTGATAATGTGATCTAAATCCCAGAATCTCCTGACCTAGCAAGTTCAGCAAAAATGTCTATTTTCATGGTTTATATGCTCCTTGGGATTTTGTGCTTCTGCTTTCAGTTCTATTCCTGTGCAGTGAGGGTGTGTGGAAGGGGAGGCAACTTGTTGCTCCTGTCACTCTGTACTTTTTCCCTGCCCTGCTTTCTGTGTTACCTGTTCCATTTTTTCCTTGCACTAATGCAGTTACTTAGTAAAAACAAAGCAGAGCTGTTCTCTGACCTGCCTGGGGTCACTCACCCAGTGACCTGTTTCTCTGGAACATGGACATCAATATCATTAATATAAAGTCTAAACTAAAACTCCATTTTAGGGTAGGAAGAAAGGCTCCTAGGCCAAGCAGGCAGCCCTTGAGCTGCTCTCAGACAGGAGGCACATAGCATGCTTGCTGGGGATTATACCTAAATACATCTTGAGAGACCATATCAGTGTTAAAAGCTAATCCTGCTTGCCTACAGGCCACGCCGGAAAGGATAACCATGTCTCTAATGCTTAAAGCAGACATAAGCACCTCCTGGAAATTAACCTGTTTTAGATTAGGGATGATCTGGTGTAGCAAATATACATCAACTGATGTTACATGGTGCTGAAGTTTCCTTGGTCTCTAATTAACAGGATTGTCATAAGCAGGAAAAATCCATAAATAAACGTAAGAATGTAAAATAAACCTGTAAAATTGTGTTAGATTTCTTGCTGTTGTTTTTCTCCCAGTATTCCAGTACTGCAGCACATCATGTAAGGAAAAATTGATATTGAGGCAGGAAATCACACAGGTGGGTACACACAAACACACACTAGCCTTCTCTGATAGTATCATTTCCAAGGCACAAGCCAAAAAAAAGTAAAGAAAAACACTGAGCAAATCATAAGGAGGGGAGGAAATTTCCTTTAAAACAACAGGATTATTATCATAGTCACCCACTTGTTATCAAGTCACAAGATAAATCAATATATTTGTAACAGTGCCACCTGGTGATACCTACTGCAATATTACATTATTTTATGTTATTGGTGTAGTTCTAAAATCAATGTATTTATTTTCTGGTTCTTGCTTGTCAGTTTGTATTCAGAAAACCCTTTAAAATGTTCAGTGAGATTTAGGTGACATTTTCCAGCTTTTGCAATTAAATTTTGACCTGAGACTACCTAATTTTACTGTATTTCATAAGAAAAATTATTTGAAGAGATTCTAGGAATTATGTTCTAGGAGTGTCATAGTTTTATAATCACAGATTAGGGACTGTATGTACATTAAATAAGATGCAGAGTTTTTTCTACCTCGTGTAGCCCTAGATAAAAACAAACTCAGCTGAAGACTCTGGATTTATCCCAACAGCATGTGTCCCAACTGTGCCCCTCTAATTTCTTCAAGTCCTCAATGTAGAGCTAAGTTCCACAATTAAGAACCACAGCCAAGTAATGTTTTTTCTAAGAAAGTGGTGCCATTTTCCTCAGTCATAATAATAGCTTGAAACATGATTTGGAAATTATTCTGAAAGCCATGGATATAAACTCAAGAAAAATTAAGGAACAAGATTTCCATGAGTAATTCAGTAGCTGGTAATTGACCTTGTATTCATGATAAATATATAAAAGGAGCCCACTTAAATGGCTTTGTTCCTCCTCTCTCCCTCTGAAAAAAAAAAAAAAAAACCAAAAAAAACCACCAAAGAAAAGAAAAGAGTTTGGATTTATTTTTCCTCAGTATTCTCAATGTTATGTGGCAATCTGGAAGAAGATTTCTCTCCAGCTCTATTCCAAGGCAGGTATACTTAGAAAAGATTTATCTCACTCTTGGTTACTACTGGGCAGTAAGTAGAATGATGTATACATAAACATGATGTCTGAATCCAGGAAAGTGATCTATCCATGTTGGTAGCAGAGCCCCTTTGCTTTTCCTTGCACTTTGGAGATGGTGTCTTTATTTTTTAAAATAAATGTTCATGTAAATACTGTTTATGTGTGACTGTTTCAGCCTACCAACAGAAGTGTTTGTATGCCAACACTTACAGACAAACACTTATGCATACATGAAGCTCTTCCCTTTTTTTTTCACCCTTTCCCTACTCTTTTCTCATTTACAAGTATGAAACAAAAATTAGGTCTATAAGGCAGTAATAAAACTGATTGTTCTTTTCATCTTTGCTAATCTGTAATCTAGAGCTAATATACTTGTTTAATGTGATCCAGAGCCCAGAATTTAAAAGAGTCATCATTTTCCATAGGATTTGAATAATTTACTGGCTGAAATACATTTTTTGTCTGCATGTGATAGAAAATACAAACTGCAGTACAGTTGTCAAATAATAGAAAGGCATTGCTGAATGGTAGAATCGTGAGCCCAGTTGCTACTTGAATAATTAGGAAAATTGACACTTGAATAATTAGGAAAATTAAAACATTTCTAAAAAGCAGCCTGCTACCTGCAAAATGACAGATAAGTGTAACAAAAATTAATAAAATCACCATGTTGAATGATTATGTCCAGTAGCATTAGTTTAAGAATTTTTGCGTCACATTAAGACAGAGAGCTGTTTCAGTTCTATTCTTGGTGCTCCTAATTACCAATTTGGGGGGAAAAAAACCCAAAACAACAAAAAAGGCCCAAAAAGTAGCAGGAAACAGAAGCTAATTTTTGTAGTGCTGAGACACAAAACAAGCCAACAATAGCTGTTGTTTACTGCAAATAGATATGCAGAAATGTCAGTTGGTGGTAACAGAGTCCCATGGTGATTATCAGAACAGACTTTCATCTCCCCTTTTGGACAGAATTTTTCTGTGAGGATATATTAGCTCACATTTATATTAGGGCTTGGAGAGATGGAAATTCATGGACTGCTCTTAAATAATGCACAAATTGATTTACATAAAGAACACTTTGACAACCTTTGAGTACTTTTTATAAAAGTTAGGGTAATGCTGCTCATAATCAGATATTTTAGCCAACCTCTTCAGGAGTTAGTTAAACTAAGCAACAGTTTTTGAACCCCATAATAAAAGCATCTGTCGAGCATTAGGATATATCAGGCCAAAACCTTTTTCTGGAGTAACTGAACCCTGGGGCTGAGCTTAGCCATCATGTCAGTAGGAATTGTACCTTCATATTTCAAAAATGAAGTGTTTGTTATTAAATCTTTCTAGAAGTAGACACTGCACTGAAATCACTACTAAGAAAACTGGTGTTGTAATGGAAGTATTGATGCCCATTTTAACATGGGATGCTTCCTACTAGCATGCAATTTAATTAAGTTCACATATGAGAAATGCCTTCTAAATTGAGACAATTCCCCACCCACAGAACTAACATAATTTTTACCTTGGAGGTGAACTGAAATGAGAATAAACATTGAACGTCAGTTATTTCCTTGGTGAATACTAACAGGACCCCAATAATATTAAAATAAATGTGAAGAAATTAATGTATCCAGAAGTTCCTAATTTATATTATACTGGAAAATGCAAAGTAGCAAAGGCTACCATGCAGTGCTTCCCATCCTGCTTTATATCTGTTGTGACAAAGTAAGGCTCTGGCTTTTTTTTCACTTCAGCACTTACTGTTACTATTTCATTCTGGTGACTTGAATTAATTTAGGAAAAACTATTTTCTGTAGATATGGGTACCTGTGCTTGCACAGAGGGAAACATATTTAAATCAGGAAGTATTTGAACTGCTTATAGCAATTAAAATACAGAGAAGAAAAATTAAACTGCATGTGACATTGCTGTGGAAGGATTATGGTGTCAAAAAGGAGGGACATAAACCACAGTAAGAAAGAAAAAAAGCAAGCAAATTATTATTGATAGTCTCTATTTTATACAAAGATGCACAGACACGTGCACACATATTGTAACTTATTTGACATCCTGTAACCAGAAAATAAAATTTAAAAAGCCTTTGACTGCAAAGAGAAGCCCAAAAAGGAAATAGGCTACTTGTGAGATTGTACTTTTGGCGCTTGGTACGTGATTTCCACCCTGAACATCCATAAAAAACCCAAAACAAACAAGTTTTTTTTTTAATTTAAGGACCTCTTAATTGTGTCAAAGTTGTTGACAGGAAGTTAAGTAACAATTATCTATGACCTGAAACCCAGGAAAATCTCAGAGTTCAACAGAAAGTGTCATCCCTTTCAAATTATTGAATTCCTGTACATTCTGTATCCACTGCATGTACCATGAGTCCATCTGACATAAATCTGGAAGCTATTCTTAATTAACCTTTATAACCTTGACAGTAAAAGTGAAATCTCTAGCCCAACATATGCACCCAGACTGGAGGTTTATTGGTGTCAAAGTCATAGTACCTACCTGTAATGGCATTAACTAAAAAGAGAAAAAAAAAAAAGAAA
>WBNO01000154.1:2063-15191 GCA_013400575.1 Peucedramus taeniatus
CTGAGATGTGGGTGAAACTGTGACATATTCTCTTTATGGTCCCTGAAATTTTTTTAAATTTATTTTAGCACTTTTTGAGGCTGATCCTTTAAGAATTGGCGCTTTTCTTTGTGCACAAAGCAGTTATTAAACTGTTTAATACCTTGCTACTTCTATGCTTTCATTGTCCCTGTATTGCCAAGGAGGTGGCAGTCACTGCGACAATATCATAGACTTCAGGAAAAAGCAAGAGCATCTGGGATATTGGCAGTGCAGTGCATTAAAACATTAAGACTCCTAGACCTTCAATTCAGGCCCAGTGAGCCAGAATTTTTGGCTTAGGAAACAAGTGAACACAGGTTAAATGATCTCACTCTAGCCTCTAGCAGACATTAATCCACATCACAAAATCATCATGCAGCTTGTCAAAGTAGTTATATTTTCCTCAAAACATAATCTAAGACTAGTGAGTTCTGAGCATGGACAGGAGTTGTTGTTTCTTTTCATAAAGAGTTTGCATGATGTGTGATGTTAACAGCTTTTGTCCCAAGCATTGTTACTAGATACTAATTTTCACTCACATACTTGCCTGTAAAAGTGGTAAGAGAATTACAAAGGGGATTAACATTATGTAAACTTACGTACATTAACAGCAAACCAGAAAGAAAAAAGAGCAGAGGCGCAGTCTACTGCACGTTAATGTTAGTGCTATAGAGTCCCAGAGATGTTATTTAAATTTCAGAATCCTGCTAGAAAAAGTTTTCTACTCTGGTTTCCCCTTACTCCCATGAGATGGAAAGTTACTGCTAACCTACCTGCACAGCTCCCCACTTACATCTTCAATAGTAGCTCTACTGCAAAGATCAATAGAAAAGCTGCTGCACAGAGTGCATTTACTCAACCATTTTCTAGCCCCTATTCTGGTAACAGAGCAACTGAGTGAAGATCCCAGCTTCCTCCAAAGTGACAAGACCAAATAACTCCTCAAAAGATGAAAGGTGGCTGTCACAGCACATTATGTCCTTGAAATAACAGAACAGCCCAAACAAGAATCTAGAATTTAACCATTTCCTTCTATGTAGTTCTTACTTAGGAGAGAAGGACTGGGGAAAATTGGCACTTTATTCTATAAATTTCTAAAAGCATCCTTTATTATAAAAGAGTACTAATGGGGGAAAATATAGCAAAACAAAGCCAAACACAATCTTGATGAGTACTTTTTGCATTGCTATTCCTGCATTATTCCTAAATCCAAACTACTTTCATCTTTCAGGAGTGAAATAAAAAAATCCTTCAACCAAGAATGGATACCTATATAGTCACCTGAGTAGAATTCTATTCCTTTACTAGTTTATAATTTGTTGTTGTACCACAAATTTGAGTTTAGAAATGCATTTCCCCAGAAAAATGTGTATATTTAGCTATTTTAAAAGGAATGATACTAATTCTCTAAACACTAATTACCTATTTTGTATAGTTCTTTTTTAAAATATTTTTAACACTTTTTTAAGATTTTGGTACAAAAAACCAAAGTTCTCCATCAAATTATTCTATTTAGCATGGTACAATATCATTCCAACCAACAGGATTCTCAGGAATGCCTACTGGAACATCACAAGAAGTGTAAAATAAACTGAGATAGCAGTTATGTTAATGCACATCCATCAAGATCAACAGAGCAGATTCATCATCGCATCACTAGTCCTGCCATTTGTGTATGAATTTGGATCTGACTGGATTCCTGGCTTTTCTTCCAGGAATTCACATCTTTGATGTACTAAACCATGTATTATGATACAGAATATCCAAGACTTTATTTTTTTCCTGCCTTCATCCCAGCCACAGCTCTTCTCTATGTCCTCCCTATTTCACATGTTGACTTTTGTGAATCATCTGAAGAAATGCTGTGCTGACAGTCTCACAGAAAGTTAAACATCACCTTTTTAATGTCTCATTGTCATTTTGTACTTGCCTGCTGCCATCTTTCTTTTCCTTTGCTCAGAATATCAGTCAGCAAACTCCTGCCTTCAAATACTATTAACTATTCTTACCCTGCTAGTTTTGTGAGATACATGGACAAACTCTTGGCTCCAATGTCTAATCTATTAGAGGCTGCTATCACCCTGACAAGCTATTTACAGATCTTCCACTACTTCCTCCTAATAACTGTGATGCACAAAAAGTATACTGAATCTCTCCATCTTTAAAATCCACTGCTTCCAGATTAACCATAATATCTTCTACCACAATGAAAAAGGTGTTTGCTTTAACAAGTGCTTCCTTACTCTCTCCATGCGCACTTCATTAATGTCTATTTTACCAACCCTATCACTCACCCTATCTGAGGGACAACCTTCCTTTCCATATGTGCTTCAAATATTTCCACCCATCCAGGACCCCCTCCTGGCCCTCTTTGGTCACAGATATTAAATAGGTGTTTGGTCTGGGATTTATGCTGAGAACTCATTATGCAACAGCTCTAAGAATACTCCACCTACTTGTCCTCTAGTACATCAATACAGTTCAGGAGTTGCACATTCTTGTTAAAACCTCAAAAGAAGGAATCTGCTGAGCTTTCCAACAACACAGTTATAATTGGATTGCTTTTACTATCAAGAATTTACAGAATATTACATATGTCACATGCCGAGGCAATTAGAAGCCCAATTGTGTGAAGTCCCAGTAACCCGAAACTAAGCCAGTCTACAGTAAATGACATGTCAGACACACAGCAGTGGCCCCTGAGGCTGGAAGAGGTGTGGAAAGCCCAGGAATAGATGGTACTTGGAGCCTGAGGACCTGTCACACATGCGACATACATACAGCTGTGTAACAACCTAAGAAGCTGCACTTAAGAGCACAGGCAGAGCTGCCTTAAAACAGTACAGATTACAAATCACAAATTACTATTACTATCACTATCACAAATAGTCAGTGAGCAGTTGCCACACCTCAGAAAAAAATAGCAGAGCTATTTACCCTAGGACCCCATATTGCACAGCTGCTTTCCTAACTATTGCCTTTTCAAAGTTGAAATTATATTTTAGTAGTTGGTTTAACGGGTAGCTAATTCTGCCTAGTAAGTCTGGCTTTCTACTTTTTTGGATTAGCTGTTAAACTTTAATACCACAGGGTACATCCATATGGCCACCTGAGCTGAAGGAAACACAGTGTCTGCAGATGTGCCATATGTGTAGCACTGCAAACACTTGCAGACTTTAGAAAAAGTGGAACTTAACCAATGTACCAATAGTCGTTGTTGTCTGATGGGAGAATGTTTGCAATTTTTGTACTAGATACCATGAGATATTGTGGAAAAGCTCCTAATACCCACCATTCCAGAGGAAGATGGGGAACATATGGTCAGCTCTTAGAAAGGCACTTGGATGTCAGGCTTGAAACCATGGAGACAATGACTGCTGCAGACAAAAGAAAGTAGAGATAGTCCTGCAAAACAGAGAAAGCATAACTACATTGTGAGGAGCCAATTTGATCTTGATTTCTGTCTCAATACTGGTTGTGAGAGGTTTGTGAGGAGGGGTTGCACATGCAGACTTGCAGGAGACAGCCAGGAGAAGATGGGTGATCACCTTTTCTCTGGGGAGACTTTGCCTGGCAACCATTTTGTATCTCACATGGGACAGGCAGTCAGCATCAGACCACCAATCCCCAGAGAGGTACTCAAATCAGATAGCAAAAGGACTGCAATGTGGGACTGGGGCAATGGTCTCCTGTCAGCAGGCAGACTTTGGGAGGAGACAGAGGGCATAAAAGTAACTGCACCACAAGCTCTGGGGGATTTTTGGCTTGGGCTTTTGAGACTAGTTTTTTGGGGGCTTTTTGGCTTTGGCTTTTTGAGTTTTGTTCTTTGGGGCTTCTTTGAGTCTGGGGGCCTTTTGGGTCTTGTGCTTTTTCTTTGGCTCCAGCCTGCTAAGGTCTGCTTCTTGCCCTGGCCCTAGCCTGTTTCTTGTCATTTTTGCCCTGGCACTAGCCTGCTTTTTGGTTCTCATGCCCTTGCTGGCCCTTGCTTGCCCTCGCTCACTCCTCACTCACCATCTCACGGGGCACTTGGCAGGACACCAGCTGACCTCTGAGCTTTGTGTGTAGCCTGCCCAACCCCCTCGCCCATCCCTGTCACCATCTGTCCTGCCTCCCTGTGTCCCTGACCACAACCCTGACATTTCGTCCCTGTGTTCCTGCCTAAGCCACCCTGCCTTGCCTCCAATCCAGCCTACCACCACAAGCCCCACCACGACCTTGTCCAGTGTCCCGCACCTCCTGCTTGGTCTCCACTCACCTTGTGTCCAGCCATGACCGCCGTGAGAGCTGTGCCTGTGGAGCCACGCCTCTCTGCGAGCTGTGCAGACTCCCCAGCAGGCAGTGTGAACACACCCCCACTTCACGGACATCGACAGCACTCCCTGGCCTTACGGTAGTAATGCCCACTTCTCTCTGTCTTCCCCCTCTCTCTCTCTCCTGCTTTCCCATTTTACTTCCTCCTTTTCTGTCTTTGCTAGCCCTCTCTAGCAGGGCAACTCCTTTCTTTTCTCATTACCATAAATGGTTCTCAGATACAATGGTGTGTCAGTTGACTAAATTTCATTCTAGACTGTCTATTTTAAAAAGAACTCCTCACAGTTCCCCACAATGGAATGCAACATACATAAACATCAGTTCAAAACAAATATTTAAATCAAAACTCATATATCCAGGGTAGAATAAAGACAGCTAGAACCTTGCGATTAGTTACTGGGTGGCATCTTTCATGGCTGTTGTCTGTAAAGCTCCTAGGATCATAAATCTTTGGACTTCACCCAAAAACTTCCATATTAGTGAATTGGTGGGATGATGGACAACTAAGCTGTGCAAACAAAGTAGTATAACCAACAACTGAAAAGCAACAATGCTGCCAAATTCCTGAAAATAATTAGAAGCAGCAAACTGACTTCAAATTGAATCAGGTTAATTCAGGAATTTATAAGTAATATTGTTAAAAATAAGAATGTGATTCTGGAAAAGAGTGGAAGATCAATGATACCATGCATTAAACCTCAGTAAGAACCTCCTGAGAAATGAAATCAGATGTTTCAGTTGCAATGGGCTTTTACTTCCATTATTTAGCCATGGCTAGAGAAAAGAATGAACACAAAGTAAAGCACAGCAAATCAGACCTTTTAGAGCATTATAAAAGGTAAGCCTTATGCCTTAGCCAGTGCTTGAGCAGAGCTGTTAAGTGTTAATGCATATAATCTATCTAGCCAGCTAACTAGTTTAATCCATCACATCATGTGTGAAAACATAAAAGCAACCCAGCTGTGACAAGTTAATAGCAGGGTGAGGCAGTAAAATGGTAACAAAAACACACTTTGATTAATGATTCTGAATTGTCCAGCTCTGGTATAGATGGCTTTTGCCTAGGTCTGTTTAGTGGCCAATCAATGCAAAATAGATCTGGTGATTTAAAGTGTTACACCAGATCAGAAATATTGCCCCAAAATGATAAAAACTGGGGAAAACACCATATTTTCATAGGAAATAGAAGTAACCATTCATATAACTAGACCTGCTTTAGAGGAAGAGAAAGAATTAAAACACACCAACCTCAGGGATTATTCCAGTAATACCTTCAGTGGAAGGCATGCTAATAATTTGAATAAAGTAAGAACCATTCCATATGGTCAAAGGGCAAGTAAAACTTTCTTCGACATTTAAAATGTGTGAAGTGCTTCCCTTTCATTGTATCTCAGTCTCCATTTCCACAACCCTACACAAGCAGTTTACAAATAGGGTCAGGAAAAATATTATAACACGTCAGATGAAAATCTCTTAAATCTGTGGTGTTTTGGATATTCCAGTTAAGCATAAAATAAGCACACAAACTCTGGGGTACATCAGAGCACTGAACAGTCATTGTTCCTTCTCTTTCAGCCCAGAGAGTCTTTCCTGTTGAAAACACTAATGAATAAACACACAAAATGGTCACTTTAACCTCAGGATATGGGAAACTTGAGGCTGTGCCTCTCAATCTGAGGAATTCAGACATCTGTTATATCCTAAAGGAATGCTGCAAGCACCAAGCTGTGTCTCATCTTGGCATTTTTCTTACCAAATAGGTGTCCTACTACTCTACAAAATACCTGTAATAGGGTAAATATTATTCCTAAGTATGCTTCCTGTGGTAACTGTTAGGCAATTGAATTTGTAACAATGAAAAGGAAATGAAAGAAGAAAAAAAACTATCTGTAAAACCCTTCACATTTGTTGAGCAGTAAGAATGACCAAGAGAAAATCTTCCACATACCCATAGAGTGGAAATAAAAACTAGAAACAAGCATACAGAAAGTTAAAAGAAATCTCTGTTTTCTGCACAGCAAGTAGTTGCATGGATTTTGCTGCTGTATGACAACATAGTGCATGACTAGAGCAAAACACTTTTCTAGCCTGGAAGATCAGACTAACAGAAGTCCATCTCTCTTGCTTGTGCACAATGCCCAGTATAGCAGGCTTTCAGTTTGAGGTATTTGATAATGCTAACCCTGCACAGCTGGTCATTGTGTGGACTTCCATGTGCAGGGTGCAGGGTATAATGAAAGTGATGAATGCATCTTGCCAATGAGGAGAAATCAGACCAATATGAAAAGAACACAACATCCCATTTCCCTGAACACTGAAAGAATCACAAATTACTTGAATCACAGTTTCAAATGTCCTGACCATCCACTGCAAAGCATACCAAGAATTCCCTGTGCTGCAACCCTGTGTGTGCTTTCTGTGGTTGCTTTGGCTTACTGCTCATTCTCTCACCCTTCAGTGACACCTTCTCCATTTGTTGTCATACAGATCTCTATCCAAAAGTTGCATTTCACTCTCCACTCCTTGAGTTTTGAGTATCTGTCATTCTTGTCTTTGCTGTGAGTTGCAGTGACTTCATAAAAGAACACTTAACACTTCATAAGTGATGTGATCAATAACAGTGCTACACAAAACAGCCCAAAACCAGTCTATAAAAACAAAAAAAGCATTAGAGTTCACTTCTGACATCACATGGTCCAGTACAAATGCATTTAAATAGTCCTGCTGCAGTGGCCTGTAACAGGAGTTTTAAGTGCGTAAACTGGAAAAAAGAATTTGTTTCTTAGTCATTGCTAGATATATGGGTACTTGGGGTTTGTGATTGTTTTGAGGCAAAATAATAACAAAATCCTGTGTGTAAAAGTAAAAAAACTTGGAACATCTGGCAAATTTTTAGGAGAATAGTACACAGCTGAATTGTCAGCACAGCTGACAACATAGAAATGCTGTCATGTAAAGTGACAACATGACATGCCTGTAAGTAGCGTAGGTGTCCTAAAGAGAACTAAATTGCCCTGCCTGTTTATAGCTACCCATGAGAAACTGCCTGCTGTACTAAGTAAAGGCTGGTAGCACAATATTTCCATCCCTCATTTTTGAATGGGAAGTATATCTGTCATCTCATCTAACATAAGCAGACATCTAACTATGTCTGGAAATGAACAAGGGACTTGACGTGCTAGGAACTGATAGTAAATTGGAGTCAAACATTTTCAAAAGGGCTGTGTTAGAGAAGGATATAACCTGTATAGATTTGGCTCCACAGAGAAGAGAAGGAATACTTAGTCAGTGACTATTTCTGACAGTTGATAGTTCAAGACCTTTGTTACCTGACATGTATTCTGAGCAGCCACATTCAGAGTTACATACTGAGACACCCATGTCTGATGATGTCTAAAGGATAACACTAGCCTACAGCTGCCGCTAATCCTTTCAAGCACCTTTTAGAGATAAAAAAAGTTCAGTGGGTCAACCTAACCTAGCTAGCTGTCTCCAAAAAAACACTTAGAAAGTCCTTTGAGATGTGTCAGATTACAAGCAGTGATTTGGAGCATCATCTGCACCAAGTAACTGTAAGTGCTACTGGCAATGTCCAATTACATGCTGACAGAAACACAAAACACCACAACCCTGATGTGATAAACCAGCTTGAAAACCCACATCTCCCAACAGAACACGATTGAACATTCTAACAAATGAAAACAGCTAAATGGATGTAGCCCAGCTTGGCTGTTTATTTTATCCCTTTTTTAAAGATTATATTTAAAGTTTATTTTGGCTGTTACATGGAGTGGTCATGGAGTGGTCTTCATGGGAAAGGCATGGCTTCAATAACATTCAATGTGGATTTCAAAGTAGCCACAAGGACCAGGGAAAGGAGGTGCTAGATGGACTTTGCTTGGTTTTGGTTTTGGTTTTTTTACAGGCTATTTTGGTCCAGGCTTGATATAATTGATGGCCAGTCATCAGAGAAAAATTAGCACAATTATTATGGTAAAGGGAGCATTGTGTATGTCTAGCTACAACAATTCTTCCCAGGGAAGAACTTCACTGCTAAAGAAAAGTGAATGTTCACATGAAGGAAGGGGCCAACACTTAAGATACTAATTCAGTTTCTGAGGAAAAATTGCCAGACAGAATATTATATAATGCAAGTAAAATCTCTAAAGAAATTAGTTTGAAGGGACACATGTCCAAGAGAATTTCAATCATGTTGAAAGCAAATAATTGGTTTTGGAAAACATGTATTTTTTTAATAGGAGTGCTTTTTATAAAATATCTGCTCTCATTACTGCTTTAATTATAACATTACTTTTAAAATATGGTAATTTAAAAAATATAGAGGATAAGATTACTTTCTTTCAGATAAAGCACAAGCTGAAGGAATGTGTTGCTTCTAATTTTCCTTTGAGCGAAAAAGAATTAGAGGAAATATGCTAGGACCTGCTGCAGTTGCAAATAGCAAGTCTAAAATGTTAAGGAGAAGCCTTTCCTGATCAAAAGAAAGAAAAATTTCCTCAAACCCAGGAAGAGGTCTTAAATGAGAAAATAGAAAACCTTTAAGAAAAAAAAAAACTTTTTTTAAAAGAAAAACTTATGATGGAGCTTTTGTGAGGTAACATTTTTCTGAAAATATTTTGTCCTTTCCTTGCACTTAACAGGGATCTAACACTGTAGTTTGCCAGACTAATAAGCTTTGTTTTCAGAGAAAGGGAGTTTTGCTGCAGAGTAAGAATGTAACTGGTTAGTAGGTAATAGCCTCTGCTGTAATTTTTCTGCATTTTTCCTAAGAAACATCAATGAGCTTTATTAAATATATCAGGTTTATGACAGAATATTCTTAACTACAAGTTTTTATTAAATTCACAAATTACTGAAAAAACCAGATATTACACAAAAGAAGAAAACATTTCTGTGGGTTATTTTTTTTTTCCACTAAGAAAGAGAATGATAATCTAAGCACTGAGGTGAAGAAAACTGGCAAGAAAACTACAGAAATAAGCAAAAAAGAACATGCTCACATTTCATCAAGCAATGTGGAAGGGAAAGGGGAAAGGCAAGGAGAAGGGAAAAATAAAGGAAATATACCTAGCTGAGAGAAAGTTCTGCCAGTATGCTGAGATGCATACTTTTGCATATATAATTTGCCAAGCTGCCATAAAATGAAAAGCTTGCAGTAGAGGAGGGGGAGGGCATTGGGGGCAGTGGAATTGACAGCAATGAGCTTACTAAAATAGAACATTTGTATTTTGCCTGAGGAATAAGATTCCATATTACAATATATTTCAGTGGTTGGAATTGCCTGAAGCTTTCAATCAGTATATTTATGGTTTATGAGTTAGTGGTCAAAGGACATCTACCAGATACTGACAAGATTGCAAAAGCCTGAAAGGAGAATAGCATTTCCAGCTAAGCTACAAAATCGGCTGATATCCTACCTGTGTCAATGAGACCTTACTTCCTATGTCATAACATTTAGTTTATGTTTTTTTGAATGATCCCTAGTTATGATCCTTAGAATGGTCCTTGGTCGGGGATACAGAAGTGAGAAGATAAATTTAAGTTCAGCTTGAGATCAAAATGATGGTCTAACATATTCTCCTTCTTACTTACAACAAGATAGATTACAAGTTTAAAATCAGAATTTGAATACTTGCCAGAAAGGAAGTAGATACATTGCTCAAAAGTAAGGGGTAATCAGGCTGATTCAAACTGGTGCCCTGTTTTGACTCATCTAACAATATAAGAAATGTATGCAAACAGTTCAGTCTAATTGACAATTTATCAAGGAATAGCTTAAAAAATAAAGGGAAAATTCTAAATTCAAGATCAATGAATGTGGCTCATCTTCGGGCTGTTCAGTACCCCTAAATTACTATAGGCTGCTGTTACACACTATAATAGCTTGCTGAGCATTTGTTAACTCCAGCAGAGTATATGTGCAATTATTTCTAATGAACTCCCCAGCCCCTTAGGAAAAACTAAAAGTCTTTTTGAATTGGTTCTACCTGTTGGCTGCATTAAATTTGGAAACAAAACCCATACGTTTTCAAATCTCCCCATACGACAGGGCTCAGAGCTAGATTGGCATGTTTATTTTCAGAAAACCTCCCAAAGCATTTTAGGCATGGCCAAACTAATACATCTCTCCTTGACAGCTGAAGAACTTTTATTTCCTTAGCTAGAGTGTAACAGATTGCTTGCAGTTTAAGTCTCAATGTTTAGGTTGCACTGCAAAATCTGGCTGCCTGCTGGGGTTGTAAAGAGGTCCCATGCAGAGAAGGGAATTCTGGGAACATCTGCCCACATAAACTTTATGCAGCCAAAGAGTCAAGGGAAGGAACAGCAATTTGTGGAAGGTGAGAGAAAATAATTTTCCCCTCACATATCAGCAGACTTTCTCCAAATACACTAAACTTTTAAAAGTGTATCTGCTCTTGAAATTCTTGATTGTTTAGCTGGCAGAACAATTTAATCAGAAAGATAGGACTCCATCCTAATGGAGACACTATTTTTTTTCATTTTCAGAACAACTTATATTTATGTGTGCTTTCAGGTATGCTTTTTTTGACTTTCCTCTATATCACAATGTAATTGGAAAAATACAGCGTCACATCAGAGGATTTCCATTTTCATGGCAGATTTCCATGAGATTGCCTTTATCTGGAAGATTCTTGATCACCAGTCAAAGTAACAGCTGGTGCATTCTGTTTCAGCTGTATTTGGACATTGGGGAATGTCATGTTATCAAAATGTTTTAAGTGCACCTATCAAAGCTGACATAAACTGGAACCTGCGACATCAGCCAAGCAGACTGCAGGTTTACTGCATGGTTTCACATCACTCTGCAGAAAGTAAATTGTGCACAGGAAGTGAAACACAGAAGTTATTATAATGCTAAACTGACTAAACTTTCAACATTCCTAGACAATACAATTCATTTTAGGTCCCAGCACTTCTTGGGCTGTTTCTGGAACTTTAAATGTTTACTGTTCAGCAGCCTGTGAATATCTTTCCAAGATCAGCCTTTAAAAGATTATGTGGCCCTAAACCACTTGTTTTACCAATATTTTATTCACACTCATGAACTTAAGTAACTAAAACACACTTTAGAAGTACAAGTGTTCTGCATGTGTTAAAAGGATCTTTTTATTGAATGTACCAAAGAATATTTTTGTCAGTGGACAGCATTGAAACACTTGTGAAAACCTTTATACAGTGCTAGATCAAGAACTATAACTGGCAGAGAGTTGCAGACATTCAGAGAAGGTTTTTTTGGTATTTAAATCAAGATTTTTCCTCATAAGCACTTAATTATACAGAGATTATGCTAGATGCATGCAGCATATCAGCAGCTTCAGTAATTTCCAGTTGCTTTAGCCAACGATGATTTCAAATGGTTTTTCTCATAACACCCATACTGACACTATTATTTCATGACACATTATTATGTTCTAAAAGAATAAACAACGCACATCACCGAATGGCCTAAATGTATAAGATGTGCACACGCCAAGTGTTCTTTTCACAGTGGATTTTCAAAAGGCTTTACAATTCCAATTTTGGCATAAAATTAGGCCATAAATTGACTGGAGGCAGCTCCCAGACTGAGCAAGAGTTCTGCAGCCTGAATTTCTAGTTGCCAGTCAGGAAGGCAAAAAGAATTTTAAGTGCAAACAGCTCATGTGTGCAGGAATAGATTAAAGCACCAGGTAGAAAGCAATGAATTCACAGGAACTGAATGTTGCAATGAGGATGTTGCTGTGCAGCTGCCAAGCTATTCCCAAAGATGACATAGATGACCACTCCAGTAACTATATTCTCAAGTCTATGTCTTTTCATGAATGTCCATGGTTTGCCCCTGTACATCCCTCTTTAATCTCAATTCTTAGACAAAAGAATGCAAATTTGCAAAGGGGCTTGAAACATTTAGGACTAAAAAGCAACCTTAAGCTTAATGTTCTCACTCGTAGCTCATGCATAGCTTGGTGAAAGCATTGCAGTCTCAAGAATAAATAGAGGAGGCTGAATTTATTGCTGAGTGTCTTGTGACCTTATCAAGTACCTAGAATAGTAATCACATAGAGCTTGTAAAGAGACAGCCCAGATGATGTTTGCTGTAACTCTGCTTCATCCTCCACTACAGTACTCAGCAGGAGTCAAGAGCAAATTTTAGTGAAACTCACATAGATATACCAGAAGTTTGGAATCTCGTCCTAGCTGACACCCTTGGTAGGCCAAAGAAAACAACTTACGGCACACTTTAGTGTCTATGGGAAAAATCTGTTCCAAAATAAGTTTTGTGAAATTTATCCTTATAAAGTTATTACTGTTTTTCAAGAGAGAACAAATCTTCTCTTTTTTTTAAAAGTAATTTTTGAAATCTATGCTCTCTATTCAGGTATCTTTCAGAAATACATGCCGGTATTATTAAAAAGTAATGGATTTTCATGTTAGTACACAAAGAAACAAAGGTCTTTAACACTGTTTCTCCCATTTTTCAGTTTACTCCAGGTTTATGTGCACTGCTTCAGGTCAACAACTCAAACCCTCTGAGCTGATGGCAGGCTGGGCATCAGTCTACACACTGAGATGGTGAGCAATTGCCTTTGTACCACTTGTTTTGTTTTCTTTCTCTCTTCTTCCACATTCCCTTAGTTTATCAGACAGTTTTACACTGACTTATGAGATTTCTTGCTTTCACTCCTCTTCTCTTCCGCCATCCTACTGGGTATGGGGAAGGTGGGAGGAGTGAGGAAAAATCTATGTGATACTTAGTGTTGGGGGTTGGATCTG
>WBNO01000155.1:0-52787 GCA_013400575.1 Peucedramus taeniatus
GGGCCTCAGCTCCTTGGAGGGCTTCTGCTTCACTGGTGTGAAGCTCTCTGGCAGGAAGGTATACATGGTGCTGCACTTTCCCTAGAGCTTTCTCCAGCAGAGTGGGAAGGAAGCACGCCTGGCGTTCTCAGGAGAAGACACCGGATTGTTAGGAGAGGTCCCACCTCCACCGTGTCCCAGAACACCCATCTCTGAAAAAGGAGAGGATATAAATAGTCTGAGAGAACCTCTGAATCAAGGGACAGAGTGTCACCCACTTGCTCCCCCTGGCCTCTGCCCATCTGTGACATGCCAGGTGCTGTGTTCCAAGTACCAGACATTATCTCCAATTACTCTGGGCAAGACAACACTTGCAGAGAACAGCCTGAGCCCTACATGGGGAACCAACCCCAGGGCAACAAGGACCAAATCATTGCCATATTTAATGGTTTTTTTTTTGTTGTTGTTGGGAAGACTTTCAGTGAAGCAGTAGTGTAGACTGAGTGGCAGTAGGAGGCTGAACAGGAGCCAGATCAGCCCACTGACAAGTGTCTTTAAGAGAAAGGGATAATGGAGAGCTATAAAAGACATCACGTAATGAATTCCATGCAGCCAATCCTAATTTTAATCATACTGCCTCCCTGGCAGATTTAATTCATGAGCAGGAACATCCCCTTCTTGTCCCAAGCATGTCCCAACCGCTCCCCTTGGGTGATGCTTTGCAGTGAAGGTGAGTAAATCCCTGCTTCTCCACAGCTCACAGAGCCAAATGGGATTGGGGTACCAACGGCTCATGTCTGGTTTTGGGGGGCATGCAGGGGGTGTAGGGAATGGTACAGAATGGCTGGCTCCTGCCATGTGCTCAGAGCTTTACAGCAGTTCTGGGTGGAAAAGAACTTCCAGCTCCTCTAGAAGAAAAACTAACCTTGCAGGAAGTGAGCAGTGGGCCCAAAGGGCTCTTCCTCCATCCAGCAGGGCTCCAGGCTGTGCTCCAGCTCCAGCCCACTCCCCCCTGCGTGGCCCCGGGGAAGTGGGCTGTGCCAAGAGCCTAATGGCTTTTCCTTGGCCACGGCCTGGCTGGGCTCTGCCAAGCATAACGCCCGGGATCCAGGGGGGGAAAGTAAAGTAAGGACATGGGAGAGCAAGAAACAAACACAGCTGCAGGAGGAGCAGGGGAGGGAAAGGAGCTGCAAAGCTGCAGACCAGCTGCCTGATATCTGCCTGGTGCCAGCAAACACAGCCACCTCCTCCCCAAGCTCTGGGGCTGTAAACCTGCTGGCTGTGGGCAAACCAGAGGGGAAAAAAACTCTTTTTGAGCACAAATAAAACCAGTTGCAGAGATTCCCTCTAATGAGGTTGGTTTTTTCCTTAACAAAAAGGAAGAGAAATATCCAGAATGAATTACAGAACCCCCTCCCTGCCACAGGCATGGCAATCCAGAACAGGTGGATTCTGTGCCTGAACAGATTTTTCTCCCCAGGAAAGGAAAAGTAAAGCAGAAAGAGGTCCTGAATGCCACCTAAGCCTTGTTGCTCCACTACAGGGATGGCCATGTGTAAACCCACGGCAGCATCTGTGCACAGGCTCAACAAAACATCCCATGTTTATATCCATCTTGAAGCACTTATTGGACGAGACCTTGCAGTTGAGGGAACTTTTTGTGCGGCCAGATGGGTCAGTCTAACCCTCCCCTGGGAGCCAGTAACTTTCTAGACAGCCAGTTGCTTTAAATGGGATTATAGAGGCATTAGGAAGTGATTAGCCTGAACAGGCGATAGGTTTAGTTAAACAACTTGTCCCACAGCCAACTCCCACAGAGCCCTCACTTGCCAGCAGGGAGCTCAGTCATGGGATGGGGACAGCTCCAGCCACTCCAACTGTGTCACCCAGTGCTGGATCCTGCCTCCCAGGAGGGCAGCAGGGCTCTCACCCACACAGTATTTGTGATGCAAGGCCAGCTGAGCCCAGCCAAAATTGGGCAATAAAGACAGGGAGGAGGAGGTGGTGGGATGAGGCTGTGTCTGGGATAAACCTTCATCCCTGCCTCAACTCTTCCTTGGCTTTAAAGTGAACCAGAAGCAGCACAGGGCTATCCCAGAGATGGCAGGGGAGGAGGGTTTGCAGAAGGACCTTGGCCAAAACCAGCAAAGCTGGACGAAGCCACAAAGCAGCAGGATGCTTCTGGAAATACAGACAGGTAGGCTGAGCCCAAACAAGGCCTCACCCTCAACACTGGGAAGTTTTGGGATGTCAGAGACAGAGGGACATGAAAACATCTGTCACTCCAGAGGCATGTGTCTCACTCATGCCTTATCTGGGAACTGCAAAGCTCAATGTGGGGAAAAATAAAATGCACCCTCCACCAAGCAGGACTTGAAAATTATTTTGGAAAATAATTTTTTTTAAGTTTTTTCATTTTCTTTACAACAAAAGAGGGGAAAATAGTGTTTTCTTTGCCAGTTCTCATTCAGGGTTTTAAGCCCAAGAAATATCTGATACTGCTGCTGTGGCTACATCTAAAATTGACAGCAGCTCCCAGGGCTTCAGGGAGTTTCTAGATTTTTATCTCCCTTTCAGGAAGCTGGTTTATTATTTATGAACTTCTTCGAAGCTGCTCTATTTTTGGCTGTTTCTTTCTTCCCCCACCCCACCTCCCCCATGGAGTGGAGCTCATGGCACACATGAGGAGCCATCACTGCCACTGTCAGTAGAGAAATAGCTTTTTTTAATAAAGGTTTTGCAGCCTCTTGAGTGGCTTGGACACCAATCTGCCTCAGAGGGGTGTGCAAGCTGGGTGGTTGAGCTGGTGGATTTAATCCTGCTCTGACTGCTGTGGCTGGGCCAGGGTCAAACCCTGTGGCTGCTGATGGACATTGCCCACTTGAACACCATTTCAACAAAGATGCTGAGAACGGTTTGCAGGCATCACCCAGCACAGTGATGGGCCAAGGAGGCCTCCAGAAACAATCTTGGTCTGTGCCCTCTATTTTTTGCCTTGTTAACAGAGTGTAGGTTCTCCAGTGGGAAATTTGGCTCTGTCAAATCTCAGGTGAGAGCTAAGTCTCACCCCGGAGACGCCTTCTGCCTCTCACTCACAAGCTGCAGCCCGCAGAGGTGCCTGCTCATGCACTGCCTGCTTCAACTTCTTTTTTTTTTTTTTTTTTGGTGTGTGTAATGCGAACTTGTTATTTTGCTCCAAGATGACATTGTAGTGACCTTTAACTCCTCAAAAAACACACACACACACAAAAACAGAAAACGAGAAGGGAGAGCGTCAAAGTCAAACAGCATGTTTGCAGCTTGCTGCGCTGGAGCTTCCCAGCTGACCCAAAACAAAGCTTTTTCTCTGTGCTCTGTGGAAGCAGTGAGTTGCCTTGCCTCAACTCGAGATGAAAGCAAAACATCTGAGCAGGACACACTTTATGGAGTAAAAATAAAAATCCATTTTTTGACCGCTTCTATTTTTACCAACACCACTGCTAACCGCGGGCTGCGAGACCCACAGCACCACTAACCCCAGCCACTCTGCAATTAGGACATTCATTTAAAGAGGGTCAATAACATGTAACTGGTCTCTATTGCCCTGGCAGGGTCGGGTCTGAACCGTGCTGGGGGCCAAGCTCCTGCTGGGGACACACACCCATTTTCTACGCCGGGATGCCAGGAAACCCTCCCTCTTCCACTGCAAGGTGCTGCCGCCTCCTCCCCAAACATCTTGGCAAGAGTCAAGCTCAGGAAATAGTACAGAAACACTGCAGATTTTAACAGGAGGCATCTCCAACCCCACACAAGTGCAAGGAATTAGGACAGCAAGTTAAGGGAGAAATGCCTTCTCTGCAAAAAAGCCTCCACGTGCCCAGTCTGGAACTCTCTGCAGGGAACCTGCCCTGACAAAGGGACTTTGCTCACCTGATGGNACCCTTCCTGGGGGTTTAATTTCCCTTGGAGGGGTCTGCAGCAGAGCAGAGGGCTTTTTGGAGTCAAGTAGGGTGAAATCACTGCTCCTCCTGCTTGGTGCTGATGGGAGTAGGTGGGACGGGTGGGGCACCTTGGTGACAGCACTGGCACAGGGCACACACTCCTCACACACATGATTCCGCATGGATCAGAGGCACTGATTCCCCCCTAATCCTGCCTATTCCCCCAAATGCTAAGCTGGATCACTCTGGGGGTCTCCGTTTATCCTTGCAATGCTCAAGCCACCTCGTGGGGAATGTGTGTGGCACAGACACCGAGCCCCTGGGCCAGGGCAGCCACTCTGCCTCTGCAGGGACTGCGAGGAGAATCAGAGCACCCCTCACCTTCACCGTCCTTGCTGTGGTCAGAGCAGGGATGGACACACTGCCTGGCCTGAGGGGCTCCTGGACATGCTGCACTGGGGGGACCCTCTGCACCTCCTGCAAAGTGACAGACCCTTGTTGTCAGGGCTGCTGCAAATCCCCCCCACACCCGGCTGCTGGACACAGCCAGGCCCATGCAGGAGGTGCCTCATCCCTCCGGGGCACGGTGCCCCAGCGCTTACCTGGCCATGGCTTCCTGGGGATCCCTGCCTGCCGCCTGGCTCCACCACAGCTGTCTTTCTAAGCACATAAGAAAGGAACACCGCTACATCTCCACGTCCCCGGCAGCTCCATCCTCTCCATGACGTGGGGCGTTCCGGGGCTCCGAGCTGGCCGCTCCGTGAGCTGCGGGTGTCCGCGGGCAGGAGGAGGGGACCAGCACGTCACCGCTGTGTTTCCTCAGGCACCGTGACGGATGTGTGACCAGCCAACCCCCCGGCCGGGTGTGCCAAGGCGAGCGGAGCCCGGCCAGGAGGGGCGGCCGCACCCGGGCGCTGCTTCCACCAGCTTCGGCTCCGGGAGACCCGGGATCCGGGCTGGCATCTCACCTCCCTGCCAGGTGAGCGGGAAGGGCCGGCAAAGGGGCAGCCCCTCCCTGGACTCGCAGGAGCGCCACAATCAGAAAGCAAAACAGAAAAAAAAAACCCGCAAAATCCAATAGAGGGTTTGGGGTGGTTTTTGTTTTCTTCCCCAAATCTTGTGATTTTAAGCAGAGTCATGATCCAGAGGAGTAATGAGGCTGCCTTGTGTGAAAAGAAACAAGCTGCCCCACTGCTGCTGGCTGGTTTGTAAGATAGGATTAAACAGCACTGGGCACTCGGAGGATAAACCCCAAATCCAAGGTGGCCATGTGAATAAAGAGGTCATCTGCAAAGTGCAGACAGGCTGCCAGCACCTTGCTCTGTCTGCAAGAGGAGTTGAAGCTGTGCTATTAGCTCTGCCCAGCCTTAAATACTTTCACCTTTATTACAGGAATCGTGACTTTGCAGCCCAGTTTTGTCCTTTAAAGTTTCAGTGTCAAGTGATGTTCCAAACCCATTTAGACACCTCATCCAGTGTTTGACCACGAATACAAAGCAGCCACTGAGAACCAATTCTGGCAGCAGATAACTTAATATTTAACACCCCTGACAATTCCCCCATCATAATATCCTCCTCCTTTGTTCCTCACCCCGTGCTAATTACCAAGATGAAGTTTAATAAGTCGGGTTTTCACTTAAACCCTGCACACAGCTCATGGTGGTTTTGTCTCATGACTAAATCATGACCAGAGGCTTTTGCTTTTCCCTGCCTGGAGGCATATCAGGGAGCCTGAATTGATCTGAGCCACAAAGATTTGTGGAGACTTTAAAACAAAATGAGTCCTCCTGGTCCACTTATATCAAAGTACATTGGGCACAAGGGAGAGAAAGCTCCAGGGCTCTCCCTTTAAGAATGTCTCTGTCCACCTTGGAGAAGTCCCATGGGCTCTGGGGGAGCTGGAGGGAGGCAGCCTGGCTCTGAAGTTGTGGTCTGTGGGATAACCCTGAGCCCAGCAATCATCAGCTCCTCGGCACCTGCGGGGCCATCAGATCTTGAGCCCAACAGTGGCAAAACCAGAACACCAAATACTGGTGCTATTAGTTTATTTAATTTGCCACTTTTGCCATGTAATATACATATCCACAAAGATTTTGGTGTCTTTGCCACTGTCTGTTGGTCCCCCAGCCCATCTCTGGCTGGCACCAGACCTGTGCCATCTACCACCCATCACCCCAACAGCCTCTCCCCAAAGCGGGTGTCAATCTCACTGCTCATCTCTGTCCTCCAAGACAAACCACCCCACAAGTGGGACCTAGAGCCCCATTTGGTCACACAGATTCTTTCTTCAAAGAGCTGACTCAGCCCTTTGGGAGAGCTCAGCATTTCGGATGCTGATGCAGGCTGAAACCTGAGCCCACCCCAGCATCCAATCGCTACAACACGATATGGGGGAGAAAGAGAAACCTAAGCACATCCCTCTGGCACAGCCCTGCCGGTTTTCCAGCCATCGAGTCACCATGAAACTCCAGGCACTGGCAGCTCCAGAGAGCTGTGGATGGCTCATGATGCTGGGCTGTTGACGCAAGCCCCGGAATTTACATCCGTATCCAACAGTCAGTGACGCTGGACAACCTTGGCCCAAACTTAAAGGGATTGGCAGTCACCAATCCCTTTAAGTGCTCCCTTGCAGCTCTTCCATGTGCAGATCCAGGCACGCAGACACAACCTCACAAGCGTCACTCCCACTGGGCTGTAGGTGTCTGCTGTGCCGGGCATTTGCCCCTTGGACATCACGAGTATCCCAAGGTGGTAAGGGGGGAAAGGAGAAGAAGGATTTGTGCTAACACAGCTTTGGCTGCTCCTCGCCATGGCCAGTGACGGCGGAGCTGTCCCAAAACCCACTCCAAACCCAACCCAGCACGGGGCACAATGAGCTGCCTATACCCATCTGCAAAGTTTTCACTGCTAAGCACCTTATCAAGCGGCAAAAATTGAAGCTACACTTTGCGAGTGGTGCCGGGGACGCGTCTCCCGGCTCCGTTCATCTTCTCTGGGCGGCCACGCTCCCACCCATCAGAGAACTCGCGCGGTCCCTGCACGGCGAGGTGCGCAGGGCTCGCTGCCCAAGGTCCGGGCAAAGCTCAGCACCTTCGCCCCGCTCCCCGCGGCCCTTCCCGAGCCATCGCCGATGCCGCAGCCCAGGGTCTGCGGGAGGGGGACCCCCTCGCCCGCCTCCGCCCGCAGCCCCCGAGCCGGGCTTGTGNCCACGGACCGGCGCTCCCCGATGGGAGATGTAGTTCGGCCCGGAGAGGGCAGCTCCGGGCGCGCCGGGGGCTGGACCCGCTGGGGATGTCCGTGGGGATGGGGGTACCCCCGGGGCTGGGGGGGATCGGGGTGTGGCGCTGGCGGGGCTGTGCCGAGATGCTTTTGAGTCGGGATGGGGTTTTCATGAGATGCTTTGGGGCTGGGACGGGGCTTTAATGGATGCCTTTGGGCTGTGCTGGGCTCTTCGTGTCATGCTTTGGGACTGGGATGTGCTTTTCACGGAGTGATTTGAGGCCGGGCCAGGTTTTTCAATGGGGTGCTTTTAGGCTGGGACATGCTTTTTATGGGATGGTTTTAGTCTGGGATGGGGTTTCATGGGGTTTCCCTGCTCCCAGGAGGATTGGGGTACTGCTTGGTGTGGGCACAGCATGGCAGGCTGCTGCCACACTGGACTGGGGGTCCCCAGGGAACTCTGTGCTGAAGCATCTCCCCACAGTGAGGACCACGGTGCTGTGGATTTATGATCAGCAGCACACAAGGAGGGGCCCGGGTGGTGTTGCCCCCTGGCACTGTGCTCTCAGATCATAGTCAGACAAGGGCATTTCACGCCTTCATTAATTATGTGCTGCTTTCAAAGTACCCCTCCTTATTTAGCCTGTGTCAGTGTTCAGTATCCCAGATGGATGGCAGCTCTTCCTGGACAACTTGCAAAAAGCAAGCACGTCCTCAGCAGCCCAGCATGAAGCCGACAAACACGGGTGTCAATGACAGCTTCTATTTTTGGCTGTGTTACTATGCTCCAAGAGCTTTCCCTTGCATGCTTTCTTGGTCTCCAGCTTGTGCGTGGTGGGAGGGCACCAGCCTGCACGGGCTGTTAAAGTGCCCACCAAACCAGCAGTCAGTGAAGTTTCTTCACCCTTCCCAGGAAATTCCCCTGTGGGAAAGGGGAACAATTACCCAAGCCAGTTTTAATGAAAGACTGTCCTTGCCCTTCACCAGTGCCGTGGGGCAAAGTAAGCCTCTGAGATAAATTAATGTACCCTGGCATTGCCATCTCACTGGGCCATTTTCAGTGGGCCTCCCTGCCTGCAAACACCACTCTCTCTCGCTTGGTCAATTTCATTAAAATTCTCATTACCAGACCCACACCAATTGAGGAAAATATTCCTGTTTCTCAGTGGAGAAGACCTTGAGAAACTTCCCTCTGAGGCTCAGGCATAGGGACATATATGGGGAATCCAGTGCTCCCTGTTTATTCTTGTTGCTTTGTTTTAGTTTCTAAACTCAGGAATTTAAAGCCAATCACAGGTTTTCTGCTAAGTCTCACACTTAATTTTGGCCCATGGGGATTTGATGCAGTAGCAGAATGATGACTGTGCTGGTTGAGCAGCATCTTTTCTGCCCTCTGCCCAGGGCTGAAAAAAGCTGCTTCAGCAACAGGGACATTCTAAAGGTAAATGTGGGGACTAAAAGGTGCTGCCAGACCTGCAGTGGGTGAAGGACAGGGCTGATTACTGCGTAACAAACAGTGTGGCCAGGGAACATATTCTTGGTAAGTAGAGCACCCAAGGACAACAGAAAACACAAGGGCAGCACAAGAAACACTGATGTGGCCCCAAAATCTGGGAGATGCTAAGGTACATGCAGTTGGGCTCAGGGATACCAGCAGGATTTCAGGTGTTGTGCAGTCCCAAGCATGGCTGGATGAGACCATGCATGCAAACAACTGTCCAGGGATAAAATCTGCCTTTCTTAAGGATCTGTCATAGAGGTCCCTGGGGACTATGAGGGACCAGGAAAGTATTCCCCAGGTAGCACTTACTACCAGAAGATATTTATGGGCCACTGGAAGCCAGAACCCTCAAGATGTGCAGATATCCCTGGGACAGGGACAGTCTCAGTCCAGGGAAGGAGATGGATGGCCATGACAAAGCCACAAGCACATATACAGAGAGATCATCCCTTTGGCACTGGGAGGAGGACACATGATGCCAAGAGGGGCTGAACAGACCCACTGCCAGCACCATCAGACTCCAGACCCCATGGAGATGTGCACTCTGTGCCACAGAAGGACAGCTAGCACTTTGGCAGAACTTTTGGGGCCACACAATCTGTTAATCTCAGGCTGATAAGCAGTGGGATTGATGGCTGAGAGTGCTCCTGTAGTGCTCCTGCATTGCCACCTCAGTCAGCTGCTTGAGCTGACCTTGGCTCAATGGATTTTGTAAGGGGGACATCCATCTGTCCCTACAGACAGCAGGGAGTGGGAAGAGACCCATTCCCTGTGGCAGCATCTGCCTTCACGGCTGCTGGGACACACGGTGAAACCGATTACTAGGCAGGATCTAGTGCAGGAAATGCAGCTGGAGATCTGAGCATCAAGCCTCCCCTGAGGGCCTTTGCAGTGCTGTGATTCTCTCCCTAAGCTCCCCACTCACCCAAAACCATGGGACAGAGGATGGCATCACTGGCACCTCAGTCCCTGCATCCAGGGTGTCCACAGACACTTTGCCTGGAGGGAGATGGGGGGAGTGCACTGGGACTGCCAGGAATGGGGCAAGCAGAGGTTGGGAAGGGAGTTACAGGACTATACCAATGTCCTACAGCTGGCAAGGCCTGAGAGGGCTGTGTTTCATGGAGGAGATGGGTGCCCTGGCTGGTAGCATGCACTGTTTCTGTCCTGCACAGTGGTGATGTCCATGCCCTCTGCTTGCTCCCTCATTACAATGCACATGCTAATGAAGCTGCAGGAGATGAGCTGGTTTGCAGTGAGCTTTGTCTCAGTGCCAGTGACCTTCTTAGCCTGTGAAGGGAAAGCTGTGTCCCACAGACACCCTTCTCAAAGGGGCCTCAGCTCAGGGATCACTCCTCCTGCAGGACCAGGGCTGGGAGGGATTTTTCAGTGCTCAGAACTCTCCCCAGCCCTTCACAGGGTCCCCTGGCATGGAAGACCCACCAGCTGGAACTCATCTGAGTCTGGGAACTGTTACAGCAGCTCTCAGAGCAACCCTATCATCACCATGCTGCCACAGAGCAGCCTGGCATGAGCCCTGTCACTGCCTCAGTTTCCCTTCTCCAGCAGATCCTGTGCCTGGCACTCTCTGAAACCTCTCCATGGACAGGGCTGACATGTCAGAGCTTCTGCTGGTGACTGCCAACTCTAAGAGACCAAAGCCACTGCAGGATGCAGCTCCAGGAGACAAGTCAGCAAGCACATGCCATGGAGTATCAAACACTCTCCTGATCAGGGAGCATGACACCACCTCACTGCAGAGATACAGCAAGGCACCCTCGGAGTCCTTGTGCCACCCTCCTGCATCTGCAACTGGGTAGGTGTAGAAACCCCAAAGTTTCTTCCTCCTGCAGCACTTACCTGTGTTACAAACTTGTTCTATTTCCAGAGCTCCCATGGAGCCCACTCTTGGATGGTGTTTTTGACAGAGCATGGTGAGCAGTAGGAGTTGGTGCAAGTGCTGCTGAGAGTCCTGTGTTTTTTAGAGAAGAGGAACTTGCAGCCTGCTGGGACAGGTGTGGGTTGGCACTTGCAGCCCAGGGTGATGCTTATGTGATCAGTGATGCCATAGAATGGGAGCATTTGGTGGCTTTCTGCCAGTCCCATAGCCATGCTCCCTGACTGCAATTCCTGCCTACATCCCTCTTGAGCCATACCCTCCTCGTTTTGTCTCGGCTCCCAGCTCCCTCCCCTCCTGCCAGCAGCTACCTTACAATGGCAGGAAATAGTTTCAGCTGGTCCTAGTCAAGATAATTTTATTTTGGAAGGTGCAGGAGCAGTGGTTGTGGCTTTTCAAGCCCCTTTCTCCTGTATTTCCTTGGAAATCCTACAGCAATGCAGCTGCAGACAGAGACCCCCACACCAGTGCAGCCAATGCCTGTGGCATAGCAGCAGCACAGCTGCCCCAGCTTATGAGGTAGCCAGGGAAATTATTGCCAATTCTGTCTCCCCTTTTTAATTAAAAGCTGGATTTGGGTGATCTTGTGTGCCTTGTTTGCTGTTCCATTCGAGCAATGGTCTCTGCAATCAGTGAGCAATCCTCCTCATCTCAGTGCAGAGGAAGATGGCTCATGCCAGGGTGGGAGTGGCATGAACTGGGTTTGCTTTCTCCAGAGCTGGGGAGTTGAGCAGAGATGCCCCTGCAGGGATGGGGACAAGCCAAGCCCTGCTCTGGTCTGGCCTGTAACACAGTGCCCACCCAGAGCCCTGCTGTGCTCTCTGTTCCAGCCCCTCTGCTGCTTCATTTTGGCAGATCCATGGGTGCAGACCCACACCCATCTTGGCAGGGGAGATGCCAACCTGTGCCCCTGAAGGGCTGCAGAGCCCTGCCTGGTTTGCTGCTGGACAACCTGGAACACCTGAGTGGGTCTCAGCAAAAGTGAACTATGTGCCCTTAGAGAAGAAAACAAGCTGACCTTGATTTTCACACCCTACTGGTTTCTGTTGAGCCAGGTTTAGGCTCTCCATCAGCCCCATTCACTCCAGGGAGTCAGTGGGAAGCTGGGAGGGGAATGTGGACACTGCAGTGCCTACCCCTGCCTCAGCTTCCTGGTCTTGGAGCAACCCAGGTCACAGCTCTGGGGAGCACCACTGTGCAGAGGTGGAATCCAAGCCTCTCAGCTGGGGGGGGTACTAATCCTGCACCAGATTTGTTGCCAGTGTGATCCACTGGCCTCCATGGCTGTCCTCTATCCCTGGTGGTCCACAGTTTTCCAGCTGCTGGTATTGGACTTTAAAATCAGGGCTTGGCTCCTGTGCCAACAGCTTGAGGGGGCAAAACAGCTGCAAGTCTGGAGAAAAGGTTATTTCAGCCAGTGATGTCGTACAGGTGCAGCAGTTCTTTCTGCTTCTTGCAGACCAGATGCAGGAGCTGGGTCCAGCCTTGTGTGCCTTCCTGCTGCCCTGGGGACTTGTGTTTCCCAAATGTTGGTGGCCAGTCCTGGAATATTTACCTCTGCCATTCACACAGGTCACAGCAGCCACTGTTTCTGGGACCAAGCAGACCATGGTGTGAAGGCTGCACCCCTGGTTTCAGAATCTGTGACTGCTGGGGGCTTAGAGGAGCTGGTGCAGTCCACACCCCCTCACCCTGGTTTGCTCCAATGAAAAAAAAAGGCTGTCAGGCTGGTTTTCATATGTATGCTTTTTAATATCATTAATTCCGTTACACTACACACAACCAGTAACAATGATAAATACTGCAATGGAAATGTTAAAAAAAAATATTATACACGTTTTTCATGTTTTTGAAAAAAACCCCCACATTTTAAAATAAATTAATGCTTAAAACTGATGGTAGAAAAGAGAAAACCCAAAACAAACCATAACACAACTGATCTGTTTAAGGCAATACTCTACACAGACGGGAACAAAAGTACAACAGTGTGCTACATGATCTGAATGGGAAAAAAGGAAACAAAAGAAAACCCATACAAGATGCAGACTGATGCTTCGGGAGTGAAAAAACTCCCAAAACCAGATAAAAAAAACAATGGCCAAGTTAAGTGCAGCATTAATACACTCTGCATGTCAAATGATTAGCAGGTTCCTAACAAGGACTAAGGTCAAGCTACAACAAATTTATCTTCCTAATTAAAAGGTTATTCAGGTCAAACCCTACATTTAACTCTATTTGTGTTTGGCTGTTTCAGCTATATTTCAGCTATATATGCAAGGACAGCCAGAAATTCATCTCCTGCTCTTGAGATTAACACAAAGGTTGGGAGGTCCCTCGTCCTGAAATGTATTTCCATTAAATAAATCCAAAAAGGATTTTGATTTTGGTGACCCTGAAATGCCTCCCACACCCCTTCCCCTGGGGCACCAGGCACCACATGGGGAATGGAAACCTAGAAGGCATTTGCCTAGGTTGATTTTTTTCCCATGCTGAGGACACAAAATGGAAGTGCAGATTTGATCCAGACTTGGGGGAGTGCTGTTTTTCTGTCTGCCAGAAGTGTCCATCTGGAGCCTGCTGAAAATACTTTGCCAGCATGGAAGAAACCCATCCTGTACACAGGCTCTGGCTACAGCCATGACATTTGCTATTAAGGTTGGTGCAGAGCCCCACACCTGCCTGGACTGCCAATGAACCCCGATTATTAATGCAGCCCAGAACTTGGCCACTGGAAGATGGACAATAATTGTAATGCCAAAAAAAATCCCTCTCTCCCTCAAAAAAGAAAAGAAAAGGGACAGTAGCCACTTTCTGCCAACTTCCTTGGGTGGATCCCCATCAGCTGCCACCCATTCAAGATCGGCAGTGCCAGATCTCACCAGCATCAACCCAGTACATTCCCAGTAAGGTGCATGTCTGCAAGGTGCTGCTGGGGGCAAAGAAACTTCCTGGGACATGGTCAGAGCCTCCTGTACTGCCCTGCTAGAGTGCATGGGAAGGAAGCCATGAAACACAAGGAAAGAAACCCAACTGGAATTACGAGACTCGTGAAGGCCAACAACTGTCTGGGTTGCCTTGGGTTCGGGTGGGAAAGGGGGGGATGCAGAACTGGGCTGAGAATCACTTTGGTGCAACTGCCTCTGATGCTCATCACTAGTGCATGGGGCAGGGGGAAGAAAGGCGACGGCTGCTTTGAGAAAAGGGGAGTGGAAGGAGGACGTGTGTGCAATATAACAAGGCTTGCAATTCTAGGACTAACCACTGGACACGGATATCGAAGATTACTTGTGACAACGAGCTATCCTTCTACTGCGGTTGCTCCTTCCCCCATTTTCTGGTCTGATTCTTCTTCAGTTTGGGAAGCCATGGCGGTTTGGCACGATGGCCAGTGCTGACCCTCCCACCCCAGTCCTCGCCCAGCTCATGGGGTGACTCTGCTACAGGTTGGACAATGAGGTCTGGAAATCACGCCAGGCACAGACCGGCTCTGCACGCCAGCCAGCACCTGCTTTCAGACCCTTCAGAAACCTATTTAATGGCAGCTCATCTCCCTTATTAAACTGAAGGTTCAATAACCTCTGTGGAAGGAGTAAAAAGGGTTTAAAAAGTGCAAAAAGGGGAGGGGAAAAACCCAACTTTCTGAATTGTCTCCCCTGCAAAGACTTCATCCTCCACCAGAGTCTTTCTCCCGGCAGAACTACAGCCCCACCGGTGTCTCACAGCACCCTGCCCCAGTGCAGCAAAAGCAGAGCCAAAAGGCTCCCCACTAAAGCCTCTGCTGCAGGACCCAGCCCATACCAGGAGCAAGTGGGCTGGCAGCTGTGGGACCTGGTCTGCAGACCTGGACCCACTGCACTGAGGCCAGCAGGGTGAAGGCATCCGGCTTGGCGGGCTGGATCCCACCAGGTTTTGAACAAACCTGGTGAATCCTCAGGCCCACAGCCTTCATGTGGGTGAAGAGAAATCCCAGCCTCCTCTCTGATTCTGACCCCATCATGTTCACTGACCTACAGCTGGTCTTTTTCTTGGAATTTGTCTTAGGACAGAGGCAGCCACAAGTTGAACACAGCTGCTACTGCAGCTTCTCCATGCAAAGAAATGGAACAAACAAATCTGTGAACTGGGTGTGGATATGAAGGTCTGTCATGAAGAGTGCTTGCCCAAGTTTTTCAGCTCTTTCCATGTGTCTGTGTTACATCTCTCAACATGTGTCTCCCAAATCATGGAGGGATTTGAGGAAGGTGGGCACCAAATGGAGTTGCAGCTTATTTAGGTTGCAAAAGCAAAAAGGCAGCCTGGGTGAAGAGCAGTGTTTCCAGGGAGCTCACCTGGGACAGCTGCATGGGCAACTAGGGGAGAAATGCTGCTCTGGGAGGGTAAATATCTTAGCAGCTATGAGACTTAGAATGGGCTTTCAGTGGCCTTTTCCTGGGGCCTACTGCTTTCCAGTAGGCACCAGGGAAAGCTGCAACCTGTCCTGCCAGTGTCTGTGCTGCTCTGTGACATGGTTTGCTGCTCGCTTGCATGGGCCACGGGGCTGTGCTCTGTGTGATCTCAGCCAGTCCCAGCCTCTGCCCCCCCCAGCAAGCTGTCAAAGATGTGCTCAGACAGGCAGTGTTCAGCTGCTGTCATCCTGGGACTGCCAGCAATGTCAAGTGGGGCAAAGGAAGGGATGTAGCTGTAATTTTTGGGAAGCACTGCAGCAGCTCAGTTGCGTAATACAGGAAGTTAAAATATGGACCACAACCCCTATGAGAAACCTCCACTGATCTCCTGCAGATAATCCCAGCCACAAAATCTCCCTTTATGCTAAATTCCTGGCCCTTCTGCTTCAGATCTTGTGTGGTTCTGTAACAAAGGTGGGTTTGTCTGATGAGGTGTGGTTTGGAGCAATCCCTCTCACAGCTGAGCCTTGAAAAGAAGAGACAAGTATGCCTAGAGATGAAAAGCAGCTTAAAATGAAGATGTTTCCATGCCTTCCCAGCTAGCTCTGTGGCACTGCTCCTCTATGCAGATGTTGCTTTTGAGCATGCAGCCCAAGCTTGCTGATCCAAGCAGCAGCCAGGAGCCAAAGCCTACAGCATTCTAGGTAAGAGTGGCAATACCCCAGGTGGGTTTGAAGTGAGAATGGAAAAGCAAAGGAGGAGCCCAGGCAGAACCACCAGTCTAAAGGCTAAGATGATCATATGGTTGCTAAAAGCAAGAGCATGAAACTGCCATGGGAATATCCCAAAAATGAGTCTTTCAATCCTCTGCTCCCCTTCATCACTACTTGCTATCCCAAGCTGCACTCCTAAATTCCTTAATTCTGCTATCAGTGGATGGTGCTGTTGGGCCACCAAGTCTTTGTACATGTTCCCTCTGGGAGCAGGCAAACTCAGAAGCCAGTTGTGCAAAAGCCAGCTGCCAAGTAACTGGATAACATATCCTTGACAAACATCTTTCTCCAAAGATGTTTAACCTCTGTACAAACCTCCACCCTGCTGCATTCTGGCATGCTTGAGGAACCTCAGAAGATGGTAAACAGAGGCAAAGCAGAGTAGTACTTTGAAAACAGGATTTAAATTTTTATAGCATGATATTTACATCCTGCTTGCAGAACTGTCCTATCAATGGTGCCTCTCACACCTGCTAGTATCCATGCAGAACGGTGGCAGCACTTTGGGAATGCAGGTTTCTCCCATGTGTTCCAGAAGGGGATGGACATCAAGAAGGGATGTTACTTGCCTGAGGTTAGGGCAAATACCAACAGCAGCAAGGAGCCTAGATCTCATTTCTGTACTCTACCAGTACAGCAGACTCCCCAGGGCTGTATTTGGCTGCAGTGCTAGTGCAGGTGACAGGCTGTTTGTGGTGTGTACATCTGAAAGCAAGCTTTGCTCCCCACTGGCATCAGCACTGCACTAAGACAGATCAGCTCGGACAACTGGGATTTGCCCTAGGCCAAGACAGCACTTGGCAATCTTTCTAGTTATTGCTTGTTTTCCTTTTCCTGTTTTCCATCTGTTGCCCAGCTGGGTCCTTCCTTTCTTCAAAAGCATCTTCGTGTTTCTGTTGAGTCACACACAGGGCACTGCATTTTTCAAGCCTCCTGCATTCTCCTGCACAGCCTGCAGGCCAGCCCAGGATCAGACTGTGCATGGAAAGGAAAGGATTCTGCTCAGGATTGCAGACCTGTGTGTCAGCCAGTGAACCGCTGAACACAGTGGGTGCCTCCTTTTGGGACAAGAGCTGGTGAAACAAACCAGGAAGAGCTGAGCCCATCTTGTCTGTGGGAAAGCTGTCCTGAAGTCCCTCTCAAAGTCCATGCAGCAGGAATGGTCACATGGACCCTCTCAAAGTCCATGCAGCAGGAATGGTTGCAAGGCATCTGCAGGCAGGACAGCCAGGAGAGCACAGCAGATCCAGTGGCCAAGCACACATGTTAGGGACAGACATGCAGCAATGTCAGATATCACCCAGCGGCTCTTCCAAGGGTTCACTTCAAGATGTGTCTGGTAAGATATCAAATGAGCCTTCAGAATGGGCATCAACCTCCTTTCAGTTGAGGTTTCTGTACAAACACTAGAAAAGCAGTCATGAACATGCTATCTAGAGACCTTCCTCAAGACTAGGAGGATGTTCCTCCTCCCAAAGACATCTGGAAATGTGGAATTTGTAGACAAGAGAGATGGAACAGAGCGCTGAGACCCTAGAGTTCAAATCTGGCTCACATTCAAGGATACTAGCTGATATTTTATCAGATTAACATCTGATAAAAGAAAAGGATTTGCTGAAAATCACATAATTTGGTGACTGACATTACATAAATCCTAACAAAAACCCAGTCTGGCTTCAGGAGGCATCAAATTTCTTTGTGGAGGCACCAGCATCAATATCCTTACATTCTGTTTGCATGGTAATTTCGGTAGACAGCAATGCAGCATTTCTTATTCCATGGTGTTCCTCCCCTTGGTTTTCTGTTCAACTTTGGATTGAAAATGTGGCCTGGGAGGGCCATCTTGTTTGGTGCAAAGACTGGAGGAAGGAACTATTTTCTTTCTTGCATGGCATCTGCATTTAGGAGAGCACCCAGGAACTCTGTAGATTTTGTAGAAATGCTGTGACACAGAGTCAGAGTCTGTGCTCCTGCCTTCTGCTGCCTTATGGCCCTGGTGGCAGAGACTGATCTAAGGAGATGGTCTCTGCCATCTATCCACACCTTCCCAGGAAATCACCACAACATAACCTCCAACAAGAGATGCTTGAGCAGAGAGACTGGATCAGATGACCCCACTGTGGCCCCTTCCAGCCTCACCCATTCTGTGACTCTGAGAGCATACAGAAAACCTGCTGGCTAAAGCAAAGGTCTGAGCATGAGACCAGACAGGGGGAACCAGCCTCATCTGTGGTTGATACATACCAATGGGCAGTCCTCAATATTCCATAATGAGCCAACAAACATGCTGCATGGTCATAATCTGCTGAAGGGGCTGCAGTTCAGAAGGGTTAGTGTTCAGTTTTCTATGACAGCCACATGTGCATTGCCTTAAGCCATTCAGCCTTTCTGATAACGACCCTACACAGGTAACTACTTTTCCCCACCCTTTCTACGTTATTCTCCTAATAAAATATATGAACACAAAGCATAGAGAGGAGAAGCCAAAAAATTGCCATTTTATGGTCCTGTACTGTCATGCCAAACCAACTGTTTCTGCAACCAACTCCTTCTGTGCACAGGCAAAAATGCTTGAGTTGTGCTTCAATTTGTATCTGGAGGAAGCACAGGGTGGAACATCTGAATTCATCTCCCCCCCTCCCTAAAGGATTGTACTAGAAGCAGATGCACATCACAAAATGCAAAGGGCTGAAGGCAGTTGCAGGGTTGGGGAATGTCTCAGGGCACATGGCAGGCAAAAACCAGCAGCAGGGGCAATAAAAGGACTTGGTCATGGTGCCATGGGACAGTGAATGTCATAGAACCCCTCAGATTGGAAAAGACCTTTAAGATCATAGAATCCAATTGTTAATCCACCACTGCCAAGTCCACTAAGTGGAAGTCTGTCCCTCAGAGGTGAGGTGTTAACTCTGAGAGGTAACAGTGACAGCAAGCCTCATTCTATCATAGACTCAACAGGACAGTGCTTGGTTACAGCTGGACTCAGTGATCTTAAGGGTGTTTTTGAACCTAAATGACGGCATGATTCTATGATGGCAGCATGATGGAGACCTGTGGGATGTGCAGCCCTCAGTGGTGGGCCCAGGTGAAGAAATGGCTTGTTGCTCTAGCTGGCACTCCAAAATGCTCCAAGCTCCTGAGCAAGGGCTGTGGGAAAGGCTGAGTGTGTGCAGCCCGGCTGGAAGGCACAGAGACTGACCCAGGAGGATAAATGTGATGAAGACATTCCATGATACCAGTGCTGAACTGCGAAGTCCCTCTCCAGAAGAGAGATCATGTCCTATAGGATGTGGATTGCCCATGGTATTTCTATGAGGTTTTGACTACATTCCCCATTAAAAAAGACTCCTTAAGGAATATTTTTCCTTTTATCTTTCTCTCTACTCTCTACTTCTCCCACCTCCAGACAACTTGATAACCTCAACCTGATCTGTATTTTGGAAATATTCCCCCTCAGCACTACCAGGTGGTGAGAAAAAGAGATGAGTTCACTTGAGGAACACTATCCCTACAAGAGTCGGCAAGTTAACAATCACTTCTGCATGAAGAGGCAGGGATGTTCAGTAAACAGCACCATTCAAGTCCTCTTCCTATGGCCTGGAACCAGGGTGGCAGCATGTTGTTTTAGGCAGAGGGGACAAGCATAGCTTTAAAAGTTGTCAATACCATCAAGTAAATAAGCCTGGAAATCCTGTGTGCCTGGTCTTTCACTCACACTGTGGCTGGTATCAAGCTTTGCACTGCACAGAGTAAACATCCAGGATGTTAAAAAAATCTCCTGCTAAAAGATTTCTTAAAGAAGACTTCTTAAAGACTCAGCTCACTGCATATAGATTTCAGATGGGGGAATCTCTCTGTTGTGGTGTAGCTCAGGCTCTGCTTTGTGATTCAGGAATTCTGATGGGAAGCTCAGAACTGCCCTCATTTTTTTCCTTTCCCAGGCTACAAAGCAGGTGGTGACCCAAGGCAGGTGGTTCTTCCTCCTGAAAGGCCAGGAAAACACAAGAATTGTGCCTGTGGCAAAAGATTTCAACACCAAGAAAAATGCCAGCCCATCCCCTGCGTATGCGGCAGTCAGTGAGAGGACATGTTTCCTAATTCCAGAAGTGATTCTGCATTCAAAACAATCTGCTGGTGACCTGGGAGCTCAGGCCAGCAATCTAATGTAACAGGTTTCCTAACTTTTCCAGCACCTCTTGACCTGGGACCATGTCTGGCTCACAACTGGGCAGATAGGAGGTGAAAAGTAGTTTCCTCTCATAGGCACCTTTCAGCTGAAGGTGTTCATAACTCTGCTGTTGCTGAAAATTCCTCTCAAGTTTGACCCTACCACACTGATGACTTCAGCATTAATGAGTCTCTCCCACAAGCACCCAGAGACACTGTCAAGAGAATATCAAGAGTCAAGCACTGTTAAAATGTGCTTTCTTCAGCTAGCTTTTCCAGCACTGTTGTTCAGGCTGTACCTCTCTAGTCCTGACTCATGCAGGATTCATTTCTTCTCAGTTGAACAAAGTTTAAGATTTTTGGAAAGAGATGGGTCACAGAGGTATTAAATGCAGGCTGAAGTCAGAATACGTGACTGAACTGAAGTCACAAGTATGGTTGGTATTCCTGGGCAATGAGCAAATCCTTGAAGTGCATGAGTGGATTGCAGATCAAATCTGATGTGTTTGGTGGTAATTTAATGTGGCGCTCAAGGTAGATTGCATTGGCTATGTGACACAACAGCTCTAGCTAGCACTGACTCACAGTGAAATGTCAGCTACTTGTCCCTTTTGCAAGTGATTGAATTGTGTCATGCTAGTCCTGGCTAGCCTTGCCATAAGAAAGGATGCCCTGGTCCGTCCCCATTCCTGTGCCCCAGTTATAATATCGTTTTGGTTATGCAAATGAAACAGGTTTAGTGAATGAATTAAGAACTGACTTCCTCTCATTGGTAAAACACTTTGATACCTCCAACTTGCCCTAATCTTGCAGATGGATTGGTTTCAGTGGGCAGGATTACCTGAAGTCCCACCTGACCTTTCCCATTCTGGAAAAAGACACTTTACAAAATATCCCCAGTGCCTAAACAAACCAAGGAGGTATCTCTGGACCCCTCTGCATTCGCTCTCCAGACCAGTCAGTTCTGCCAGGCACTGCCTGGCACATTGAGCAACTTCTCTTTTGTTTTACCATAGTTTAAAATAAGTTATCAACCAATCATAAAATGAATTTTTTGGTTTCTCCTGGCTCCATGAACACAAAGAGGTGCACGTCCTACCATAGGAGGAAGCAATGGCTGTTAAGTTTTACAGTTATAGTGGAAAGCACTGATCACAGCCTGCCGGCCTCACTACTGGATGTGACAGGCGGTGGAGGAGGTGGCTTGGCAACACATGCAGGTAGGGTTGACGGACTTAGGGGGGATTAGGTCGAGGTCCTCATCATCTGGGATCTCATCTAACCGGTACCCATCCTTTAGGAGCTGGATGTTCAAGTCTTGGTTGATCTGCTACAGACAAAGAGACAAACAGTCAAACACTTGAGACTTCTTACTTGTGCTGGTCAGAAGACGAAGGAGGTCCCTTATTTTGGAATGTATTTCCCCGTCATTAACAACTGCCCTACAGTCCCAGTTTTTGACTTCAGCTGAGGGGAGGGTACTAGCTTCTCCAGAATAGGAATATCTGCAGTGAGATACACTATTTTGTTCTGGAATAATTTTTCCCCGAGGACAAGCCCTCAGTTAAAGTAATGTAATAATAATATTTAGTGTCAGATGGGCAGTCCCCCCTCTGAATCTGGGGCACACTATAGCAGTTAAAAGATGGTAAAGTTTGGCTCTGTGATCTCAGATTCAAGTGCTGTCTATATAAGGATCTATATAAACAACACTTAGGGCACAGAAACAGCTCAGATCATCTGATATGGTCACTGCTCTTGGCTGTTTCCCAGGGTTTCAGAGGTATTTTATCCAAGGAAGAGATACAAGGGGCAACAGTTCTGAGCCGTTTGTGGGCAGAATGGCTGCTCTGCACCCTGGATGCAAAATCCTGCAAAAGCAGTAGCCAGAGGCTGAGCAACAAATTCATGAAAGAGTGCGGGAATATACTCAGAAACATTGCAGAGGGACTAACAAGCCTGAGCTTCCTGCCTTTTCTCTTTGAAAGGGCAAGAGTTCATATCTGCAAGTCCTCCCTGGAATTTCTGCTTGCTCCAAGTAAACACACACTGGGTGACCCTGACCACTCCAAAAACTGGAAATCACAGCACACTCTCAGATTCTTTATTTGTGTCCTTGACATACATACAGTTGCTGAGCTGCCATGGCAGACAAGATGATGCTTTTGCACCTCATGGGACACTGCAGGACTGGGCAGAATGAGAGAAAGTTTGAGTGAAACCAAAGGTAGCTGTGAAAACTGCTAATAGGCAGATCTCTGTGCCATGGCAGTGAGGATATGGAGCAACTGGATCATCAGGGAAGAAGGCAACATGACAGTTTCTGCCATGGCCCCTTCTAGACTCATGGAGTCTATACCACTACTAAATTTGTTGTGTAGCCATTTCTGCCTGTGCAAAGTCTCTATAAGCCATTTCTGGCTGCTCTGTTATTTGCATTCATGGCAAGAATGGCAGGAGAGAGTATAACTCACCTCAGCTGATGAGTATCCCGAGGAGGAGTATCTGGACATATCGAAGTCATCATCACTGCAGGGAAGTACAAGATACAGTGAGGAAGGAATTGGTTAGATGAGACCTGTATTCCCCACTTAGTCCTATCTTTCTTGTGCCATGAAACTGCTCTTGAGGCACAGAGAAGTTACATCAAGGGAGCCTGTAGAGCAGCTTTCATCTGTGACCTTCAGATCTTTCCATCACAGTGCTCTTTTCTCACAGCTCTTCCCACCTGTTCTCACACTGAGACCCACCATGGCATAGGTCAGAGGGAACAGCAGAGGGAAGAGTGTGAGTGCTGCCCTCTGGCATGAAAACTCACTTAAGCTGTCATGTTTAACACCTTTTTAACCTTTTGCATACCTGTCTGTATCCAGGGCTACCAGGGGCTTTTCATCTGGACTCTGGTCTAGCGACGAGTAGCCCTTGTTGGGAACGACGAGCCTGAAATAATTAAATGTTGTCCATTAACCACACAGTAAAGCTCAGAACCACACACTGCCCAGGCTAAAGCTATATGACAGTTGGCTTTCCCCATTTCACTTCTTTGAAAGCCCCCACTTTATTGGTGAAGATGTTTAAATGGGTGCAATTCAGAGGGAGCAAGCTGTGTTTCTGGGTAGCCTACAGTAGTTTCACAGGGATTAACACTGGGCATGCCTTGGGAACATACCCCTTCCTGGAAGAAAAAAGAAATTGGGACACTCTGCACTTCATTCTGGTGAACTTGTTTGGCTAGCACTGCCTGTCATATCAGATTGCTCATTTTTGTGTTGTCTGTTTTTTTCCTGGAAAGGGTACCTGACACCAGCAGTAAGTACACAGGAGAAGGAGGCTAGGGGAAGCCAGAGGCCACAGTGATCCCAGTGTTCTGCTGTTGGATCAGGAATATTATGAGGTGCCTCTTTCTGAATCCCTATCCAGGCCCCTGGCAACACAACACTTCTGAGGTCTCAGTACTAAATTTAGTAGTATTAGAAATCTGAGCTGGTGTGCCCAGATAAGAAACCAGTCAGACTAGCACTTTTTAAATTCCATTTTCTGGGGATGACTTTCAGTTAATCAGAAATGTTACAAAGGCTGAGGATGACTCTGCACCTTTAACTGCCTGGGAGAGTTTGTGAAATGGAGTGCAGGCTTCAGAATTTGTAGGATAAGGACAATGGGTTAATACAATGGTATCTTGTTCACAATGGAATTCTTTCATCCAAAAAACTGCAAAAATAATTTGGTTCACATTTAAAGTAAGATTAACTAAACCCAGCAAATGGAGTAAGATTCTTTGTTCAGCAGGTAAGAACCATAAGAGTGACAAAAATCTTCTCTTTCAATAAGTTAAGTCAGTTTTTTTCCCAAGTGATCTTTAACAACACACTATGATGCACAATGATGCTTCACTAAGAGTTTAAGATATATAAATCTAAAGATGATAATCCCTCTCATCCATGCTTCAACTACTCTCTAACTATCTGAAATGTTTTTCTGCTTCTGTGCAGATAATTGCAGCAAGCCATTAACAGTTTTAGAAATAAGAAATCCTGGCAAGCACTATCAGTGGCCAGGCTCAGTAACAGTAAGATATATCAAATCCTGTAACAAAGCAAATACATAGGTTCATAATTAGTTATATTTTTTTACTGTGTTCACTGAAACATAAAGTAAATAAATTAATTTAAAACCTGACACAGAATTTCCAAACTGCTGCACCAGGGGACTGGAGAAAATGGGACCCACTTGCAAAATTCAGTAGCCCTTCTCACAGAAGTGGGACAGTCCTTCTGCTCCTGAGGTATGTAGGCAGGAAGTCAAGAAGCAAAGATGTCTGGACTGAAGCTGAGATTTGGCAGCACCAGTTTGCCTATACAGATATCAGAAATACTGGCTCCCATTTTCACTCTCCAGTTTTCCAGTCCCTGCTCCATATATAATAATCACTGACAGTTGTTATTAAATCATCAGTGAACAAAGCACACTCAGGTGACCTAGGAGGAGAACACTGTGGTGATATTTACTTGATGAAAAAAACCTCACTACATCTTTTTCTTCAGAAATGTCTTTTTTCTTAATAATAAAAAACTTAAATTTAACTGCAACAGACAAAAATTGTTATAGCGTCTCTGCCCCTGATTTAAGTCTTTCCCTCCTGACTGTCCTTATCCTCACTTCTCACTGTCCTTGGAATAAAGTCAGGTAGCAGAGGTAGCTGTTTTTGTCTGCAGCTGCCTTGGTATAAGCTTCTTTGTCTTTGTGTTTTTGCTCACTTGAAGTAACACAAGTTGGACCTTAAGGTCCCAGTTTAGGTTACCCTGAGTGGACTGTAGCACCCAGCTGTGTTCAAGTGGTGTGGATAGTGTTGTGGGCTCTGTCTGTGCTCATAGGAAGAGCATCACCCCTACCTCATTCACATTTAATTTGCTTTTAGGGAGACTCAGAGTGTCATGGATCCAATCACCCTCACCTGTAAGGCTGGCTGTACCCTTGTCCCAGAAGAGGACTGAATGGTGAAGGCAACCTTCTACTAGAGGCTGGATGTCAGAAATCCACAGGGATAATACAGAATAACAAAGGCCTTGGGGAAGAAGGAGGAAGTGGAGTAAAGAGCAGGAGAAGCAAAGCACAAAGGAAAACATATTTGATGAGGAGAGCAGATCTATCAAAAAGGGGAAATGGTTTTAGCTTAATTCTCCTGCAGAGACCTGAGGAAGCCAACAGTTCAGACTTAAATAATAATCTGGAAATTTTGCAGCATATCCTCCTGGTTAATATCCCATTATACTGCAACTATAACCCTGTGAAAACCTGCTTGAACAAGCTTGTGGCATTTCTGCCTTGCTGGTGTTGCCCTGTCTGTGGCAAGACAGACTGAAGCATTCAGAGGTGCTCAGATGTCCTTAAGTGAAACAAAACTGAGCTGGCTGTTTGAAATCTTTTGTCAATAGATGTCACTGCTCTGCTCTTTCCATCAGCAGCTTGGAAACAACAATCTCTCCAAGGAAAATTCACTCATGTTACAGGTGGATACCTCTATTTATCCCACCTTCTCTCCCTTATTATCTTCCTCCACTAATTTCAGTGTTTCTAAACCTCTCAAGCAGCAAATCTGCTACCATTCATCTCAGGATGCTAGCTTGCAGCCTATTGCCAAAAGAAAACAAGTTTTTCCAGAATGTACTTGGAAGATAAGGAGGACCAATGGGCATGGAAAAACCCAGCTGAGCATGGTTTCTGAATTTCTTGCTGCCATGAAGGGTCTGATTCTTTTATATGGCTTCAACAGCTGAACACAGAGAGGAAGCAATGCAGCATATTCACCCTGTATTTCAGGGGCTTACAACTAAAAGTTGACAAGGTCCTGTCAGGATTTATGACTAATATTTTGGGTCTGGGGAATTAGTGTGAACAAGAAATCTCATCTTTCAGATGCATTGCATATAGAGAGGCTCTGACCTGTAGCTCCTATTCTACTTAATATATGGTAATCCAGACAACTTTCCCATTCATCAGTAAACATCCAGCATTCTGCAGATTCCTCTGTCATTTTAAGTGAGGTCCTCCACTAAAACCTGTCACCTTTCTAGCAGCATGCAAAGCATGCAATCCTGTGGGCTCATGGGGTTTCCTCCCTTCTGAACATAGATAAGTAATACACTGGAGTACTGAAGTCTGCACAGAAAAAAATAGAAATACTCTAAAAGAAAATATTCAGCTCAGAATGTCTTTGTTTACAGCAGGTTGTAGTACTGCCTAACACTCTCTTACAGAGCTCTTCCAAAGCATCTCCAGCAAAGTGAGACTGTGCTGTTCCAAGGGTGGAGAAGGTGTATAGAAAGTCACACAGAGATGGATTATTTACAAGCCTTCATTAAATCTGTCAGTAGCAGAATCTGTCGGGTCACCATCAAAAAGGAGCAGTGGAACTTACAGTGACAAAAGCAACCAAGGCAGAACTAAGCTCTAAACCAGTCTGTGTTTCATGAAGCAGCACAGCTCCTCTCCCACTGGCAGGATTAGGTGTTACCTGAGACTACTCAGAGCCTGCAGGATGGCTCTACCAACCCCCTGGGTTAAGCTGGCTGGGCTGCCTCTGCCTTCTACAGGCTGCACTACCACTGGTCCTGGGCTCAGCTGTCAATGCATCTTCCCAGGGGCTGGAATGCAACACAGCACAGAGCATTTGGGCCAGCCAGCTCCGGGAAGGGCCATCACTGCTCTGGCAGTGTGGCTGGCAGTAGGCAAATGCAATGAACAACTAATGACCACCCCAGGACCATCAGGGATTGCAGCTCAGAGCACAACTGCCAGTACTTTTCCAGTCCTTTACCTTGTTCGTGCCATCACGTTGTTCTTCTTGGGCTGCTGATTAACTGGGCTTCCCATGTTGCCATTCTTCAGGGACCCCTTGCGAGCCAGCTCCCTCTGCTTCTCTGCATAGGAGATAGGAATGGGAAAAGCAAAATTAGAGCAGCAGCCTAGCTGGCCATCATAAGAAGAAACCCAGATCTGGTAGTGGCAAAAGGCACAGCAGAATTAACAGCAAAGGACACAAGCTTGCCACCTCTTATGAAGGGATGTTGCAAGGCCAGATGAGCTGTGTCCCACTTTCTCCAAGGTCACCAGGGACTAAAACTGATCTACCTTCACTCACAGCAGCCTGTTGACAGCAACACACTAAAATCTGGGTCTCCAAGACCCATAAGATCTTGGAGCTTCTGGATGAAATCCAGCTGAGGCAGACAATGGGCAAAGACCTTGTCCCTGTCTGCAGCTGGTTGCTGCATGGACGCCAATAACTGTGCTGTACTAATTTGGCTCTGCCTCTAGCAAGGATGGGAACCCAGGGATGTATATAAATTGATATTAAATTTTCTGATTCAAAGTCCTTCCTTGTTTCTTGTGTAAGATCATTTGTGTTGAGTTACCAGCTAGTCACAAAAGTTGAGCTAGCTGCCCCAACCTCATCGTGCAATGGCAGCCAAGGCTTGTATGGAAAAGCTGAGCATGGGGCCAGTAAGGCAGGAATGAGACCAGTTAAAAAAAATTCTCCAGAGTGTGAGAAAATTCTGGAAACTACTTTTGTGGCATGCCTGAATAATAGGTGTACCAGACTGCTTGCTGAGGAACCTGAATACTGAATTTGTTTTGCTTTGTTTTGCAATGTTGGGTTTTGTTTTTTTTTTTTCTTTTGCAGATTTTATTTCTGCTTGAAGAAAGAGCAGCTTTTCTCACTTGCTGTGGAAAAGCAGCATGCTTCTATGGTGTGCAAGTTCAAGGTGAGCCAACACTTCCCCTTCCTCACAAGTCAGAGCAGGGGGATACGCCCAAAGCTCCCTTTCTTGAGGGAGACATAAGCAGCAGAGATGCCTAGAGAATGTGATGATGAAGAACATGGGAACAAGAGTACATACACTTGCAAACCATATCCAGCCAGCTCCTGCTGACAGCAGAGGTGAATAAATGCTCATGGAACTTGGCAAGAAAAGGACTGGATTAATAACTCACTCTGGCTTGAGTAACTTGAGAGACTGATTCAGGATCGAAATCAAAACCTTAAATCAGAGTAATTTCTCAGTATGGAACTTGGAAATGCATTGGTTACCTCTGTCTCCAGAATAAAAGGCTGGTATTTTGCAGACCACATGAATTTTGCTGTTCAGAGAGAGATAAAGTGAGACTATGGAAGAAAATACTTACAACACTAAATACAATCTGATTTCCACTCATCTCCATCAGAAGCTCCAGCGCTGACCACAAATACACAGCACTGAGACAAGCTGCCAGTGCTTTACCATGCTGATGAAATGGTTACAGGGGGCTGATTACACTGTGAGTGCAGGTGTGATGGCTCACAGACAATCATCAGCAACACCAGCAGGGCTGAAACAGACAGGGGAGTCTTAACCACACCCTGGTTTCTTCTGGCTTTTGCCTAATTTTCCAGACAGAAGCTTCTTCAAGAAGCAGGACAGAGCAGAGAAGGTTGGGAGGGCATGAAGCAGTTTGTGTGTGCCTTTGACATTACAAAACACAAATTAGGAGTCTGAAGATCCTGTCTGATCATTAGCAGGATCACTGTGTTGGGTGATATATTTAGTTTGTGTGTGAGTTTTTGGTAGTGGAGGTAGTGGAGGGTTGCACAGGTGGGTTCTGTGAGAAGCTTCTAGACATTTCTCTGTGTCTAACAGAGCCAGTGCTAGCAGGCTCTAAGACAGACCTGCTGCTGGGCATGGCTGGGCCCATTAGCAATGGTGGTAGAGATTCTTGGATAACACAGTTAGGAAAGGGGAAAAAATCCTGCACAACTGCAGCCAGACAGAAGAGTGAGGGTGTGTCAGAAACAGCCATGCAGACACCCAGGTCAGTACAGAAGCAGGAAGAGGAGCTGCTCCAGGTACCAGAACAGATTCCCCTGCAGCCCATGGAGGTCCATAAGAGAGCAGAGATGCATCTGCAGTCCATGGAAAACCCCACAACAGAGCAGATGGGTGTCTGAAAGAGGCTGTGACCCTGTGGAAAGCCCGTGTTGTTGCTGTCTTTTCACTCCTCTGTCCAGCTGAGTAATAGAGAAGCTTTGATTGGCTTCTGCTGTCCAGCCAGGGTCACCCCACCACAGACAATCTACTTGTCTCCATGCTTGACTGAAGCAAAGCAGTAGTTTTCTGTTTCAGTGGAGAACTTGGAGAATACAGACAGCTGTGCTGTCAGTCTGACTCACAGGGGAATTTGGCTGCACCGGTTCCACTTCAGCTAATTCTGGATGTTGTGTCAGAAGAAGAACACATGGAGCACGTGAGTGGTTGTGTGTGTATGTGAGGAGGGGGTCCAGGATCCTTTTGACACCCCTATACTGCTCTGAACAGCATGGGGAACAGCCTTTCATCTGGATCTGCCAACCACATCACATCTTGCCCCTCCTTTATTGTTCACCTTGTCACTTCATCTCTGAGACACCCTGACTCTTATGATCATTCTTTCTTATGAAAGAAATGATGCATCTGCTCAAAGAATGAACCACTGCTTTCCTGCTAGCCCCATACTAGCCTATGCTGCTTGCTGACTCCATCTGAGCCATTCAGCCTCTGCTCCAAGTGCTGCTTCTGCTAGTGACAAGACAACAGCCAAGCAGACTATGGAGCATTCAGTAAGGCAGGGATAACACCCAAGTATAAAGCAGCAAAGAAGTGCATGCTGCAGGCACAATCAGCACCACAAGGTCCAGCCTTGTGTCCTGCCTGACAATGGTCTCCTACTATAGTTGCCTGCAAAATTAATAAGAAGGTGCCCCAGCATGCTGAACACTCAGCAAACTGTCCCTGTCCCAGTATTCACTCACCTGCCTGATCCAGGATGTGTCAGAGGGTGGATGGACAGATAACTGCATGCTGACAAGTGACACACATCCATGCAGGAAGCCTCTTTAGAGAGAGTCAGGAGGGGGCTGAACTCTCCCCTTATCATGGGAACACCTACAGCCCTAATGAATGATTTCAAGCACTGCTTGAGATGATTTAGTGTAATCTAAAATGGTCACCTGTTCAACTGGCAGGGTGTGTCTAGCTGCTTTATGATGAGAGAAAATAGTAATGGAGCATGGGAAGCAGAACGGACTTAACATGAATGTGTCTAAACCAAAAATCAGACTTGAATGAATACTTTAAATTATTTCTCTGGTTTCAGCATTTAAACAAAACCATAACCAGTTTTAATAACACTTCCCAGGTTTTTTAATAATTAAAATGCTGAACAGTTTGTTTGCAGCATGTTGCTATGTAGGGCTGGCCTTGGTTTTGCCTACTACCTTCCCCAAACCAGAAATGCCAAAAGTAGTCATATGCTTGAGTCTCCTTCAGAACTGCTCCTTTTGTGACATGAGGCAAAGCAGACAATGCAGGAATCTGGTGAACATCATGTTGTACTACGCTGAAGAGATATTTGAAGAATCAGACACCCCGAATCCGCATTTTCCATTTGTCCCAAGATAGTGGGTGAGTCTGGCTATGATCAGACAGTGGTGGGTGGAGAGTGGTTTAGGATGCCATTGTCACACTGTTACTGTGCTTGACTACCTGCAGCCCCCTCAGCTGAGGCAGCCTGACTGGCATAAACACTGTTTTATAGCAGATGAGGCTGATTTGCCTCCTTTGCACTGCGGGGTGGAACAAGCAGATGCTGACTGCTCCAGTCTCTTTGCTGAGAGCTGCTGGCTGGACCTCAGTAACTCAAATGCTAGTGAACCTGCCTGACCAGGAGAAGATAGAGCTTCCTGCTATGGGGACAGTGCAGTGTGGACCCATGGGATTTGCTGAAGTGGCAAGACAAAGAGAAATTAATCCAGTGTGACAGAGTTGTATTTTTTCATTTTCAAGGTTGATGAGATGAGATTTTGGGATGTATTTCTCTCTCTGTCTCCCACAGTCAGCTAAATTGTTTCTGAGGCTGAGGACTCTGATTCCCTGATGAATTCTAATTTCTCAAGTAAGCTGAGAATTTAAATTACACACTAAATGAAATTAATATGTCTGCTCAAATTCTGCTGAATGATGAACAGATTCATGAGCAAATAAGAGGAGAAAGAATGAAATGCTGTCTACAGCTTCTTCAAGCCTAAGTCTTGATTTCAGTGCACTTGCATCGCTTAGCTGGGGGACATTAGCATAAATCTAGGTAACACTGAAATCTTCTTTACTTTTCACCTCTGACACACAGTATTTGTCAGTGAGGACTGTGTCACTGCTTGGAGAGGATTTCAGGGTATGTACATAAATTTGGGCTCTGCCTGCAGGCTGCATGGAAAGGAAGGTGTAAGAAAGTTGTGTGTTAGGACCATGCTGATCCCAGTGCTCCCTGGAGTGTAAGTGTGACCATGTGGCTGGCATTAATGCAGCTGATGGCTGTGTCTACCTGCATTGTAAAAAAAGGCAAAAGAAAAAGTGATTTTTACTAAACAGGTGTAGCAGAAACAAAAAGTACCTATCTGTGGCCAGTCCCCTGCTGTGAACACAGGGAATACAGTTTCAAGCTGATACCGGCCAGGCATCAGCCCTGCTTATTCAGGACAAGCCATCCGAATAAGGATGCTGTTTCACTGGTTTCAGAAAAGACTGTTCAGATAGCCAGGGTCAGAAAACGATGTTACCTAACTACCAACCTTGGGTGAGACATGGTATTCTTAGCTGAAGCATGTTATTTTTCTGACCCAGACAAACTTGGGGAAAATAGTGAACTATTTTCTAGTTTCTAACTCCAGCTCTGTGAACTGGCTAGAAAGAACAGGTGTATGAATCTGTCTTCCAAGGTGCCTCTTGGGCCAGGTTTTAAAGATCCAATAACAGCATTTCCATACATTCTGTTGATCTGGCTGCTGCTCTGTGCCTTTGGCATGGCTGAGAGCTGGCACAAACACCAGTGTGCTGGGTGTGGTTTTAAGCTCCCTTCAGCTCCCAAGAAGGCCCGATCTAGAACTGATAAATGACCTAGGGACTACAAAGTTAATGTCTGTGTCTATTGTTCAAGGATGCAGCCCTTAACTTCTTGCATGGGAGCTACTATCAGCAGCAGCCAGTGCACTGCATGCACAGCAGTGCAGGGCTCATTCTGAGGTAATGCTCAGCTAGAATGCTGCCTGTGCATGTTACTGAGAGGTTTCTGAGGGCGTGGATGATGTTATCTTGCACTTCCCTTCAGAAAACACACACCAAAACATCACACTGTTTCTTAGCACAGAGAAGAATGTGTAAAGGAGTGCTCCATTCCCAGCCAAAGCTATCATCTATTTAAACCACACATCTCCAAAAGTGGCTTTATGTTCCCAACAGAATGTCCTCATTCCCTAACCATGCTATCCCAGCCTCACCTCTCATTTTTCTGACCCTGTGTGATTACGGGAAGGAATGGCTTTTCTGCTTCTACCCACTATTTGGCTTAGCCCCAAAAGAGAGCAGGTCATTTCCTGCAATGAAAACCTCATGTCATGGCTGTACACTTCAGTAAAAAAAAAAACAACAACAAACAACAAACCAACACTATTTTGAACACACAGAGCATTTTACCTCTTCATGGCTTAATACAATAGTGAATCATCTTTGCAAAATAGTAAGTTGTGTGGTAGAAACTACATAACTGGTTTACCTTAAAGCCATGTAGAGGATCTGTGGCAGCAGGGGAGCACAGAACTGGGATTCCTGCTCCCAGTCCTCTGCTCGAGCTGTCTCTGCAGCCATTTTATGCAGACAGGTTGTGAGTGCGGAGCAGCAGGCAGCAATTAATCTCTCTTCATCTTTCAACACCTTTCTGTACTGATTTCAAAGGCATCTATTGTCGCAGCTCCTGCCTCACAAGGGCATTTATTTTGTTCTCCTTCAGCGTGTGCTTTTTCACTTAATTTTAAAGGATTGAGATTTTTATTCCTAATGGCTGCAAAATATTGGATAGAAGGATTTCATTTATCACTGTCAAAACTGGACTATATGAACAGCACTGGTGATATTTGAATGTAATTTTTTCTTCCATTTTCCACATTTACCTTCAGAAAGGGACTTATTAGGTATTTTCATTTACTTCTCAAATAATATTTTACCTGCCAGCCAGAAGAACAAAATTAGATATCTGGGGAAGCATTTGCATCCTGACAAGTGCAGCTAAATTTTTCTGTTTACAAACTGATCTCTAAAAGACCTAATCGATAAAACTGAACTATACTCTCTTTTAAGGTATTTTAAAGGGACAAAGAGAATAAATTTACTTCATCTGGGGAGAACTTCTGCAAATGCCCCCTCATTATTTTTACTCAACTGAACACAGGTTTAAGCCAAAGCCATTTGCTTGACCTTGCTAAATGGTATGACATTTACAGACAAAAACAAAGAAGAAAAATAAACAAAAAAGGGAGACTTTTAAGAGGAATTTAGCTCTCTTCATTTAAATAGCTCAATTCATTTAAAACATCACTTATGTTATAGGCATAATCTACAGATACACAGAGGTAATATTAGTGCCCACATCACATTTATTATGAGTTCTGATGTTCTGTGAAGAAGCATTAAGGTTACTGGTGCATGTACTAAATGTGATACATATTCAGGAGAGTAGTAGTACAAACTTGCTTAGCTGAATATTCACAGCATTTGGTTCCACAGGATATCATCATCCAGAGTGTATTCGTATAAATAACCATTTGAATAGAGTCTGACATCAGTAGGCTTGAACTGCATAGACAGTCAAATGTCCACCCTTTCATGCTAAAGGTTGGTGGTCTGTAGGGGGGAGCATGTGTCATACTGCATACATAAACTACAGATTTAAAATAACAATAAAATAATACATAATAATTAAAATATTTTAATATGTTGTCATTGGGAAAGCTTTCATTGACTGGCAGATAGCCCTGCTTGGAATGACTTATTGAGTTCCACCAGTAGGCAAAACAAATAAATCCCTAAGTGATAATGCCACAGGCATCACACGAGCTTAGAAGGGACTCAAAGCCTTGTGCTTGACTCCAGCACTGGGCTTGGAAAGGACTCTTGGCCTTTTCTTTTAACAGGACTGAACTGCAGCTGACAGTACAAGCCATGTTTCTGGCTTTATTTAGACAGAAAATAAAAAATGAAAAAATGTTGTATATTTGATCCATTCTGCTTTATAATCTATTGCATTTGGTTTCCATGAACCTATGCATTTCAAACAAAATTCTGTATTTTCTGTCTAGCAAGATGAAAGTAGATGGAGACAGGCGACTAGGCTGGTTAACACTACTGTTTTCTTCCCTAGTAAAGGTAAAGAAGAAGAGTTAATAGACAGCAGAGTATTTGTAGGGCATGTCACCCTCTAATTACTCTGCTTCCCAGAAGGAGACTTTCAGGCATTGTTTCACTGGAAGAATTGCCTGTTTACTATGGAACTTTACAGGAGAACAGGATATGTACAGCTCAGTGTGCCTCTTCCTGCTATTCAATTTGTGAGCTGCAGCCCTGGGTACTTGGCTCAGCTGGAGAGCTGTCCCACACAGCAGCCTCCTCCCCTAACAGGATTACTGACCTGATCCCTCCTCTGAGGGGCTGCCACAGTCTGGAAATTTGACACAGGGCCTCAGAGCTCAATTAGTTATTTTAAAAAGTTTATGATTAACCAATCTGCTGATTAAGCTTTTATTAATTAGGTTGGTGGGAATTCTGTTTCAGAGGGATAGTGGACTCCATTGTCTTGGAGCAGGGCTGGAGAGCCCTTGTATTTTGCATGCCCTGACATTTCTCTTTATTGCTCCAAAAATACCTGCAAAAGCTGTTTGGGTGGCACCTGGGGCTGTTGCCAGATCACTGGGGCATGGTGGCCTTTGGGGACAGATCAGTATTGTGGCCTGGTTGTTACACCTGGGACAGCTCAAAGGCTCCTTCTCTGCTCTTCTCCTCTCTTCTGAAGTCTTGCCAGATGGTAAGGAGGCAGGCAGGGTTTATCTAGGGCAGCTGGAGACCTTACAAGTACAGTTTCAAAGGGCCTGGCCTGTCATTCTGGTATTCTGATTGGGGTGGGTGTCTGACCTCAGAGAGGAGTGGGAACCTCTTTCCTCTTTCTCTTTCTTTAGAAAGGGTTTAGAGAAAGCCCATGGCTCCTTCTCTGGCTTTGTTCTGTGGTTTATGCTCTGACGGATGGGGCTCAGTGAGTGCTGCAACCTGCTCCCTGTAGGGTGCCTTGGCTGAGAGGGCAGGGTGCTGCCACCTTCCTCCTGCAGGCTGGCCCCTGCTTTGGTAGAGAAATCAGGGCTGGGTTCAGGGATTAGTCCCAAACTATCATAAATTATTACATCTTTTCTCATCCTCTGTCTTCTTTCTTAGGCAGGGCTGGTATCTGTTGGCATTAGACAGCAGAGGATGGCAATCAACTGTTTTATGTTCCCTAATGTCCTCATGTTACAGGTGCAGGGCTGAGGGTTTGGCACCTGTCTGCTCCTTACACCTCTCAAAGGATTAGTGACAAAACAGCCTTGCTTCTAAATGGTAAAGGGAAACAGGACTGGGCAGAGAAAACTCATGTCCCTGCTGAAATCCCTGAGAAAGAGTCTTGAAAGACAAGATGAAAGACAAAGTTCTGGCTGTAACTGCTTTAAGAGCTGCAGGAGAGGAGGCAGGGATGGGGAATGACAGATGCCACCCCTCCTGCAGAGCCCTGCAGCTGGAAATCAGACATGTGCACTGCTGAGCTGAAGCCTCAGTCCAAGTGGCTTGGACAGCTCAAAGGGGCTCAGGGAAAGCCTGACTCATGCTGAAGAAAGCAGTAATGTGCTGGGAAAGATGATGACAATTGTTAACACAGATCTCCAATATGACGAGTTTATGTCACAGTTTAGTATTTTAATGCTGATGTATTTCATGCTTTTGCTGCCCTTTTTGGTGGGGCAGTAGTGCTCATAAGAGGTTGGTTACTACAAGCTTCTAGCTGCTGGCATGTGCCTTCAGGGCTGAGGTTATGGCACTGCCACCCCAGCCCTGCTCACTGCCAGACCATAGGCAGCCCCAAAGCAGAAAGGATGGGTGCTAAAGCACTGCTGGCCTGAGCAAGGTTTAACATTGCTTTAGGGGGGCTGTAAATGGGAGTTTAGGCAAAGGGGAGGCAGGTGTTAGCAAGACTGAATGTGACCCCCCTACTACTGATCTTGCAAAGACTCATGCCTTTTGATTGGCAAGTGGGCCCACCTCCTTCCAACAGCTGGCAGGGGAGGTTCCTGATTCTGCCTCCCAGCTGCCTGCTCTCAACACCGTAGCACTAAATGAGACTGCTGGCAATGCTGCAGCTGCCACGTCCCCACTATCTGACCTCTCTCCTAAATGAACCACTGAGGCAGAAATTCTGGCAGACTAACATTTTTACCTCCCTCCGGAATGGCCAGCTGTATGCACTGAAGGAAGGAAAAAAATCCCAGCTTGGATTTGCTTATCAAAAGACCATTAGCTAAGGATTTTCTAAAGCATTTCTAAAAGAAAAGAAAGGAGACACGCAAAAGCAATACAGGAATTATCATAATTTTTGTGCCCCTTGCATGCCTGGGTCAGGTATATGTTGGGCCACAGTGAGCACATGTTCAGCTTCACTTGGCACATTTGAGAGCTAAAATTGCCAGCTGCATACAAACACAAGGTTTATTGTTGTACAGCTATCTGTTTGTCTGCCTGACTAGAGCTGTGGTAAGATGAAAGGAACAGGAGAGTAGAAGAAAAGAGGAGAGAAACAGCCTGAGGGTGTCAGCAAGCAAGGCTTTACTGCAGTAGAGCTGAGAGACTAAGGAGTGTGTATAGAAGACACAGTTGCTTGCCTGAGGAAATTAAGACAAAAGGGATACTGTGTGTAAGGACAACAGACAGCTAGAATGGTGGGTGTTTCAGTGATGCACAGTTCCTTTTAATTACAATTTCAGTTTGAATTATCTTTCAATAATTAAGATATACAACAGGCTTTAAACTTTTGTATGTACAGAGACCTAAGCACAGTGAAAATGGATTTAATTTAATGATGAAAAAGGGGAGTGAAGAGGGTCAAGATACAGAAAGGACTTTTTAAGGGTCAGGGACCTTATTAGGGACTTTATAAGAAATTACTTGCCTTCTGTTCAGTCAGACTGTGCTGCTGGATGGACAAACAGAGGTGAAGGGATGAAGGGAAGAGGAGATGACAGTGGGAAGATCCTGGCCGGTTCCTGATGGAGCAGGCACAATGTGCTAGGAACAAAATCCTGCAGACTCCAATGTAAAGCAAAAGACGTGACAGCAGGGAGGTATAATCCCAAGGCATGCTGAGATTTCAGAGAGTCTTTGCAAAGATACAAGCTTGCCCTGTGTTTCTTTTTGCTATGCATTCTTGTAAAAGAATCTAATTTTCCATTCATAATCTGATTTGAATCAAGAACACAGGTTTCCACAGCCAATCAACTGCATGCAGATTTAACACCATCAACTGTTGTCTTTTTTTGTCTCATTATTTCTCTCCACACCAGCATCAGGAACTTTTAGGTCATACTGTATCTCAAATTACCCTGGGGACAGAAAACAAAGGTGTCAGGTTTATCTGTCCTTAAGAGAACTTCACTGTGAAGGGACATCAGAAACTCAGTCTGAATTGGGATGTCTGCAGGAGAGACTGGGAATGAGGCACTGCATCCCCTGAGGGAAGAAGTTCAAGTGCAGGGAGGGTGGAGGATCTGTGGCATCTACACACAGACACATGCATGTTCAGTGACTTAAGTTTGGAATCTCTTTCTCTCACGCTGTGCTGGGAAGGAGCCTGGTTTTTGCCAAGACCCAGATAGAAACAGCATTAACACTCAGCTTTCTGGACAGCCTCTCCACCCCACTGATGCTGGTACAGTCAGGGCTGAAAAAGGAAAAGCTGTGAGCAGAGGGAAAGCAGGGCAGAAAATATTCTCTGCTTTCTTTGAGGCTTCTAACAGCTGCATTTGTGAGGTGAATGGAAGGGTAATACCAGGCTTCAGGGAATAAAAAACCTTTAATTTCTCTTCAGCAGAGGTATGGAGGAAGCCCAGGGACTGACAGCCTTGTCCTTTCCAGGGATGGCACTTAAGTCAAAATCTGATGGCACTGGGATCTGAAGAACTGTCTTTAACAGAGCTTCTCCTTGGGCAGTGTGTGCACTGGGAGGAGAATAAGGATCATAATTTTCTGATCACTCAATAAACAATTCAGCAAAGCCATCTGATTGAGGAGACACGTCCTGACTTGGAACTCATAGGGATAAAAATGATAACAAACAGAAAAAGAACTCAAAGTAGCAATTCTCTATCTCGTGCATCTGTTCCCTGGGCGCCTGAAGTCATATTGACTCAGCCCGATGACAGAAACAAGGTTTCTTCCTACCAGGTCTCCAGGGTCCACTAAAATATAAAAGAAAGCAAGCTGCATCTCCTCCCCTGACCACACTATGACAAAGCTGTCAGAACAGCTCTGACAGTATCATGCCTGCAGCAATGTCTGGTGAAAAAGCCACAGAGAGCCACTGCTCTTCTACATCCCTCTCAAGAGAACTGTACTGGAAACTGGAGCCAGAAAGTATTTTATTCTGTGAATTTCACTGATTTCATGCTTAAAAGCAGGGAATTGGAATAAACAAGACCTCCAACAAAGTGTCCTTGCTTTGTCTGTTCTGGAGGGATGCTTTGCAATGGCAAATTCCAGTAACATGGAGAGATAAATTTGGGGGTTAAATGTAACACACTTTGCTCACAGGAAAGGCCTCGGTGGTGAGGAAAGTGACTGTGTTTTTTGTACTGTACTTGCAGTGTTAAATGCACTCTGCTTACTTTGGCTGACCTTGTGAAAAACTGTTCTTAGGATTTACTGCTGGCTTCATAACCTGATCATACGGAACAGACCTCATGAAGGTCAACCAACATCTAACAACAGTGCAAGGAGCTGGGGATGTGAAGGAAAAGTGAAAGAAAAGAGCACAAGTCAGTGCTTGGGTAGATAGTACCAAGGGGGCACTTTCTGGAAATCTCTGGGGACCACTTGAAAACAATTGGGTGACTTCAACACTGCTGGACTGGCAGAGGGATCTCTGTGTAGTAGACCCCAGAGGCTTTGAAGAACTGTCCTGAATAATATTTTTTTTCAGTAATACCCATTTACAAATCATGTACTCCTGGGTTTTCATTTTTAGGACCTCAAATATTCTCTGTTTAATTTTTCACAGTTCTGTGATCCTGCCTCTGGATTATAGAGCTGGTCTGTGAGGTCTGGCAAGTTGCTCTTTTGTTGCATCCTGCCTTTGAAAAGTTTTAGTATTGTTCTGTAACCTTGTTAGATGTTTTGTTTGAACAATCAGCTTTGTTCTGAACTCCTGGACCATGAGGGAGTATTTATTTTTTCTGGACATCAGTTTGCTGCACACCAACATTCACTTTTTCCCATGGCAACCTCTACACATTTAACAGTCTTGAACACCTGCCCACTGACTCCCCTCCTGCCCTAAAATGTTCTTAAGAAGATCAAAACAGTGCTTTTCACATTAAAATAGTCAACCTCACCCTCCAGGATGGACTTTAATCTTCTTTGATTCAAATCCATTCCCTCATTCTACAGGGAAAAAAACCATGGAATTCATAAAAGAAGATATGTGAGATGGGATGACTCATTTGCTTTTGTTTTCTTACATTATTTGTGGCATGCAGCAGGTAGGGATCTGTGTGTGACAACCAGCCTCCGGGTCATGATCTCTTTCTGCAAATCCCCTTAAAAATCCAAATCACAGATGAAAAGAATCCCTTTGCCAATCTAAGATAAAAGTGTCGTTCCCAAAGGCTAGTTGAGACATGACCAACACCAAGAAGGGCTCAAATTGGTCTAAGAAATGGAGGTGTTGCACCTTGGTAGCTGCTTCATTGTCACCTCACACAAACGCATGCACAAACACTTTAATCTGGTTCTGCTTTGTACACTCTGTTAGTGCCCTGTGCTAATGCCCCAATGTTTTGCTAGGACACAGTAGGTAGAAGAAATCAGCTGTTTCTCATATTACAAAATCATTCAGCATTGAGGAATGCAAGTTAGGAAACATATCTGTAAAAGAACCAATCACACCGTCTCTGTACTGGAGCCAGTAAGAGATACAAGCAAAAGAGAAAATTAGTTTCAACATGTTTTTAAAATCAATCAAGAATGTCTGGTGAAATAAAGAGAAAAAAGAAAAAGCAGTAATTAAAACTTTAAAAGAACATTTATAATGAAAATCAAGTACCAATTGGGTTTTTCTTGTTTACCAGGGGGACTGCTTTATACCAGTTCATGCAAGTCACCTCATCTACCTCTGCAAATCCAGCTGTGGTATGCTGGGAATCCAAAAGTATAACTAGACAGAATGCTTGTTTCATTTTTTTTGTAATGAGCAGAAACTATATGATATCTTAAAAAAACAACCTGGAGTCCTAACCAGAATCAGGATCACAGGTTTCTAGTCCTGTTCAAAGCAGCATCAGCTGTGGGATCAGACTGGGCTGCTTAGAGCTTTATTCAGTCAGATTTTCAGTCTTCAGGGTTGAAGATGGCAAGATCTCCCCAGGAAACATTTTGCATGCTTGACTGTCCTCATGGTAAAAAAGGATTTCTGTAAGGTGAGAAAAGTAACGGTCTGGGAATGAAGTACCCACTGATGCTCCAGACAATTTACTGTCAGCTCAGGCATGATGCTATCATTCCTCAATAGCACAGAGGAAGTTTCACATGAAGCTCTTCCTCAGAACTCTCAAGATTATCCTGGTCATGTCCTATCTGATGGTCATAACCAGATAAATGCAGACAACTGGCACAGTGTTTTGCTCCCTTTAGCCCTGTCCTTTTCCTGTTCTCTATCTGCCCTGCTTTGAAGCAGAGGAGATTACAGCCTAGTTCTATGTCAGATGAATGTGCTGTAGAGGGTTCAATTCACTTTGTCAACGAGACCCAGAGCAGCCACAGCTTTCTCTAATCATGACTCCGATTTCCAGGGAGATGGGAACTCCCCAGTACCCAGGAATGTTTAATTGCAGATAGAAAGAAGAACATTGCCAACAAAAGAGCTAAGATCATCTCCTTTCATTGATCATTCCCTTACAATGAAGGACAGGAAACCCAATGGACCAAAGTCAAATTCAAGGTGTATTGTAGCTTTTTTGCACACAGGCAGATGTGAGTCAGCTATGGGAGCTTGGAGGAACTAGAAACATGACATCTGCCTGCACAGAAATAACTATGACAAAGTTTTGCTTTCATATTTTGCTTCACCCCCTGCCCCACAGATCAGAGGGTGCATAAAGCCACACTTCAACCCGAGAGCTGAAGCATTCAGGCAGAAAAAAACCCTGAAATTCAGTCTTTCATGTTCTGGCTGAAAGTCAGTAGCTAAAAAAGGCATAGCTGCTTTGTGACTTGAGTCTCCAGGACTTTTTACGGTCAAAACCACCTTGTGAATTAGACATGAATTTGTGAAGAATTCTGGAACCATCAGTTACATGTTTAGTCAACTTTAAAAGAAAAAATATATATAGTGCTATGATTTACTAGGGGGCCTAAGCCCAGGATACTTTTCTTTTTAAAAATGTAAGCAAACCTGAAAATCCAAATTTTAAAGGCAGCCTCAATCATGGACTCAAACTACCTATGCTTAACTGCATCACTTTAAATATTTAGTATGCTTGCCCTGTTCAAGACACACTTTTAGCAGTGTCATTTATTACATCAAACACGGTTTCTCAGATGAACTAAAACAAAGTATAATTGTCTCACTTGTACTCTTCATCTGTTCTTCCAATTTTCTAGTCCTAGAACCAGTATTTAAAGTAATTAATAGAAAATCTTTCCCTTTTTTTGAAAAACAGCTTTTAGTTTCAGGCTGGGTAGTGATGGGGAACAGAGAGGGGCTATTTTCTGGCAACTGTGAGACTTGGGAGTTGAGTTGTAGCAAAGGGGCTGCCAGTAGCCTACAGCTCTGAAACACCTGGTGTGATTAAACCTTCTTCTCACAGCCAGCTCACAGTTTACTCATGGCAGAAAGCAGTTTAAAACTCACGAGCTTCAGATTAGTGAGCTAGACAGAACTGCACCATTCCTCCAGAACACATTAACACCTGCTGACTTGACTGTACCAATTTCACAGCTGTGATCAAAAGAAGAGGGTATGTGGGTTCTTTGGAAAAAGTGCGGACTGCCTTCCATTTAGAGCAGAAGGCAGGAAAAAAAATCAAAGTTATAGCAAAAAATGAGACGGTTTCGGGTTTACAGTAGAGTTATCTAAAAGCCCTGTAGAGGATTTATTTTATTGTGCTATAAACAGTGTTACTTTATGAGAAAAAGGGTTAGAACATTCACAAAGACTGAGGCTGAGTCAATTCAAGCTCCTCTCATGGTAAGCAGCAAGTGGGATAAAAAAGGCAGAGAGCTAAGGAAAAAAAATTGGGCAGAGTTCACAGGTGAAAGAGACATGAAGAAGAAGGAAGGCAGAAGTCACTGAGAAAAATGGCTAAGTCTGCAGTCTTCAAAAGTGAGGATGGATGATTTCACTGATACAGAAAGTGGGAGGAAGCCTGAGAGAGGAACAGTTTGCAAAGCAGTGTGGAGAGAACGGGAGTCTACTACTAGTAGGAGGTAGACACAAACAGATCACAATTATTACACAGGCTGGAGATGACTCTTTGATGAAGACTTGGATCTATCTGCCAAGAGTGTACATGTTACCCCTCCTTTCCACTTGTAACTGGACCTGGAGAAAGCATATTGTCTCTGGGGCATGTTTTCCTATAGGTCAGTTTAGAAAGAGGGTTTGGACAATGCTCAAACGTTTTAAAATTTGATCAACAATTCCTGCTTTTCCTTCTGGAAGATGTTTCAAAAAGGAGACCACAGCTATTTTGCACCGTACCAGGCTGCAAAGTCTCATTTCCATGAGTGATGCAGAAAAGCATACCCTCAGCACAAGCTATTCAGCTATGATGCAGGCAGCACTTAAAGCTTTTTGAATGATAGTTGTGTTTAACAACTGGAGAAATGGGATCAGACTGTTCAATTACTGCTGTGACTTTTTTCTTAAATAAAATTTTATCGTGGTAAATATATGGCATCTGTAAAAACAGGTTTATTTTCCTTCAGTATGCCCTGCTTTATAGAGCATGACTGCCAAGCGGAAAAAGGAAAGAGCTGTGCCAAAAGACTGAGGTGTGAAAGAGAAAGATAGGTGCCAAATGACTTTCTACACATTGCAGAGTAGGAAGGCTGTGGTCTTTCCTGGAGAGGTCACTGCCCTGTTCCTGTGAGGAGTGAAGTGATTGTCAGGGAACAGGCAAAACTCCCTCTTAGTCCCAGTCAGGACTCTGAAGGTTCAGAGGCCTTTTTGCACAATTAGTCCTGCTATCCTCACTACAGCTTAATTCCCCCTCCTAAAGCTTCTCCATAAAGCAGTGGTGTTGGCTGGTGTAAGAGGCTGAGACAGTGGCAACAGCTGAAGCTGTTGAGGTGTTTCTACCAGTCTGCTAACCTAGAAAACATGTACCCAGCACAGGCCCCTACTCCTCCACATCTTCAACCAGCTCTCCTTTCATGAAAAAATACAGAGTGGTTTCTTCTGTGCTGCCTCCTGCCTTTGGGAATTGCTCCTCCCTTGACCTCTGGACCAAAACTGATGGACATGATGAAATGTGACTGTTGCTGACTGGTCAAAAACTGTACTTTGTTGCTGCTGCAACAAACACTTCTTGTGGCACATCTCCCTGCCTGCCACATTAGAGCTGGGCCTTGCAGGTGGTGCTTTGGCTGCACCACTGGCTGGGTCTGGAAAAATGGAGCTCTGCTGGGCACAGCTGGATGTACCTCTGTCTGCTCTGCCTGGAACAAAGACTGGGGTCACAGAAGAAAGGTTCCTTGGGTGTACCTCTGCTCATGCTCAGGTGAGGTCTGCATCCAGGACCACCATGGTACCCTCACATAACAAGCACTCTTCTACTAAGAGGACACATGATATGGATGACATCCTTGTCTATTCTGCTCTCCTGCTGTGGCACACCAAGATGTCTGTGTTTTTCTGAATTCTGAGTTTCCAAAGGATCCTTTAATATCTCAGAGAAGCAACATGAAATTTCCCGGTTACTACGAACACATTCTCTGTGTATAAAGATAGCAGCTAAAAACCAAGAATTGCAGTGAACTTACTATACCAGGACATGCTCCTTCCCTTTGAGAAGTGTATGTTATCTTTATTTCATAGAGCTTGATCTGCTGATGGAGCATTTTAGTCCCCACATTCAATAAGCAGACAGTAACCTTTCCCTGTTAATAGCTGAGTATGCAGCACAGAGAAGACAAAATGGGAGCCCACATCACTTGAAAATCAGAACAAATTCAATTAACCATCAAGCACAGTTTAAGGCTCATCATTAATAAATCAAAGACATTAAATAAATGCATCACCCAACACTGTCTGTAGATGCTGTGGTCTGTTCTGGAGCCAATTTACATTAATTATACTGGGGTATACTTGCTTCACTCAGCTGCTAGGCAGGAACTCATCTACCTTTGGAGACATCAGAAAGAACTACATAAATAGTAACTCCTAGGTAATTCAGAACTGGGGAAATGTTACACTGTGGTGGAACAGGTGGAACCTACATTTAAGGACACAGGACTTTGAGGAGCCAGAATATAGTACTACTGCCCTGTTCTGAGCTGATTTTAAGATACCAACATCTGAGCGGGCAGCCTTATCATCTCAGCTGCTGTTAATCTTTTTAATGTCAGGAACAAGCTGTAAATCACCTTTGGGGACCTCTTTCCTTTAAACCAGTTCTCTACATGCTTCACAGGAAACAGTGATGAGAGTAACACGTACTTGTGTAATGAGACCTCTGAACAGACCACTGTATGGTGCTGCCTGCTGGGTTAGGCTTTCTAGACCAGGTACTTTTTACTGTCATCACTACTTACTTCTTTTACTGAATTTTTTTCTCCTTTCTATAAGAGAATCTCAATAATTTGCTCAATTTGGTTTTCTTTACAACCTTTTGAGCTGCTTCTCGTATTTGAGGTAATTTGACTGTGGTGGGTCAGACATAGAAGAGAACCTGTAATTTGCAGTTCTGGGCTTCTCCTTCAGGCAAAAAAAAAACCAAAACCATTTAGACTTTGGATGCTTTGGTCCATTCTCAATACAAAATAAAATAATATCTTCAGGATTAGCTCTCCTTCCTGGACTATCAGACTGCAGGTAGCATAAAAATATGGACTTGCTAAAGAACAGCCAGGTAACACCCCAAAATTATCCAGTTACATTACAGCTTCCTTCTTCATACCTTTTTACCTGAAGGAGTATTAGCCAAGCAAGGTATGTGCAACACAAGATGTGAGTGGGTGTGAGTCTGTTGGCTCGTGAGGTGTGTTGGTACCCAGGAAGGTGTCATAGGAGAGGTGCACATACTGTGGAGGGCTGGGCAAGGCCAGTGAAGCCCAGGTGCAGTGGCTTAACAAACCAAGCAAAATTACAGTGATAAAAAAAGCAAGGTCATTTAGTGAACCTCATGCCTCATCATTCCCATATTCATGTGCTCGTGCTCTTCTCCTGGGATTTGCTGACTGGGACCTCCCTTCCCTCTGTCTCACTCCCTCACACATTCCCTTCTGCCGGGATCTCTCTGCTAAAATCCAGTGATTGCTTTGTTCCAGTTTGTCTGAATGGCTTTACTCCTTTACACAAGCCTGTCTCAGGCACCTCTTTCTTTCTGCCCCTCTACTTCTCTTCTAACTAATCTGCAATAATATGCCTGTCAGAACTGGTTTTCTGCCCTTATCTTTGCAGCTCTGTCTGCAGACAGCCCTACTAGCCTTAATGTGATGCAGCTGTTCACTCTCTCATCCTTTCCAAAAAGAGCCTGGAAATATCCTACAGGAAGGATGATACCATAAAACTGTGTATAGCATTTCTCTTATAAATTGAAAGAGTAATAAGAGATGAAAAAATGTTTAAATAAATTCCTCCCAAGCTCCATGAGACTTCCGAGTGGTGGGCTGCACTTCTGTCTTCATGAAAAAAATCAATAGCAGTGCTGTATTGCTCCTGCTCTCTGGCTTCCACCCCGCCCTTCCCCCTGCACAGTGCACAGACTATGTTCAAGGAAATGGGTGCTCCCAGGGGAGCAAAATGGCTTTTTGCACTTAAGGTAATGATGTCACTTGAGGTCGCCATGCAAACAGTTATGGATATGAAAATCTGCAGTTCTGTCAACAGAGCTGGAACCTGGGGACCTAGCTTAAGAGTTAGAGCCTTTTTATAAAATGTTTCCCTAATTTACCTACAGAGCATCTTCCCAGAAACAACAGCTGCTGTACCTAATTAGCATTAATCACCTTGTTACAGAAGAGCAACTGGGAATAGTACAATACTTGAAATACTGACAAAATTATACACTAATGGCATTGATCTGTCCAGTCTACTTCAACTTCCCCTTTATTATTCTGTTTTCTGTATGAAAAGCTTCAGAAGTCACAAGTTTTGGAGCAGACTGGGAAGTGATGATACAAAAAAAGGAGACACAGATGGGAGCAGATACAAAGCCTTTCAGCCTACACAAGATGCTTGCTGCCAGCTCTGTTTGTGACTGCACTTTCCAGTTCTGCATCTTGACCTGAGGCAAGAGTAGTCCTGGAAGGGGATCTCTGGGCATGGCATCCTTTTGAGCAGCACTGGGATAGGTTGCTCTGCTGTGTGCTTTGTGGCTCTTCCATGGAGAGCTTTAAGACAAGCACCCCAGGAGAAGGGGTAAAATACCTACACCAATTGAAAGATCAATCTCAAAAGCCACGTGGATCAGTCTGTTGTTTACTGGGATCAGAGACCTGTAAAATTTCAGCCAGAAACATGCCAATTTTGTTAAGTTGAACCCTGAGGGCTTTGTAGTTCTGACTGATACTCCTGGTACTATTCCTCCCTGATCACACAGCAATTCAATATCTGCCATGAATACACTGCAGCAGGCTGGAAGGCAGGAGCTAACAACACAGACATGTCATCAGCTGCTGTCCCCTGATGGATTGTATCCTCTGTTCACTTCAATCTTCACCAAGATGGGGCTCAGTCACGAATTAGTTTTGTCCAAGTCAGACACACCAGTGAACACCATTCTCTATGTCCTTGTGATGGTGTTTTTGCTGCTTTTTAACCCTAACAGTTCTGCTTGGTCTAAGTGAACAGCATTCCAGTAACTTCCTTGAGGTGTGACTCAGTTTCCTTAGCTTAGACATGCAGTTTTCACATACTTTTACGGCCCCTTTGAGGAACCCTCCAAAAACATTGCCTTATTCCCTATCTAGTCCAAGGAGACGAGGTGCTTACATCAAAGGCCACAGGCACCTTGGAGGGCTGAAGGCTGCTGTGAGTGCCTCTGACTCTCTCCCACATGTTCATCTGCAGACAGGCATGCAGGACATTTACTGCCAGGCTCCCAGTGTGGTGGATGTGCTGATGAAGATGCCTCTGCCACAAACCCTCATCCCACCTGTTGCCTGTTTTATAGCACTCCAACCAATTTTCACATTGCCCGTTCTGTTTTAACACACACTAATGTAATGACTGCTAGGAAAGACAGACACAGACTGTCTGGGTAGGGATTTCAAACCAGAGAAGGGAAATTAAAAATACAAAACAGAAAAGCAGATGGCATAAGCTTCATTAAAATAATATCTTATCTCCTGGGAATGCTAGGAGGATCTGTTGCCTTCTAGTGGATGTGGTGCCCTGAGATTTACACTTGGGGATTATTCTGTTCCTCTCTCTCTCCTTATCATAACTCTCCTCTGTTTTCAAAAGGCTTGTGGTATGTGCTCCATCTGGATATGGCTCCTAATAAGGATGTGCTGGAGACATCTTCTAAGCACTAATGTACACCCAGCCCCCAACCCTTGCTGTCAGAAGTCTCCTTATCAATGATCTGAAAGAAAGAAAGAAAGAAGCAAGGCTGAGCATTGCAGCTCTGGATAGAAAGGCAAAGTGGGAATGCTAGAAAAGTGACAAATACATAATTAATATGGATACAGCATCAATAAGGGTTGAAAATTATGAACTTGGATATCTGATTTCCCCTTGGTGTGAGGTTCTATTCTTGATGTGGCCCTAGCATCAAGCACTGTTCCAGTTATGAACCAGGTACAACCTTTAGGAAGTCACTAGAAATACAAGACACCTAAGAAGTTTTTCCTGTATCTCACTGACCTCCCCCACCCCGCCCCCAGCAAACATGTAGCCAAATGTACTTATTTAGAGGGGAAGAAACAACCAAGGAAAAGACTACTCGAGCAGCAGGATAAAGCTGTGTGCAGTATGTGCAGTTTTCACGTTCTTTCTGTCACACTTCAATCACTGCAGCATCTGGAAGCAAAAGTTGTATTCATGCTGGGTTGGTATTTAATTGAGCTCACTTGAACCAAGCTTCCAGCAAGCCATACGACAGATTTACACATGAATCTTCACAAACTGAAAAATGACATTTATCAACCTTCCATCAGAACATTTGACATTTTAACAATTGATTCTGATTTAACAGTGAAAAATGCCACCATCCATATGGAAAACCTGCAATAGGATTAAGCCCCTAGTTGCTACCATCCCCAATAATGGCTTTGCCAGTTAAGCTATTAAAAATTTATGTACCACCTTAACTTTTTCTAGCCTTAAAGAGATTAAAACCAACCCTGACAAGTTTAATGCAGAAAGGACAAAAAAATCTAGTTAGAGGAATGGGGGCCAGAGCTGGGAGATGCAGTGATTACGCTAGAAAATGACAGAGGTTGGGCAGATTTTCAGAATAAGAGCAGCAGGAGGGATTAAAGGCATGTCACATTGGCTACAGACAGTACTGTTAGTCTCCTTTTGCTTCAGATAACCTAAAGCTCATCTGGGTATGGCTAAGAGTAGAGAGCTGATCCAAGTGTCACTATGTATGTGTTCATTAAAGAGGAACATTGTTTCCACAGAGATGTGTTAGAGCAGACTTCTCTCTGGAGACAAGGCAGGAAGATGCTTGTCAGCCTTGCAGGGCAATTCCTCTTCAGCAGGTAGGTTCTACCCCCTATTGTCTTCATAAGCATACGGTGGGTCAGCACTGAGTTCACTTGCCAGAAGCACCAGTGGGAAAGGAGTTCCTGGCAACAGTGTGCCTCTACTACAAGAACTGTTCAAACATTTCCAGTACCTCCCTTTGACTCTTTATGCCACTCAGCATTGGCTAAATGAAAGAGAATGTTTCCTGTGTGGAGAAGTGAAAGTTTTAGCAGAAAGGCTAATCATTCTCCTCTCTCTGATTCCCAGAATAAAAGATGGTAAGTTCTGCAGAAGTGTGACTGTGACCTGTTTTCATGTATTAGTCCATTTCAATAATAGTAACCTTACAATCAACTGATGTAGTCATCCCCAGCTGATAAATTCCAGCTTACAGAACAGTGAGTTTCTCCTGTCTTATTTTTTTCGTTTATATTATTCCAGTTTTCATGTTTTTTTCCTCTACGCCATTTCTGAGTCTTTATTGTACTCATTCCTCCCAAATATGCTCTACTAAATTTTCTTTGCCAACTCCTGCTTTTTATGTAAAAGTCAATAATGAACATATACATAAAATGACTGTTGGAGAACTCCATTAGTTATGTCCTTTCTTCTGATACTTTCTCCATCAACACTATCTGATGTGTTTTGACTTTCCAAGTTTCTCATTCTACTAGCTTTATTCATAATACTGAGATTGGTTAAGGATTTACCTCAAATTACTTTTCCATTTAATTTGTATGAAGCAAATTTGTTTACCCTACAATAGATTTGAGCCCAAACCTATTTTCAATGATCTGATCTCCCAGAATGGTCTCAAGACTTACCAAAGCCAAGTCTAAAAAAGTACAATTTCCTGTCATGTTAGTGAATCTCAGGAGGATATTTTTATTGCCTAGAAAGTCAAGAAAATCACAGACTTACCAATAATAGCATCAATTGCTCTCTAACCTGTTTCCTGGTGTTAAATTATCCAAAACAACTACTGCAGTAGTAATTATCTGTCTAGTAACATTAAAGAACTCTCTTGGCAGTGAAAAAGATCCTGGTGGCATATGGCATGCTGGCAGTAATAATCTTTACCAAACTATGAATTGTGCTGTCATTAACACACACTGCTGCTCCCTGCCTTTTCCTGAAAAGCAGCCACTGTTTCAGAATATTCATGACTTGCATAACCACCCTCAATCAACAGCATCCTCTCAACATCACTTGTTCTGATGTGAAGGACAGCCAGGGGACTCCTTCCTGCTCCTACTGGGAAATTTTCCACATTTAGATTTCCTTTTTTTTTTTTTTNTCTTTTGGCTTGTCTGCCATCAGGTTCTTGAAGCTGTGTGGCTAAATAGTTGCTCAGGTTTTGGAGGCAGGAATGGCATGTGTGGATTGCTCTCGTAAGCGTTAGCCTTGAAAGGAAGCAGTGTCTTGCAGTAACAGGATGATTCTGCTTCCAGAATTAAAAAATATTGCTCAGAAATAACATGAGTATTTGTGTGGGAATTCTTATGGACTTTAAAGTCTTCATCCCACAGTAATGCAGCTCTTTTTCTGGTAGTGCTTCAACTTCCTGATCCTTTCCCTTTTGTTGCAACTATTCTGTCTTCTTTTTACAATCCCTCCATATTATCTACATTCTTTATCTGGCCAAACCTTGATCTCAGCTTAATAAAAAAACCTGTAGGTTTAAAAGAACTATGGCTTGCTTTTAAGGCATTGCTTCCTTTCTTTACCACACTCATGGATACAGGGGCTTTACATGTTTGTAGGTCAGTTCCCTGAATCACAGCAGCAGAATCACAATGATGAAACTGCTCTGCGAGCTGCTTGAGCCTTGATGGCATGCCCAGCCACATGCATAGAGATCTGCATATGAGCCTGTCTTTCAGGCCTTGGATTCGGCCTTTTCACTCTCCATCAACACAGACTCACCTAATTTCACTTGAAGTGGAGATGGCTTATAGTTCATGGCTACAGTCTCTCCCTCTCTCGTATCACAATCTCTGTCCGAAATAGCTGCGGCTGTTGGATCCTGTTAAGAAAGAACAGAAACAAAACAGAATGGTTTAGCTGAGAGTTCTGCAGCTTCTTCTCTGAGTGGCTATTAGGCAACTCCACCCCTTCACATTCAGAGGGAGCACAGAACATGTCAGTGTTTTGAACACTGGTACCCAGGGGCAAAACACAAAACTTTGGAAGCACATTTATTATGTTAAAAGTACCTCTGGAAATGCCAAATTTCAACATCAGGCTTATATGATGGACGATACTGGGAATATAATGTGGATGGTGGGTCACTAGTTCAAATTCAGCCTAGGCTGGCAGTAGTCCCAAATAATTTTCATGTGAGCACTCCTTAGGGTGTTGTATGAAGCACATTTAAAGTTCCAGATGAATTCCAAGTAGACCACTCAACTTCCAACTTAAAACTAAGAAGTTTGAGACCAGGTCTGTGTGGAAGTCCAGCTTGGAAGGACTGAGGACTACACGGGTAGGAGAATTCAATTTCTGGTCCATCTTGGGACCTATTTCATGACTGACAGGAAAGATCTGTCAGCACAGTACCTTTCACTGTCACTAAAATTTCCCCCCTGGAAAACCAATCTCCCCAAACACATTCTGCTCCTGCTTACTGGCAGACAACATGTCTTGAACTCTATGGTACAGCACATCAAAGAACTTGAGAGAGAAACAAACTACCAACTCAGACAGTTCTACTACTTATAAAAATAACTGAAGTCCTTTCACAGCAAACTGCAAATAAGTTGGAACTCTCTCCACTTAGCACCACAGTGAAAAATAAAACTAGTTTTCAAACATGATCTTACTCCTAACGAGAAGACAGAAATCAAATTGAAGATGCACATAGATATATGTGTATGTAAATTTGTGTATATCATAGGTAGAGCTGCACAGGCATAGCAGGCATTCAGCATAGGTCCAACAGATGAATAAACCATCACTTGTGAGAAATGGAACAAGGCATCATAAATTAAATACTAGACTACTATTCCAAATGATTGAATTAATATTGTTCCCCTCTCAGCTTCTGGAGTTTTTATTTTGTACACAATTTCATGTAAAATGCAACTCATCATTTGACACCTGTATGCAAAGCAGAGTCACTGAGTTCCAAAGCAAGGTAACATCACTCTTCACTCTCAGGAGAAAAAAAAAAAAAAAAAATCTGCCTGCCTCCTCCCTATGGTGCACATTAGCTCTTTTTAATACACTGTGCTTAGGAGGTAAAATGTAATTTTTGAATTAGGCTCTAGCTTGGTGGAAACTGGTTAAATAATATATGTAGGGTTATAACATTTTATGAAAATCCTGCTCCTTTGCACTACCCAGTAGACTTTGACAGTACTTAAAATGGATAGTGCTTACAAGACCTCACATTCAAGGACAATGCTGAACAAAAGACAATTTCTTCTGCTTTCCTCTAACCCAGTCACTGCTGCACTTTTCCTCTAATGTAGCAGTTCAGTGGCTAGGTAGAAAGGTAAGAGCAGGCTGCAAACAAAAAAACCAGTCTCCAAGAGAACATTTAGGCATAAATCATAGATCAGTTCATGTGGTATCCTTGGAACATGAATCTGGTCTGAAACATGCCCACAAAAAGGGAATAGATCAGAATCCAAGCTACAGGAAAGAATCATCAGGGTGTGGCTTTTCACCCTTCAGGGGAAGGGAGCACCCAAGATTTAGAGATGCTTGTGGACAAAAGGAACGTCAAAAGTCAGAGGGTCCACAAAATCTTACAAAGTTGTGTTAGTAAATTACATACTTGTAATGGAAATTGGTACATTAGTTCTTGGCCTCCTATTAAGCACTCAGTAGTGGGTTTAGGATAAAGGAGAGAGGGCAAAGGGAAGGGAGAAAGAGATGAACTAAAGAGGGAAAGAA
>WBNO01000156.1:0-10455 GCA_013400575.1 Peucedramus taeniatus
GTTTGAACCGGCTGGATCCAGTCTGTACCGGCTGGAACCGGTTTGAACCAGTTGGAACCGGCTGGAACCCGTCTGTCCCCGGATCTGGGCTCAGCCCCCCTTGGTCACTGACAGCTCCCCTGGGCCCTGCAGCTCCATGAGCGTCTCCAGCTCGGCTGCGATGGAATCTCCTCCGGCCCGGACGGTGCCGTTGAAGCCTCCCCAAAGAGAGCAGAGGGCTCTTGCACGGGAAATCCAGCAGGGTTTGTGGAGGGCAGAGCGAGGCTCCAGGCAGGGAGGAGGGAGGAGGAACAGGGGGAGCAAACATGGACACAGCCCCTGCTGGAGGGAACCAGAGGCAAAGGGCCAAGGGAGGAGGGCCTGGGTGCCCAACTGGGGGAAGGCAGGAGGGGTCAGGGGACAAGCAGCACAATGGGGACAGGGTCTAGGGGAGGAACCGAAGGGATGCAGGGGGAACCAAAAGTAGAGAAGGGAGGGAATGGTCTTTTGGGGAGAACCCATGGAGAAACCAGGAGCACAGAACATTCTGGAACTGAGGAGTGAACAACTGACAGGCAGGAGTACTTTTGCATAGAGACACAGGGATCTTGGGAGATTGTTCTCCTTTCTCACCCTGAGTTAAACAAGGGTGTCCTCCCAAGGCATTTTTGCCCTGTCTTCTCCAAGAATGTCTCCCATACTCAAAGACCATCTTTTTCCATTTATTGTCCTGGGGAAAAAAATCGGTGCCATTAGCATGAGTCCCTTCAGTGTAACCCTTTTGGCTGAAGCTAAACTTGCTTGGAAGCAATCTCCATCTGTGTGCGTTCCTAAACGTTCTCCGTGGCTCCGAGGGGTCAGAGCAGGTTGGCTTTGGGAGGTGAATTGAAGTCACACAGCACTGAGGATGTCACTGAACCCCCACCCAGACACGAATTCCTTCTCTCTGCAGAGCACTTTGGTTCCAGCTGGAGACTGTGCTCACACTGTGTAGGGTGTGAAGAAGGTCACCACACCTGTCTGAGACTCAAGAAAAGCAATGAATTCATTGAAAAGGGTTGGAAAATATTTGCTGTGCTACTGATTTACTCAAAGTCTTTTCAAATTTGCAGCAGTGGGACATTGGTCATACTGCTGATTTCTCTGTTTCTTCAGTCTATTATAATGGTTTTCAGTTGTTTAAGGCTCTTCACTCTAACCCAAAGTGATGTTGAGATCAGGAGGGTATGGAATATATAACCTGCAGGTTCATTTTTAATTCAGGTACCTGCTGTGGAAGTTGGTCAGCTCATGTAATCCCTATTCTTCTATCGAATCCTTAGGACAGGCACCATCACCTGAAAGCATCTTCACTTCCCTCTGCTGCAGTGCTACTCAGCAATTGTCCCAGCAGTGACTGACTCAGGGGGTTGGGAATCAGGTAAGACAAAATGCTGCTGTCTTCCCAAGTTCAGAATTCCAACATCAGGAAATTTTTGAGGAGAAATACAAGGAAAAAGCTTTCTATTGATTTCTCCAGAGCCACACTTTTACATCCTTTGCTTCCAGTCACATTTTCAATATTTTTGCCTTCTACTGTTGAAAATAACATGTGTAATGCACTTGCAATGGCCATCAGAATTGTTAAGGGTTGTTTTCCTCTTAAGCCACTATTTTGATGCTTTTATAAAAGGAAAAATTATTACTTGCTTGGATGACCTTTTTTGAGGCATGTTTTCAATGCCAATGTTATGTCTTTTCCTTCAGTAAGAAAAGGTGTGATAAAATTAAATGTTTCTGGTTTAGAACTGTCAGAATGGGGAAAAGGACAGTTTCATGCTTTGGAAAAAAACATTGAGATGCTTATTTACACTGAGTACTGTGAAATGGCTTAATTTTATCTTCAAATGTGCCACTCACAGGAGAGAAATTACATTTTAAAGGAAAGTTGTTTATGGAAAAAAACTTTTTGCTTGAAAAGAGCTTAAAGAGCAAGATGGAACAGGTCCCTCAGTTTCTATAGGACACCAGATATGCTTTATTGACATTAAATGCATGCTTATATATATACCTAAAAATATATTCTTTATATGATATATTGGTTTGTTGTCAATTGTCCTGTTCTATAACTTTACAGCTACTCTATATATAGGAGGCAGAGCTAGTAGGAAAAAACAAATGTATTTGACATTATCTTATTTTTCTTCTTACAATAACCTGGCTTTTGTTGCATATAACTATTCTATGCCTAGAACACTCCCATTGAAACTCTGACCTATCCCCAGAACACAATATTGCTCCTGTCCCAAACAGTGACAATTATGACCATTTCATTGTTGTTTATCTTATTAACACGACAAAAATTATTAAAGGTATCAACAGCTATTTCTTTTCTAGCATTTCCTAATTTTTGAGTTTTCTACTTTGTAGTTCTATCATTCTTTTACCAATCTGCCATAAGGTTTTGTGCTTAATCTGACTAGATATTAGAATTGCAAAGCTGCTGTAAATTTTATTTAGATTGGGTTTTGGATTGCAGTTTTTTAGTTCACAGAAGTCCCTGGTGTATACAAAACCTGAAAATGTGGCCTGGAACCATGTGGTAAGTTACTTCAGTTAAAATTTCTCATATTGGAAATATGTGATAAAAATAACAGTAAGATTAGAAATAGTTTGGATAATATAGTTTTAACATCTCAGTTTTGAATTACTTATACATGCACTAAGCATCTCATCTTTCCCTGTTTGAAGATCCTAATTCCACTTTCTATGACCAACCTACATCACACTTTTTTCAAGCTTCCTATTTTTAATGGAATAATATCTTAATCCTGCCTGAATTCTTCAAAGTTTTGCTTCTCTTTAAAATTCCTTTCAAATTCTGCATTTTTCAATCTCTGCCACACTGACATATCTTTCTATCTGAACTTATTTCAAGTGACAAAAACATGTAACTCAAATTCCAAGCCATTAAAGTCAAAGGAAGATTTGCTATTGCTTTCAGTGACTGCACTACGTTCATCTGTCATGCAAGCAAAGGAAAAACCAGCAACTGCATGAGACTTTTGGAAACTTTCTTCCATTTTGCATAATTTCAACTTATCTCCATGCCAAGCCATGTCTCGTTTGCTTAGATAAGAGCAGCAGAGTTTCAGCACTAATTGTATAATGGATTTCAAGTCTCAGAGAAGCAGAGTTGCTTAATTCTGCCAGTAAAGTATCTTATCCATCTGCTATACATTTCATAAAGATATGAAATGACTGTTCCATATGTACCACATGTTCCTCACAAATATATCATTCCACATTTAGATGCAAAACTTCGCTGAGAAAAAAGCAAGTTCAGACTTTGGTTTTGATCACTCAGATTTTTCTACTGAAATGATTTTGATAAGAGTGAATTGCTTTTCTCTGGTGGAAGTATAATTTTCTGCAGTATGCTTTGACTTGGAAATTGTGAAAAAAACCAAGAGACTAAAATAAGAATAATTTTAGTCTAACCTAGGACCATATTCAGCAAAGCAGCTAATCACATAGTAACATTAAAAAAGTTAAAAGAATGGGCTGACATGAGTAAAGTTTGGTATACTCAGAAATCCTTTGGTGAACAAGGGGCACTGTGTTATTTTAGCCTATATTCATTTATACAGAGGTTATTATGGCCAAAGAGAATGTTCTGTGATGGGAGCTATCAGTGCATGGCTGTTGCAATAGAATGCTGGTGACAGACTTAGGCCTGCAATAATAGCCATGAAATACAGAGTTAGGCTCCAGTTTTGAACTGCATTCAAATAAAGCAATTCCCAGTGGAGAAAATTGTATTTTTTTGGTACCCATCTGTCAAAGGTACTGTGGCACTTTTCACCAAGAGATAACCACTTCTATGTAAATGACAATATCCACATTATTTTCCTATTTATTTATTTTTTATACAAAAATGATAATTATATAATATAATTATATAATATTCTGATAGCTGTATTAAGTTTCTTATATCTACATCATCATTATCTGTGTTTTGAAATTGTCTCCAAGTTTTGTTGTATCTAAACATTTTTGTTGATGTAGTTCAATTAAAACTCACTATAGCAAGCTTTTTGAGGGGAATGAACCTAATACCAGGTTTTGGTGCTTTTTGAATTCTACAGGATTTTCTGCAAGAAACACTCTTTTGTGGAGGTTTTTTTTTGTATGATTATCACCTTAATTTCCTTGGCAAACTCATTTTTTATCCTTATAAAGAATTTGTTAATCCTGTGAAACTCTTATTAAAGCTAACAAATCAATAGTGTTGAAGAAATACTGGATAGATTCTTAAAAAGTCACAAGGAAACCCAGATCTGTTGCTGACAGAGAGGTTCAATTTTTTTCTCTTTAGCTGAGCCTAAAGGCAGTCAAGACAGATTCTCTAGCTACTACAAAACCTTCTGATACAGTAGAAATGTTTAAATGCCTAAGGCTATGAAAAGAGTTTTGTTTTACTGCACTGACATTAGTAATGTCCTTTTGATGTAAGGCAAAACCCAATCAACTTCAGTCACAGGCAAGCAAAATATCCCAGAAAATGTACCACAAAAGCACCAGCATGGAAGTGTTGATGCACTAAATGATAGTTTTTCAGTTTTTCAGGATCTTTGGGCTTTAATTCAGCTCTTGGAAGAGGAAGAAGGCTGGACTGAAATCACAGGAATCCTACAGACTATGGCCAATTGTTGTGCCAGTTTAATAGCTGCCTATATGACTACTTTAGACAGTTTGCTTAAATGGGATTTTCAGGAACCAGTAGCTCTTTCTGTGTTTCATCAAACAAATTCTTTTTAAATACTATGAATAAAATTGTTGATCCTCTTTCACTCATTTTCCTGAGTAAAATATGTGAGTATTTTAAGGTGCCTAGTCTTTCAGAGACTCTCAGCCTGAGACAGGAGGAAGCTGAGTACCAAAACCACAAGCCCTATAATTAATTTATAATCTACTAATAACTGGAGTTTAAAACAAGTTAAAGTAAGCAGGGAATATTCATACCACATATTTTGGGACCTCATGTGGCACCCAGGATTCTGTATATAGCCAGAACAAAAAGCAGGATCAAGTAAGCAATCTTACCTGTAAGTAGCACAGCCACTTCCACAAGCAGTGTTTTGAAGGTATTAGAATAACAGTGTTGCAGGTATCAGAACCATCTCTCTGACGTGTAGCTCACATCAAATTTTGCACACAAGTCATTAGTGGGGGCTGGGGTTTTAAAAATCTTTATTATTACTGCTCTTAGAATTTGATTTTCTGTGACATTTAAATATACAGTAATCTAGTGTGAAAATTCCAGCTTGACTTCTCAAATGTCCTTTATATATTTATATTTTTTAACAGTTCTTCTGAAAGACTACCATGACAACAGTTCAATAATGTGGTTAGCCAGGCATGGAAAGAAGGACTCCAAAAGATAAGAGAATCATCTTGGATTTTTCATGGAAGATCTATGTAATCAGATGAAATAGAAAAGGAAGACAAAGAAAACCCCTGATCTTAGATCTTGGTACCAGGGAAATATTTGTCATTGTAATTCATGTTTTAGAGTAATAGAATCTGCTGCAGCCACATATAAAGCAGACCTGAGAAATAAGAGGCTAAGATTTCAGCATTCTCTCATGCTGTGGGCATTAACTGTACATAACATGAAAATTTGCTGTTTTTACTAGCCTGACAGGTAGTATAGGTGTTCTGGTTAGATATGTACCAAAATATACATTTTAGCATATTATAGAAGCTATAGAAAATGACATTAAAATATATATATTTAGGAATCAGAAATGCATTTAGAGTTCTATTTTCAGTGTCAAAATAGGTGGAAGTTCAATGAAGCCTATAGAATTTTCAAGTCCTAGAAGATAATGCTGAGCATTGTGGAACTCATAATGGCCTCGTAAATAAAATTCTATTAAACACTCCTAGTCATCTTAGTTTTGAGATTTATTTAAGAGTATGCCTCTGAAGTTATCTGCATCTTGTGATGACCTTTTATCTTTCTTCTAGAGTGCTTCTGCATCTACTCACAAAGACCCTTATTTACACATTCCCCATGGAGCTGGATCACTGCTGCCTGTACTGCCTCCTCTCACTGCTTAGTAATTGCAGTTTTTAAAATGTTTACTTTTGTGTGGGTGGTAGTGAAATCTATAATTGAAGGTTTCTTTTTAGCAGATGTTCCCTTGTTTATAGCAAGGATAATAAAAATTTGAGGCTCTCCAATGTCATCTAAATATCCTGGAATTCAATTTAAAGCTTTTTTGTTGGAACTATAATACTTAACTAGCTTCAATCAACAAACAATAATAAAAGAATCCTACCAATTGTGAAATTTCCAATACAGCAGCTCCTGCTTTAATGGATTAGGCTGTTAGGGTCATCTATTTGCAAATGCATCTGAGCAGGAGCTTGCCTGCCAGTGAAAAGTTCTGGATTTTGTTTCTAAAAACAGGGATAAGATTTAGAAGACCTGTGTTTTGGTCACTTTGATAGACTTTGTACAGTTCATATTGGAGGTGTCATGTCTATGTCTGTTACTGGAAAATAATTCAGCTCTTACTATCAAACCCATTTGTCCATTTGAGGTCTGTAAGAGCTGTATGCCAGAACATACAAGAGAAGGAAAACTGAGCCACAAACAAGCTCCAGTCACATAATCATGATACCAGACCAAACAAAGCAATAGGCCAGGAGAATCTTGGTGGAGCTCTAGTGAGTTCCTACTTGACATGATATTGTGGAAAAAGTTGTTGAACTGTTCTAGGACAGCGTTGTAGAAGAACATAATACTGTCCTCTGTACTCAGCCACACCTCAAGTTCTGTATCCAGTTCTGGCCCTCTCAATTCAGGAAGGACATTTTGGTGCTTGAATGAGTCCAGAGAAGTGCAATGGAGCCGGTGAAGGGTCTGGAGCTCCTCCTGTGAGGAGCAGCTGAAGAGCTGGGGTTGTTTATCCTGAAGATAACGAGGCTCAGGGAGAGCAGTGTGGATCCCTACAACTGCCTGAAGGGAGGTTGTAGCCAGGTGGGGTTCAGTGTCTTCCCCCAGGTAACCCGTGACAGGACAAGAGGACTCAGTCTTAAGCTGTGTCAGGGAGGTTTATGTTGGACATCAGGAAGAAATTCTTCTCACAAGGGATGAGTAGCTATTGGAATGGTGTGCCCACAGAGGTGGTAGCATCACCAGACACAGCCTTTAGGGCCATGGTCTGGCTGACATGGTGATGTTCAGTCATAGGTTGGACTGAATGAGCTCAGAGGTCTTTTCCAACCTAGCTGATTCTGTGTTTCTGTGATACAGGATGCATCAGCCTCAGCTTCAGTCTGTCATCTTTGTTGAAGTATACACAGCCTGAGGCTGCTCAGAGCCACTGTTCATACTAGCTTGAACAGGTTTGTTACTGGGAAAAATGAGGAGCAGAAGAGAGAGGAAGCAGGAATGCAAGCACTGAGGAAACTCAGGCTGTACTTTGAAAAAGAGTGGACACATGAAATGTTCAGACTCCTCTGTGTCTGTATGGGAAATATTTTTAAATTATACCTGAGCTTATATTTTGTCCACCAGAAGAATAACTCTACACTAGCAAAGCTAGAGTAAGTCCTTTGTGATAAAATTAGAAGCCAGTCATAAAGTAGACCCATAAAAGCAAGAAGATGAATATTGAGCATTCAGTGCAGTTGACATCAGGTATATTATATTTTTAGCTGTTTATTAGGCATTACATGATGCACTTTTTGGGTATGAGTCAAGGACCAAACCAGTACCATTCTTGAAAGCACTGCCATTCAAAAGGAGAACCCCAGCCTGGATTGCTTTACCTCCTGTTCTGCTGGAGATAATTCCATGACCCTGAGCATAAACCATTTTTTCCAGAAATATTTACCAGGAATGTTCCTTTCTGTTTCTCCCCTTAATTATTCAATCCCTATTTTCCAGAGATTTTCATTACTTGAAGAATGAAAACAAAATATTGTTTAAACATTTTAGGGAGGGTTTGTCTTTTGACATTCAAAGATTCTTGGACGTGTTCATTTTTTATGCTGGGTTTGCCTTCCTACTTTCAAGCTCTATTGAATTACCATACATTTTTCTTCCCAGACAGTTTGATTTGCATTTATTATTCTTAAAATAAAATATCATTAAAAATAACACGCATAAATTTGTGATAGTCTAATAATACCTGATCTCCTGCTGTCCTTTTAATGAAGATTGCAGAGGACTATTTGGAGTGGTTCCTTTTAAACTCTTTTCCAAGGTAACTTCCCCAGTCACCTCTTGTGAGAATCAAAGGTTCAAGCTGCCACAGCCAGGCGTACGGTGACTGACGAGTAAAATAATTACTGAAAGAAACCAGAGATCCATTAGGGAATATGCAGGAAATTTTCTCTCTGGATTTACCTCACAAACCCATTGGAGCTGTTGCTATGATAGATTCTCCTGCACCATTTACCAAGAAAAGACTGAAATTTAGGCTAAAATGAGCCTGAAACTGCAGCAGGACACAGTAGCATATTAGCATGACAGACGCGTCTTTAAATCTCTCCCTGTTTACACGTGACTGAGAAATGGTAAATTTCTGAGAGTGCTCAAAATTGTCTGTGTTTCATGTAGCCACAGGGTGTGATTTTACTTTTTTTTCCTCTTTGAAAGTCTAGAAATGTCTCTCAAAGCATCCTCGTGTAATGGCTATAGACCTGAAATGTGAAAATGCCATCATTTTCACATTTGGCTTAAGTGCCGCTATTCACTTTTTACAGGGTATCTCTAATAGCTGAATTCAGCTGAACTACAAATAATGGAGTTATACACATCCCCTTCTATTCACTTTGCCCAAAGACTGCAAGCAGACAACAATTTCACTTAATATGAGACAGTTGCCCTCTGACAGGCAATTGTGTGTGATAAGCTCAGTTGCAGTTGCAGCTTTCACCTGTCTCTTATTTTTTAGTATAACAGATTAACAAGGACCATATTTTTATATCCTGAACTGCTGTTCCTCTAAATACCACAGAGAAGCAGTTTATCTGTTTAAATACAGGTGATTTCATGTGTAATATCACAGCAGAATTTTGCCTTTTTTTTCCCTGAAAATTTTAATAGATTAAATTCCAGAGCAATTCAACATAGCAACAAGACAGAAGAGAAACAATGACACATGCATTTCAATAAAACTGTAAGCAGTATTAATACTGAAACTGCTTTTCTACTGCTACCTGCACGTAGCCTGCAGGCAATCTGCCTTCCTTGTTCCTCTTCTCCTTCATCTTTCTGAATTATTTTATTCACATTTCGTGCAGCAGTTTTATGTCTTCTTTGTGTTTTCTCCTCCCCACAAAGGCAGAGAAATCTTTTAGAAATAATTATTTTTTAATATTCCACAAATGCTAAAACCATCAGATAAATTGAGGAGATTGACATGAGACCCCATGAAGAGTCACTGAAAAAAGGCGGGAAAAAAAAACATTTTGGGGGGCAGCTCTTCATCTGGGATTTGATATTTTCTTTCCAGAAGTAACATCATACCTTTCTATTCTCCTCTTTACATATTATCCTTCTCCTTGTGAAATCATTATCTTTTTTTTTCTCAATTTATTCTAGGTATCTCTAAATACTTTTTTTAAAAAATTGCTATTCTTATTTCTATGTGAAAGCTATTAATTTTTATTTTTTGGAAGGATGATTCTAGCTGGAAAGCACTGAAATGTGAATTTAGAGATCTCAAAATCCATACGACATATTAGAGAATACCATATTTATTATATTGCAGAGCTTTGAAACCAGAAGACTGCTTTTGATTTACTCAGAAGCTGATTTCCTGAGCTTGTTATTGCTTCTTTCTCTTGGTTTTATTATTCATCCAATATTTCTAATCAGTATAAGGGTTGTCAGATTTTCTTCCCATGTTACCTGGTACTTCTTCCTTTCAATCTCCCTCTTCATCCTTACCGCTTGTTCTCCATCTGTAATAGCATCCCTCCATTCTTCACAAGGCCATTTTCTCTCCTAAATATTGTCCCATTTTGGGGGTTGGTTCATTTCTTTCATTGTTTACATTAAGCCTCTCGTCTTTTACTTCAAAGCTGTTTTGGCATCCTAGACCCCTGTTTTCTGAGAAGCTTGATTTTTGAAGATGCTGATTCAGCTCGGGTAGTATTTGGAGGTACTAACAAACACTTTAATTCAAGAGAGACTCAAGTCTTGAACTGATGAAAACTAAAGATCTGAGGCTCAGCAGGATATCTTCTTTGTTCTTCTGGACTTTGTGTCGCCAATAAAAACTCTTAAGCCTTCCATTCCAGCCAGTTGTTAATCTACCTCCTTGTACACTTATCAGGCCCACACTGCTCAGTTTGTCTGCTTTGTAAAAGTCTACGTTGCTTACTCTGTCATGTAAAATGCCACCATTAAGATTTCGGATTTCAGAGTTTGCATCACTTATATGGTCTCGTGAATCCCCTTGCCTGGGAATT
>WBNO01000162.1:0-10043 GCA_013400575.1 Peucedramus taeniatus
GGAAATTTAAAAATCATCTAGTTCTAACCCACAGCAATAATCAGGAGCATCTTCATCTAGACCAGCTTTCTTAAAAGCCCTGTCCAATCTGAACTTGAATGTTTCCAGGACAGGGCAATCTATGACCTCTCTGGACAATATGTTCCAGGGTTTCATCATCCTCATTATGAAGAAATTCTTCCTTATATTTAGGCTGAACACATGCTCTTCTAGTTTAAAAACATCCCCCCTCCTATCATCACATGCTCTTGTAAANAATGTCCTGTTCAGCTTTCTTGTAGGACCCTTTAAGTACTGAAAGGGCAAATGTCTCCCTGGAGCCGGTTCTTCTCCAGGCTGAACAATCCCCAATTCTCCCAAGCTGTTCTCACAGGAGAGATGTTCCAAACCTCTGTTAATGTTGATGACCCCCCTCTGGACCCAATCCAACAGGTTTGTGTCTTTCATGATCTGGGGTGGTGACCTAATTGAAGCCTTTCAGTACCTGAAGGGATCCTGCAACAAAGATGGAAAAATACTTTTTACAAGGACATGTAGTGACAGGGCAAGGGGGAATGGCTTCAAGATGAGAGTAGGTTTAGGCTAGATATCAGCAAGAAATTCTTTACTGTGAGAGTGGTGAGACAATAGAACAGATTGCCAAGAGAAGCTGTGGATGCCCCATCCCTGTGTTCAAGTGTTCAAGGCCAGGTTCAATGGGTGGTCTGGTGAAAGATGCCCCTGTCCACAACAGGGGGCTTGGCACTAGTCAATCTTTTTCTCTTCTAATCCATGCCATTCTAGGATCATATGATTATATATCATTTTCTATAGCTTTATAATTCAATATGTGTATCAGTTTATAAAAAGTGGAGAGTAGATCTGTCAAAAAGTAACATTAAGTACATGATAAAAATGGAGAAAAATAAGGAGGAATCTAAAAACTATTGTGGTCTCAGTATTTTATTTAACAATTCTATCCAATGAAATAAATATTCCAAGTGTGCATAGAGACTGGAAGACTGAATCACAATAAATCTACACAGATTCTGTTTTAACATACAATATTTTTTGTCTTTTTTTTTGAAGATTGTTGTATTCCTTCTTCCCACAAAAGTTCATAAGAGGGAACAGAGCAACAGAGAGAAAACTGTCGTTTTACAGGATTAGGCAGGGACACCCTGGGTAGGTGAAACTCCTACAAGAAGGTTGATTATTCCTTGAGATGTAATGTGAGGAATTCTTGGAGGACTATTCCTTGTTGAGTAAGTGCTAGCTGACTGTGAAGCACTGCAGCATTGACATGAAGTCAGTCCTTACTATGAAGAGTACTGCTCTTATAGACTTAGGGGTTCTGTAGAATACATTACAGAAAACCAAATAAAAAACCCCGCTGAAAGTTTCTGAACTGAAATCAAGCTCAGAAGAAGGGACTTTGCAAGATACCGTGAAATCTGTGAAAGTGTCTCCATTAATCAAAAATAGGCTGAAATATATGAGGGTTTGAGATGACTTTATTTGAAATGATTCTCCATTCATTACTGTTAACATGGAATGCTTAAGGACCTTAATAAAAAACCAGTCATTCTGATTAGCCTGATTGCTTCCTTCAGTACACTTGTCCTCTTTTTTTCTTTTTTTTCCCCCATTTTTTAAGGTTTTACATCTCTAAGTGTTATGTCTATGATTTTTTCTTTGTGGTCAGATATGCAAGAGAAATGCAGAATGACAAAATTGGGAATTAAAAGAATAAACAGTGTTGCAAGGGAATTAAATATAAATCATGACAGGCTACTTAAATGTATAAAAATCCAAGAACTCTGTCAGGAATTACTTGAGCCATTAAGAGATGAGTGGGAAGCAAGTGACAAATACTGTAGCTGACAGCCTGAAATAATTCTTTGCTTCATTTTTCACTCAAATAAATGGAGGGTCAAACCCCAGAGAGTAAGGAATGGTAAATTTTCCTGTGGAGTGAATTAAAAAGTGGGAAACACGGAAAGATTAGAGGCTTCATGTCTGATAGTTCAAAGTGGTGTACTAAATATGTCTGAGGTATTGAACCTATGTACCTTGTAGCTGTGAATGATGATGTAAGTAGTAGGGGATCTAGGAAAGGTACCATACAGAATTTTGAAAGTGTATAAACAGATATGGAATATAACAAGCAGAATTTCTCTTCCTCTTGGTCATTCTGAGCAGAGCTTATAACAGACACTTACTAGAGGACAGAAACTGGCTTGCTGAGGAACAAAAAAAGGTTTGAAGATATTAAAGCCAAAAGTCTGAATAGGGATAGAGAAGGTCTCTCTGTCATCAAGAGCATCCCTCCAGCTGTGGTCCCAAAAGACCTGCCTGTAGAATTCCTCTGTCTCTCTTCAACTCAATCACTACTGAGCCCCCAGTGTTGCTGTGAAATTCTGTGCTGACAGGAAACTCCCTGGGGTCATGTGTGGCTGGAATCTTTTCTCTTCCAGCCTAATAGAATAACACAGAACTTCATGAAATAAAACAAAAAATGCTTAAGAGCAACAAATCCCCTGATGCAGACTAGGGAAGTCTTGGGGAGGGTTGGGGGAGTGTTCTTAAGAAGCACTCCATAGTCCCACAGCAGGCTACATTTGAGTTTGTGTTGGGAACTGGAAAACTGAGAGCCCTGGTGCCTTCACCACCACTCTGCTGCTCCTCATGACAGATTTTATTGGTCCCTGTGTACCTCATAATTCCACTTTTGCCCACCTGTCTGTCCCAGCTATACCAGCTCAAAGGGGCTGCTTAAAAGGATGCCCTGTAGCATTCAGCTCTGTGACTCATTTCAGATGGGACATGAGACATGGCTAGGATTTAGAAAGGACTTTGTTTTACCTGTTTACTTTTTCCTATTTCATACCATTTTCTTAGGCAAACTCTTATCAAAATCCCAGGGAATTTTTGTTTGAATACAGCTTTCTAAGCTGAGCTATTTTCAATCTAAAACAAAGCTCTCTTACATATTGAAGTCTTAGTGCAAGCTTGGGATGCTCCTGGGATGACATGTAATGTTTTTGCCTAAAGGTCTTTCAGACAATATGCATTTTTTTTACCTATTTACTACTAAGAAAGTATTTATATTGCTTCTCTGGGGTTTGCCCCAAAATTTCTTTCTTTTCTTTTTCTTTCACGTATTTTGTTCTGTATTTAACTAGGTCAGCCACTGTGGCATGTGTCCTTAAGTACCACATACATTTATCTGAATGTGTCACAGCCTAGACTTACCATGGCTAGATTTACACTGGACAATATTTATTTCAGCATGGTTAAAGTACGATGATAAAACTGAGAAGAAAAAAATGCAGGCCTTAGCATTGCAAACAATCATATCAGAGCTCCATTTTCAGCATGTGAGTCGTCCCAATTCCTTCATAGCATCACATATCTGCTCAAACATCTGCTGAACTCATTGCAGATCTCCTGCTTTACTCTCTAATAATGTTGGTTTTATCATAATTTTTGTTTGTTCCTTATAGCTTTTGATAATATATTTCCAGTTTTCTATGAAGCTGTCTTCTAACTCCACATCATTGTGAAAAAATGATTTTTCTAACTATATGCGACAATTCCTACAGCTTTTTGAATATTTTAATGTTATTAGTGTAATTCATAATGTGTTTAATAATGCAATTCTGAAAAAAAAATCTCCTCTCTTGTTAAAAATAATTGAAAACACAGTGGGGACCTTTTAAAGGAATTGTCTTAATTAAAAAGTCAGACATGACAGTGCATTTCTGCTCATTTATTTTACACTCTCTGGATTATAAAAATCTCTTGGTTTTCCATCTGGTAATATTAAATTCAATTCAAAACAAATGGATAGAAGAAATGTTTTGTAATGATTGACTTATTGAAGAAAATATTTTCATACCTACAGAATCTTTGCTGCCTCATCCTTATTTCCACATTTTTCAGGTTTCCATTCCTATTCCTATTCTTATTCTTATTCCTATTCCTATTCCTATTCCTATTCCTATTCCTATTCCTATTCCTATTCTTATTCCTATTCCTACTTTCACAATTTTAGAAGAGTGCACTGACTTCTAGTAACTTAAATTTTATACATTTTGTATTTTTCACTGCATTAATTAAAGTAATTTTGGAAAAATATTTTAACAAAACCTTCATCTAGCACAAATAACTGATACCATATGCAAGTATGCTTATTTCATGCATCAGTGATTTAATTATTCCAGTTACTTTTACTGGATAGTCTGAGAGGGGCAAGTAAACCAAAAATTCTCTCTCTGGAAAAACTGCGCACCAACTTGTCTTTCCATTAAAAGAACATCTCTCAGTTCAGTTGCATTCATGTCTAAAAAGTAAAACTAAACAATTCTATACACATAAGTTAGAAAGGTTTTTTTATCAGGGTACATCCAGGTAATAACTGGCTGTTAGCAATATGTTTTTAAGGGAGGAGCTATTTGTTTTTCCTATAGGGGAAATCAGTGTTTTGGAGGAAAAAAGTATGCATTCCTCTTAAGTAGGAGCAAATGATGTTCAGTCTATGTGAAAGGAAAAGCTTCTTTTTGCCCAAAGAGATTGTGGAGTCTGCATCATTGGAGACACTAAAAAAGTGACTGAACATGGCCCTGGACAACTGCCTTGAGCAGGAGGTTGGACAAGATGACCTTCTGAGGTACCTTCCAGCCTTACCCATTCCATGTTCCCATGAAATGCTTATGGTCTGAAACTCCAATGGACTTTCATGTTTTCATTTATCATGGGTAATTCTTGAAATTAAACTGTTTTTCAATCCTATATGGGAAAAAGTTTTTTCCATCAAAACTATTTATATGTGAGAAATTGATATTAAAACCAAAATTAATTAAAATATATTTCATATTAACTTCATTAGAAGGGAAGGAGAAAGAGAAGAAGAAATAAGTCCCCCTGTAAAACAATTTTTTTTCCCCTAGATTTTTTTCTCTTCTACTACAGTCTGAGTAAGATCACAGAATCACAAGATGGCCTCGGTTGCAAGGCACCATAAAGATCATCCAGTTCCAAGCCCCTGGATGTGGACAGGGACAAGTTTCATTAGAGCAGGTTGCTCAGAGCCCCATCCAACCAGGCCTTGAACACTTCCAGGGACTGGGCATCCACAGATTCTCTGGACAACCTGTTTCAGTGTCTCACCACCCTTACAAAAAAGAAATTTTTCCCTAATATCTAATCTAAATCTCCTCTCATTCAGTTTGAATGCATTTACCCTTGTTCTGTCACCATGTACTCTTGTAAAAAGTCCCTCTGACAAGCACCACATCACTGTCTGTTCAGTGTAGCATGAATTTTTAAATATGCTATTCAAAACCAATACCCAGTAGATGGAAAATCTGTCAAAAAAATGAAGTGAAATATAAGCAAATTGCAAATTCTGAAATACATGGGGATGAAACTGAGAGATTGATCTATAGCAGTTCTAACTGCTTTATTTGAGAGAACTGGAAATATTTCTTATACATCTGGTTTAGAGTCAAGGGTATCTTTGAGTTTTTTATCAGACTGTAAGAGGTGAGCAACTGAAAAGCCATGAAGATGAATCCCTGATATGTAATTTGTAGTGAAGCTTTGTGTAAATAGTGGACTGAGAATGCCAGCTCCTTCAACTTTGGCTAAGTGGTGAAAATGAGGTAAGGGCCATCTTGTTCATTATCAGATGAATATGTTTTGTGAATTCATCTACACTGAAAAGACATTAAATGTGCCCCTGTATCACCTGAGAAGAATACCCCTCTGCACTCTCAAATGTTGCTCTTAGTGATGATGTCATTAAGAAAAATGCATTTAAGAAAAAAGTTGTTTTCTTATGGTGATCCCCCAAGACAACTTTTCAAGTCAGTAGGAACAGCTGTTATTGAATGTCATGTTTCAGTTTTGCCATAAATATTCAAGATAAAGCAGGCCTGGAGTGGGGAGGAATAAACGACAATGAAATTATGAAAATAGGGAGAAACTGTCATGCCGATTACTTTGATTCATTCCACCACAACACCAGCAGAGATTATTCATAGATTCCTGTTGGAATCCATTTATGAATGCTTCTGAGTACTCATCTAAATCATAAATAATATGCTTTGTATGGTTCATTGCTTAAAATCTGAATACACTAACAAATCCTCAGTTCCTTTTTGAAAACAGTCTTATTATTGTGATGCACACATACTGAATGTCATTCTGAAGTTTTATATCAAACTTCTTTTTGTGGTATTTAAATGCTTCCCAGTAATGATTGTGATTAATATTGACACAATGCCAATCTTTTCTGTCATTCTCAGTAATGTGTATGAACAGCATAGAATGTCTAAGGGTAATTGCTGATGTTAGTCAAAAACATAATTAAGGCTTTAGAAGGATAACTTTTGCCAGAATTGTCAGAAACAATACATGTATATTTAGCTTTTTTAACAAGTTAATTAAAAAAGGGCTGTCATGCATCTCACTTTAAGAAAGATGTTGCTTTATTCCAGAGACTGGAACTGCCTTGTTATAAAGAAGGTTACAAGGCAATAAAGGTGATCTGATGAAATACCAAGTTGTTATCCTGTTCTCTCTGATACTGTATTTCATGGCATACAGCTATCTATATCCTTTGACTTCAGCAGCCATATGACATTCAGAATGACATATCAAACATGACTGTGCTCTGCCTCAATGCATAGTTGCAAACCATGATGAGATTCAGTATTATATTTTGATGTTTATAAATCAGATTCTCCTCAGAGGTGTCACAAAAATAAATCACAGATAGTTTTCTAGAAAACAAATAATGAAAACCAACCTGACTGGAAGTGGTCTTCATCAGGCATACAGGCACAGCTACTCAGTTGAAATTTGAGAGATTTAAAACAGTAGTTAATCAGCATCCCATCTATTTAAAACATATGGTGCTCATGTGCACAAAGCATATAAAATGTCTGAAATGCAAGGAAAGGTTTATATACTTCAGTATAGACAGAATAATGATCAAAGTAAAAGATTGAACTGTGCTCTTATGTGGTTGGTTTTAAGTTAGTAAGCATTAATATTGAAGCTGATGTCTCTTAAAAAACTTATCTATTGCATTTGACATGGAAAAAAACTTCTAAATTATTGATATAAATTAAATACTGAGATTCATTTTACGGTACTTGATATGCCGTGTATTTATAGGTTATGAAACAACTTCACCCTTAACATAAGGGGCTAAAGGAAAAAACTTCACATGAAAAATACCACAAGTGCACAAAGACTCCATTTGTCACAGTAGTGATGAACTTTTAGTGCCTGAACATTTTACTGTCTCTGTAGATGGGTCTGTTAAGCCACAATTGTCAGAGCTATTAGTCATGAAGAGCAGAACAGTTAAAAGTGCTGCATGTTGTAGTAGTACGGCATAAACACTGACATGAAACCAGGTGCAGTAAAACAAACAGTCTGAAAAATACAATTAGAAAATTCAGGCAAATGAAAGTAGACCAAAAATGACAGATAAAATAGGCAGGGTTATCCAATGCAATCAGCACCTTTTAAAAGGCATACAAATGGATTTCAGTCATTCACAACATTGTCAAGACTTAATCAGGTAACAAAATGCTGTTTACAATTTACTTATTTATGAGTATGTGGAGTTATTGCAATTATGCCTTATTAACCAGTATGCAGTGCTAATTTCATTTTGCCATATCCAAATACTGTAGTATGCAATAAAAAAAAAAGTCACTGTGGACTTCATTTGTATCTTATAAAGACTTCTGCATCTGGATTTACATGTACATTTTATATTAAAACATGTAAATAATATTTCATGGTAGTAAATTAAAATATATATGGAAGTGAATGCATATATAAATATGCAATAATTTGCAAATATGTCAAAAGTTTACAATAGTCAGAAGTATATTAGTTGTTTTATGAGTTCCAAATCCAGTTAATATGGAAATTATTTGAATAAAATTTTTTAAATTATAGATCCTGCCTCAGAGGGTTATTTTTCAAGGAAGAAATCCTCAGACTTTGAAGATATAATTGTATAATCATGATGCCATTTTGTGACATTCTAAAACGTTTATGAGTGTTAAATCTATTAAAGCATGTGTATTTGAGATTTAAAGTTCATAATTTTAATGTCAAACCTATATAATGCTGACATAAATCTTCATTGCTTTGTCGAGGTGGATGGATTTTGTTGAAATTTATTCAGAAGACAACACCCAAATTTAAACTGTGATTTCATTTCAGTCCTACTGAGTAGGAAGACCTAAGACACCAAAAGGAATGTTCAGAATTTTCCCCTGTGTTTTAGTTGAATGTTTCAAGTGACTTCTGCACAAAAATTTTTACTTTGGACTGTATGTTTTGGATTTTGTTTAGTTTTGAAGTGCTTTTTGGGAATTTTTGTGAGGGAGTCCAGTATTTGCAGCTTTCAGGCTTCACAAATGAATACAAAGCATTTAAAAGACCTGTCACGCCAAAGAAATTCACAAACTTTGCCAGTGAGAAAAACTGGGAAGTTACATTTTCAAGTCTGCCTCCCTAGCATTTCCAGCAGCATTCTGTTGTTAACCAATATTCCATCTAATAGTTTGATCCCAGCACCTGGAAGTTTTGAAACAATGCAGTAGGATGCATTTACAGGGAAAAGTAGTACTTTTTTTTCTTTTTCAAAAATAGCATAAATATTTTGGAAATCTTGAAACTTCTAAGTCATGAAGTTGTAAAACCAAAAGTATAATTTTAAAATATAAGCTTTAAATTCACCAAAAGTCTATAAAGCCTGCATGCATGTAGACTTATTGAAATTCTTTACCATTATGCAAATAAACATACTTTGAAATTATGATATCCCTCTCTGTTGCTGCCACTATTCATCTCTGTTTCTCTGCATCCTTTGTTGAAGAACTGTGAAAAATCAACTCTAAAATAAATATCTAAGCCATGCACATAAGAATGCCTATGCAGGTAGAACACTGTGTAGTAAGCAAAGAATGTGCACACTATGGATGTCCTAGGGGTGAAGAATTTCTACAATTCCTTAATTTAGAATTGAAAAAGGACCAATCAAATTGCATCTTTGTTGTAGAAATTTCACAGTCCATTTAGGTCCAAACAGGAGGAGTAGGTGAATATGAATAAGCTAAGAAAAACAGAGAAATAGAAAATATGCACAGCAATGAAGTGTCACTTGTAGAGATAAATAAATTTGTATCAGATTTGGGGCTACAAGTGGTATAATAAGAATTAATCTGATCCTGTTGGGGAATTCAAAAGAAAATAGGTGGAACATGTAGCAAATTTCTCCTCTGAAGAGACAAATTCACTTTGGGAATCAAAGCCTAGCTCATAACAGTTGTTTTTGTTTTTTTTTCTGATTCAGTGGCAATCCTTATTGTAAATATATGAAAACTTCACAGTTTTTTATCTATCCGTATTGTGCCCTATAAAAAGCTAAATGAACAAACAATGTTTAATCAAACTATTTGTACTATCTCAAGGTTTAGACTGAAACTTCTCCCTTTTCTAAGATTGATTATGTCCATTTTCAAGCACAGAAATTTTTAAAGGTATTTAGAACTGGCTTGTGAAGCATGCTCTAGAGTAATACCTCAAAAAATGTTTCTCAATGCTGAATATTATTTTATAAAAGTATCTTTCTTTTTTTGTTCTCCCTGAAATGCAAAACAAATGAGAATTTTGCAATTCACAACTTGACTAAATAAAAAATTAGGTAGGATAAAAATAAAGACCAGACTTTTCCAGACTGGACTTTAGGGGCTGGGTTGTTTTTTTTTTAACTTATAATTGCAAGGGAACAGTGGTCCTACAATAACGAAAAAAGACCAAAGTATTGACTTTAGGTAACCAGCCCACCAAAAATATTTCTGTCTTTCTGTCTAATATGATCTAGATCTGAATGCAAAAATATGATATTCATGTTAATAAAATGAGGAGGGGCAGATGTGGCTTTCTGAAGGATTGCTATACACCTGCAAAATCAATGTTTTTTTTTCCTAAAACTCACTTTAATTTTCCATTTCTTTCTTTCTTTCTTT
>WBNO01000166.1:4778-35442 GCA_013400575.1 Peucedramus taeniatus
ATGCACCTCCATCGGCCCCCGCCACGCTCATCCGCCCCGCCGAGCCAAGCGGCATCTCCACGCCGGCAGGAGAGACCCCCGGGGCCGGCCCGGAGAGGAGGGAGCCCTGGAGTTCGGCGGCACCCGGAGCGGGACACGGGCCCGCGGGGGCACAACTGCACAGGAGGAGAAATCACATCCCGATCCGCGGGCCGTGTGCGGCGGGGCCGGGCAGGATGCACAGCCCTTAGCAAGGTGGGCGCCGGCCCGCCATGCCGCAGCGTTTTGCCAGTTTCCGAGCGGGAGTTCAGGAATTCTGCCGTGAATTTGGCGAGGAGGGTGTGGGGGCTGAGGCTGAACAAGGCAAACAGCAGTGGGAAAGAAGGAGAATGACAAATTCTCGAACATGACTATAAAAATCCCCAAAACACATCTTCCCTTCCCACCAGAGAACTAAAAGAAGCCATAGAGAAATAAAATTGCTTTGCTGCAATGCCACTCTTTAACAGGTTATGAAATCTGCAGGTTATGAAATGCGAATTATACTAAAGCATGCTACATCCCCGACTGCAGAATCCTTAGCCAGAAACATCTATAGAAGGGTCGTTTCTGTTGGTGTAGTGGTGAAATAAAACAGCAGCAGTTGTGTGTGCCTCGCATGCATAGTGTGCCAGATCAATCCCACTCACATCCTCTCTGTGCCGTTACACCCACTCACACTGCCATGCCAGCACAGGCAGGAGGTAAAATGGACCATGTGCGAACCTGCACAGCAGAAGGGATGAAGTTTTGTCCTCTAATTTTCAATCACAATTCACTGGCCTGTTTTTCAAACATCGTGTTTCTTCCTCAAATAAAGCACAGTATCCTGTTCAGCGTTTTGCTGATTCAGGTGTATTGATGTTTTCCAAAATGATTTGTTTCGTCTCAATAACAAGTCCATCTCTTACTGTTCCATAAGTTCTTTACTGCAATCAGATGGAGCAATTAATCTTAATTCTGAACCTCTTAATTTTTCAAAGATCTTAACAAAGAAATGCTTCTCTCTGAATAATCTCCTAAACTAGTCTTTGTCAGTAGTGGGAAAGGATGAGAGATAAATGAGATAGCTAAAAGAGAGATAAAACCCTTTCGCCTCAAATTTACTCACTGCCATTATAAAATTAAAATGTAGAGAGTAATTAAAATTACTTTCACTGTAATTTGAGAAGTTATCATTTTCAAATTCATGTTTGAAAGCCAGGAAAAAGTAACCCGAAGTCCTGATTATGAAACCAAGTTACATCCAATAGCGTTTGACAGCAACTCCAAATTTCCTTTGAGATGAACGTCATGCCCAGAGCACCTGCAGTTAGAGGACTGATATCAGCACCAGAGCACCAGGCAGCCTTTTCACTGCTGCTCATGGCATCTTTCAACCCCTCAGCTCGCTCTGTCTCTGCTGGTACATGCAGAGCTTGTCTTCAGAAGTCTTTGGCTGATAGTCTTTCATCTTATTTGTTAACAGCATCTCCTGGGAGAAGAAATGGTCACTGATAAAGACAATCACACACACACAAAATGGCAAATCAGCACACTTAGAAGACAGTGGTTTTCCACATCATATTTTTAGTCAAACTTCCAATGTATTCTGCAAGCCAAAGGGCATGTATAATTCTGTTCTGGTGGGGTTTTTGAATAAATTATTTTAGTAGCATTATATTTATCCAGGTACCGGCAATCAGATTCATATCTATAACGATCTAGATTTAGTCACCATGAGCCTTCAGCTACTCCTTGGTAAATGACATAGAACCAGTGGATTTTCTTTTTTGATTATTTTTCTAAACTGGGGTATATCTAGAAAAGGCATTTTACTTTCCTTGAAACTCTGACTCAAAAGTGAGCTGCATTTCATCATGCTGACAGCCTTGTACTTGAGAAGTGACTGGACTTTGCTCTTCAGAAAGTTCATATCCTTAAAAAAATTAAGATCACGATATCCAAATGTGTCCATGTGGAATTAAAGAAAATCTTCAGGTTGTACACTGTATCTAACCAGCAAAAAAATGCCTCTTGGTCTCATGGAAATCAATGGCAGCATTTCAAGTGTGCAGTGCTCCAGTGCTCCAATTCAGGTCTTTGTTAACCATGTGAAGATTTGCACCAACTTTATTGGACATGAAACTAAAACACTAACAAATCTTCATTTGTGACACACTATGCACAAAATTTTGTTATGGAGATACAAAGATCATAATTTTCCTGGCAACAAACCCAAGTTACAAACTCAAACAAAGAAGACAGGTCAAGGAGGAAGCAGTTTATATGAACAAAACATACATGCAAGAGATGCCCAATCTTCTGCCTCTCACCTGCCACCCATAAATTTAAACCCAAAAGCAGGAATGTTATCTGGTGTCTTCGTGGAGGTGTGGGATCAGTTATCTTTCCATCCTCCTGGTTGCTGTAGTCCTGTTTTGTGAATGCTCTTGTCATTTGCACAGACATCACTGCACCAGGTATAAGCAGAATGTACTTTAGAGGGCTAAATCAAAAGGTAAATGTAGGTTAGGAACTTTTTAAACTTGACTTCTGAAATGTTCATACAGGTCTAGCAGTTAGGCCTTGTGTAGCAACTCAAGAAAAAAAATTCTGAGTTTTGAATAAGTAGTTTCCAGTGTGTGGGCATCATTTGAAAGAGCACTGTGTTAGTCCCCTGAAACTTATGTCAGTATTTCTTCCTGGCCAAACTGCAGCAGCTTCTTATTGAAGGTACAGTGTGCCCATGCCTATTGTAGTAAAGGTAGAGTTATCTATGAAAAGCAAATTTTCAGATATAGTCCCCATTAAGAAATATTTCCCTCAAAGTGGTTTTCATGTACTAGAGCTTCCTTCTTTACAAAGATGATCCAGTATGGATTCCACATTTCCATTGTGCTAGACCAGATGCTTATCTGCTATGACTGTAATGCAGATTAAGTCTTCTGAAACAGAGGTTGCTCAAACCCTGTCACATACAAGTCAAAGAAGGTGAGATCAAGGCAAATCCCCAAAGCTTTCACTTCCCTTCCCTGTCATTGATTTTTCCCTGCTGAAGACAAAGCCTTGCATTATGTTTTATTTTCTGTAACATCTTTCATCTCCCACACAACTTCCATTACCTCTGGATCACTATGTAAGCTTCCATGGATGCCTGTCAGTTGGGAATGCTAAAAACTTCTGCCAATTTCTTTGTTTTTATTTATGCATAGGAAGCCTTATTACTTGTATTGAACAAGTTCATCAGAGTCTCTTAATTTATTATCATCTTTCATGCTGTTTTATGTGTAAATCTAAATCTACTTAAAGATTTATAGAGCTGCTGGGTAAAGATGGACTCTTTCATCAGCTGTGTACATGAAGAGTTTAAATCAGGTGAGAATGAATGCAGTGCTGGGAAAGGCCAGCAGAATAGTGATGTTGGAGAGGAGGTGTCTTTATGGAAGAAAACAAAGAGGAGGAACAGACTGACCCTTTGCAGAGTGACAATAGAGGTGAAGGAGAGTAACAACGTGCCCTTTACATCAAACCCTACTCACAGGTTTTGAAGTCATGATATCTTTTGCCAGTGACTGAAAAAAGCAGACATGTAAATGGGAATAAAATAAGTGATTGCCTGAAGATAAACTGTTAGAAAACAGTGTGATTCACCCATCTCTGAACCACATCATGGTGGGCTGAGGGTATCAATATGGTCATTTTATAGTCATTGTGGGAAGGCACACAGAACAATTATCTTTGCACCATAGTCACTTATCTTTCCTGTCCCTCTTTAAGTGATTCAATAAATCATTTGATTTCTAGAATGTCAGAGGATACTTGAAGCATTTCCTTTTATTTTGCAGGATCAAACAGAATTGGTTCACGTAAAAAAAAAAAAAAAAAAAAAGCGCCGGTCCACAAGTCTATGAGTCATTAAACCCAAATAAACCACCCCCTTGAGGACAAGCTTCACAAACCAGAAGTCGCCTGGTAGGACCCACAGCAGTTACACATAGCTCTTCCTGAGTTAAGCTCACTTAGCTGTTGCTGGCTCTCTAATCCCTGCTCAAATAAAATCCAGCTGGAGGTCCTCTGCCATTATTAGCAGCTAGAGAAATTTCTCTAGGATATAGTGTTCCTTATTTCTAAGGCAGAATTTTCTCTTCCTCCTCAAATGCTATTATGTAGTTTAAATATGTAGATTAAACTCCCTCCATCACAGGGAAAAAGAACACCCTCCTCACACCACCCCCTGCACCCCAAAAAGAAGCAAACTATGAAGTGAACTCTAAAATGTAGAAGTAAGAATACAAATTTTATGCCAGGTTTCAGGTGATGCCAGACATTCAACACTTTCAACAGAAAGCTGGAAAAATGTATTAGGAAAACAAATGTAAAGAGTCCTTGTCACAGGCAAACATTCTTAAAATAAAAGCTGACAATGTTAATATTGTTTCTTTCACTCCCAAGAAAGAAAAGAAAATTTAATGCATGTTTTGATATTTGAAAAAAGAAATCTACATACAGGAAGTTATATGAAGACTGTAAGAGGAAGGCAAAGTTAGCAGTTTCTGAGAAATGGTCATTTGTATGACGAGAATTCACTTTCCCAGAGTAGGCTAGAGTCCAGCCTCAACTCAGTGGTAAGCCAGTCATTTTTGAAGGAGGTGTAAGCATTAGCACCCTGTGTGGATTGGCAATGAATTGAAGAAATAAAAAAACCCCATACTTAAAAAACCTTTTTTCTATTTCCTAAAATGTATGTTTTGCCCAGCACCAAAGAAGACATTAAGGAATAATTTGAAGTGGAACAGCTGCCACTCACTTAATCTTTAAAGTTAGTCAGTAGTTGTGCATGTTCTTTTGCTGATTTGTGAGCAAAACCAGTTAAAAATTCAGCAGGTGCCTCTGAGTTACATTGCCCACCAAGAGAGGCAGTCTAAGCTTGGTGTTCCCACATAAATACATGCCGAATCAGCAATGCAAGATTTCTTACTACAGGTGTAAAGCAAACTCTCCATTGCCAACACCTCAACACCTTATCTAGCAGTAAAGTGAGTTCAGTAGCTCCTCCATTACCAAGAACTCAATAGCCACTGTTAAAAGCAAAGAGAATTCAAGGTCTATCCCTACTGCTGTTCCAAAAGGTAGCTAAGTTACTAGCTAGACCAGTTAGTAATCTTGCCTTTCCTGTTGTCTGATTCTGTGACCTCCCCTTACCCCAAACAAAATAAATAAAACCTTGCTGTGTTTGGAAAAACAATTAAGGCTATCAGTTCTGACTGCTGCAATCCATTATGGAACAGACCTTCTTTGTTTCACTCATTTGCCTCATATTTGAGTGGCTATAAATTGAGAGGGCTGTTAACTGTAGTGTAGTTGTGACTGGGTTTCTTGTGATTTAAGTGCCAGTGACAACAGTGGGAAACACAAACAGTTTGTACCCAGGGCATGGTACAGAAGAGAAAAAAAATAGCTATTCTAATTTACTTCAGTGATTTCTGATTGGATTGCTTCCAATTCTGCAAATTCAGGAAAATTGCAGCTTTTATGAGACAGGAAATGGCTGTAGTTTGTTGATATTGTTTTGTACATCTTTCTGATTAAGCATCCAGATATGGTCTTGTTCAATTGCAATCTAATCTGTTTTGAGTGCCCTGGCTGATATTGATGATAATAGGCTTGCTGTGTTAGCTAAAGGAGTTCTAGAAAAGAACTAATTCTGGAAAAAAAAAACATCCAGGTATTAAAACAACAACCAATTCAAAAGTAAAGGTTAACTATTTAGTTTAGTGTTTAGGCTCAGTACTAGACTGCACCTTTGGTCCCCATGAAGGCAATAATTTCAGGAGACAGACCTGATGCTTTTGTTGAGGGATCTCAAAATGAGACAGCAGTTGTGGCAAATGTTTATGCAGAAATTCCAAAGGAGTGAAAATGCCTGCATGTGAATATTTCAGAGAATAATTACTCCATTTAATCCCCTCTAGACTGAATGTCTATGTTTTGGGATTTTTGTTCCTTTACGGGGCCCTTGAGTCTTTGGATTCATGTGGCCCTACTACCAGTAACAATATTTCACTGACACAGGTTGACCAGAGACACAGCAGAAGGGCATCTGTTCCCCAGGAAGTAATGTTCCTAAGCTTATCTGTGGACAAATGTGGAAGAGAGGAGTATGAAAACACAAATTCAAACCCACCACAAATTCTCACCTAAATACGGTGCCTGTTTCAGGCATGCATGAGGTTGCCTCCACTCACACATAAAGCTCTCAACTAACTGCTTGACTCTTCAACAGTTCTTGTATAAAAGCCCTGGAGTTCCAGGATAAAACTTTCCTCACTGTGCTCAACTTTCTCCATATAATTAGTGGATTTTTCCATCTTGATTCTTGAAAATTCACTGCAATTAATTTAACTTTCAAGGACAAGAAGGGTTTCTTGTTAGTTAAACGGAAGACTTTGAGCAGCTCTTCTGCTCTCTTATAAGCATCCACATTAAGATTTTTACTCTGTATTTAATACAATTCAAAAGTAGTTACTGTAATGAAAGGCTGTACATAGGGATACCTTACATTAAGCTGCTGGTGAAATGCAAGGTCCTACCAATTATTCAGCAGCTCAGTATCATTAAACCCACTGATAGAAGTGCAGGCATATGTACATACAGCATAGAAAATTTCTGCAGTCTTCATAAAAAAACTTGGAAACATTGGAAATACCTAATAAATCCACTCATGACTCAAGATCGTATGAGATTATACTTTCATACAAGATATGCTACATCTTGTAAAACAGAAAAATCTAAATCCCTCCAAGGCAGAACAGAAGTCAGTATTTCCAAGTCACAGCATTGCAATTTCTTCTCTACATGATATACATATATATTCAAACATGTTACACCAATAAAATTGTGCATTTCCAAGCACAAGATATGAGTTTTACTTGCACTTTAGAAAATCATCAGCACTTTGTTTAAGTTCTTGCTTGGCTAAATTTTTAAAATCTTGTACACTCATTAATTACCGTGGTGGGAATTAACAATGATGATCACATTTGCAGACTGAACAAATGTATTATTTTATTACTATACTCATCCCGTCAACTACTGTTTCCCAACTAAAACTGAACAACATTAAATGTAGAATATAAGGCACCTAGTTAGAATTCCCAGTAAAATGAGTTGGATACCATGTGTAGAGATGGTATTTGAGAGTCTCCACCTGTGTGTTTCATTATGACCTCAGCCAGTGTGCTGGGTTGGCCCTGGCTGGTGCCTCCCCAAGCTGTTCTATTGCCACCTTCCTCAGCGAGGCACAGGAGAGAAAATACAAGTAAAAGCTCTTGAGATAAGGTGAGATAAGGACAGGGAGAGGTCCACTTGCGGGTGGCTCCCCAGGTAGCTTCCCCAGGCAGGTGCTGTCAGGGTGCCTGTGGCACCAAGAGCTTCGTGCTGCGATGGCAACTTCCCCAGCCCAGCAGACGGCCAAGCCCGGATGGAGTAACTGAAGCCTCACCAGAAAGATGGGAAGGCTCTTCACATGGTAAATCCAGCAGGGTTTATTAAAGGTAGATCCAAGGGTCCAGGTATGAGGAATCCAAGGAGACAAGACAGAGGCAAGAGCAGGCAGGAACACAACTTCTGCTGAAGAGAACCAGCGGCAAAGAGCCAAGAAGAAGGGCGGGTCCAGGGTACATAACTGGGGGAAGGTAGGCTGGGTCAGGATACAAACTATCCAATGGGGAGGAGTTGAAGTGGGGTGACATGGGCTGCACCAATGAGGGAGTAAAGTGGGAGTGATCCTTCAGGGAGGACCAATGGGAGAACAGGAAGCACAGTACTTTCTAGAACTGGGGAGTGAACAACAGTTGGCTGACAACAGGACATTTACATTGGAAGGCAAGGGGTCATGGGAAGTTGTGTCTGTTTCTCACGCTAAGTTAAATAACGGTGTTTTCCCGGGGCATCCTGGCTCTGTCTGCCCCATGGCTGCCTCCCACAGTCACTCAGCAGTTGCATCACAGGTAAAATAGATTCAATTTAAAGTGCCTTTCCTCCAACTTCTCCCATCTTAATTTTAGCCCATTTTTCTCTGTCTCCTCCCTACCTGCTGCAGGAAGATGAGAGGTGGGGGCTGTGGTCAGTTAATGACATGCCTCTGCTGTTTCTCCCTGCTCAGGGACAGGACTTCCCACACTCTTTCCCTGCTCCAGTATGAGGTCCCTTCCTATGTGAGAGAGTTCTTCATGAACTTCTCCAGCATAAGTCCTTTCCATGGCCTACAATTCTTCACAAACTGCTCCAGTCGGAGTCCCTTCCTTGGGGTGCAACCCTTCAGAAACTCACTGTCCCAGTGTAGGGCCTCCAGGCGGTCATGAAATCTCGTCAGGAGCTTGCTCCAGCACAGGACCCCCATGGAGTCGCAGCCTCTTTTGGGCACATCCACCTGCTCCAGTGCGAGGTCTCCATGGGCTGCAGGTGGGTCTCTGATCCATCACGGATCTCCACGGGCTGCAGGGGCACAGCTGCCTCACCATAGGCTGCCCCATGGGCTGCAGGGGAATCTGTTTCTGTGCCTGGAGCAGATCATGACCTCCTTCTCCACTGACCTTGGTGCCTTTACGGCTGTTTATCCCACATATCCTCCCTCTTCTCCTTGAACTCCTGTCTCTGTTGTGCAGGGTTATTTTCCCTGCTCTTAGCAGTGCTACTCCAGAGGTGTTACTTCTCTCAGCCAACAGCAAGTCTGTCTTTGAACAGGCTGGAATTGTTTCCATCACGTTCCTCTCCAGAAAAACCCTGCCTCGCAAACTCCAATTCAGTAAATCTGAAGCAAAGCAATATTTAGAACAGTTCCATTTCTTATGTAAAAAAAGTCCTCTTGTTTATTTGCCACACAGTAGTTTTGTACTGTAAATACTCTTACCATTGTTTAGGCCCCTGATTTATGAAGTATACCTAAAAGCTTTGGCAACATCTGCCTCATACAAATCACATTGCAAAGACTCATAAATTCCTCTTGTTGCCAGTAAAATTTTACACATGTTTAAGGACATCCTGATTTCCTTAAGTAGTAGTATTATATATCTATTTTCAAAAAAATCTGAACTGAAATGCAATCAGTGAAATATTGAGCATTGATTTCAGTGAAAAATTATTCACTAAATCAAATGCTATGATCATAAATCAGAGTAGTGTTCAAATTGATCTGTCCATTTTTTGTTTATATTCAAAATACATTAAAACAAATGTTTCAATTTGTTTATTAAGAAAGACTTAAGAAGACTGGCCCCTGCAGTGGGGCCAGTCTTCACAGTAAAGCTAAGTTCACTAAGAGGATATAAATAATCCTTCAGCTTTCACAAGAGTATATGACAAGGTAGGTATAGGTAAAAAAAAAGTATAATTTGAATGTCGATTTACACATGATTTCTGTAGATGTACAGAAAGGTTTTTGCACTTGAAGACAATACTTCTGCTTCCATAGAACTGTGGTGTAGGAAGGCAATAGTAAAATAACCAATCAGTATATGGAAACAAACAAACTAAAACATTAAGCACTCTCCAGCTGTTCTTGCTGTATGTTCCTCACACCTTCTGGCTCTTAGATAGAGACTTTTGACACTTTTTTTTTTTTTTTTTGGTCCAGTTAAAGGCTGAACAATTATTTGTATGATTTTAATAATAGATCAGAAACAAACATTGGTTTATACTTACACAGTGCCAATGATCTCTAAGCCTATTAGCAACTAGAGGTGAAAGAAACATCTGGTCAGACACCTTGGAGAAAGTTTGACACCAGTCTACCTTCAGGGTCAACAGTTTGACTGTTGAGGAAATGTGAGCTATCAAAGTGAAATGAGGAATAGCAGAGCTCGTTATATTTCTCTGACTGATTTGGAAAGAAGCACCTTCAATCTGTATGGAGCTAAAACAAGAAAGAGTCTCTTTGCTCCTCACCAGAGTGAAGACTTGTTTGCGTGTTTCATCTTTGGCTCTGCAAGAGACTCCCTGGTTGGCTGGCTAAATTCCACACTAACTTATTTAAGGCAACTTAGTATTTTTGGGTCTTGCAGTAAAAGGCAAGTGACTTAATTCAAGTAAACAAAATTCTTTATCAGACTCAGTTTGGGTTAACTTTTTCAATGGAACTTTTAAAACAACAAAAATCAGTTTTTAAGCAGAATATGTCATTTCAAAAGTACCTATAGAAAACATTAGATTTCTTCCAAATGAAATGAATTAATTTGTTTTTCAGTTTTGGGGAATTATTTACTGAGTCTAGCTCTGAGTACCCTGGGTTCCTATTGAACTTTTCTTTTTTTTCCTTTGGAGAAGGTAGTCCCCAGTTCTATGACAGAGAAGCATCAGTGCAGACAGCAACAACAACAACAAAAAAAATGGCCACCCAAACAAACAGAAAAAAACCCAAACAAAACCAAAATTCCAAACTCCTCAGTTGCTAACAATGTACAGCCTAAAAGACAGGAAAGTGAAGAACCATCTGTTTGGTACATTTATCTTGGCTATGGCTTTTCACATTTTTCATAGTCACGCAGCTTAACATGGCAAAACACACCATGCTTTTGGGTAGCACTTGCAGAATTTCTTGGGTAATTCTTTCCTGATGGGATATCAGCAGGAAAACCATTTAGCAGGTCATGACAAGAAAGACCAAGAAAGCCTGCATCAGCCACTGTCACGTTGAAATGAGTGGAAATAATAAAAAGCACGAGGGTAAGTGCTCTGAAGGTGTGAAGATTTTTCAGAAGTGATGACATCTAGAATTTAAGGGTAACAGAGCCAGTTTAGCACCTCGTCATAAAATCACAGAATAGTCATGAGAAAAGCTGAGTGAAGTGGATGCTGTAGCATCACCATAAATACCACATCCCCAAATATTATTTTTCTCAGTACAGCTATTAAGTAGGAGACTGATAGAGTACTTTGGAAACTACATGTGTCATCTATATCTCTGCTCTGTTACTCTGCCCCTAAAACTGTACAATATTTTCGAGCCAAACTTTGAAATTATTAGAGAAAGGCTTGAGTTCCTCTGACATCAATGAGAGCCACTTCCCTCAGAAACTTCTCTCAGAATTTCAGTTGTATATTTCTCCGTGTACTAATCTTCAGCAGTCTCATCTGTGACCTGATGCTCTGCCACAGGGAAAACAGTTTCCTGGTTAAAAAAATTACAAATAAAAGCAAGACAGAAGTTCAAAGTTTGGCCAAGCCATATGTACCATTTTCAGGCACAGTAACTGCTAGTAAAACTATTCCAAATAACTTCTGCCCATATCCTTATGTATTGTGTACATTTTTTTCATAAAAAATAATTTCTTCAGTACCCTGTGTGCATTTTGACTAACTGAATGACATGGAATAGGGGTTCTAGAAAAATAATAAAATTAAGTTAACTTGGAGGCCACACGAGTCATCCTCATCCTGCTGTTAGAGGAGAAAATCAAGGTAAATAGTGTACTGAAATTCAGGACACCTTGACTTTATAGCTATTCACTCAATTCCATACAGGATGCTTTTCTCAAACCTATAAACTTCTGTATAAGCTACCAAACCCAGAACTTTTATAAGAGAGGCCCTGTGATGTGTGTGAAATGTTTAAACCAAACAATGAAGCCAGGTCTGATGAAAAACAGATCACTGAGACACGTAAGATTGTCTTTATTCTATACATAACTTGACCATGTCAATAAGCAATTTTCAGATAAAGTTTATAAGGGCACGTTGCATTTAATATCAGCTTCTTTTAAAGGATCAAATTTTCCTGCTGTTTCATTTTAGATCAGTGAATCCTCAGTGACTTGATCGAGAACACAGCATTTCTGTAGAGCAACATGCTGGTTTACACTCCTACAATGATTTCTGCAGGATTCTAATATTGTTGTCAGATCTTGATAAACCCAAATAATTTCAGCCCAAACTTTGTTCTCAATTAAAAAAAAAAAACCAAACACCAAGGCCAGCTCTCGATTTAAGACCGCTTAAGGGAGTGTTTTTCCTCTAGAAATCAATTCACCACAACGTATTTATTTTCAAGGATACAGGTTATACGACTGATACTAAACTAGTGATGGATTTTCAGAGAAAAACCCTTCTCTTTTTCTCCCACTAAACCAGAGAATCACTCCCACAGCAACAGCATAAATTTTCTACTGAAATGATGCATCTAGAAATAGACTGCCAAAGGCTACAAATGAGAACAGAAAAGCAGAATGAAGGTATGACAGCCAGACTAGCAACACAGAACAAAGAGCTTTAAACAGCTTTAAACTTTTAAAACATCCTATATTCAACGTGTTCCTGTGACAAATTAGAGGCAGGCATGCAGGAGGCTGAATGCTTGGTCCCACTCACATCAGTGGGATTGGTTGCCATGGACTTATGCCAAAGTGACATGTGTAGATGGTGTACACATAGGTCATGCTCAGACTCATAAACATATGTGACCAGCTCTTGTAAACAAGCTTATCTGCTTTCAGCCTGGCCAGGGCAGCACAGGAGGCTGTGCTGATCTGCTCAAACAACAAGAATTGGTTTCTGGTGAATTTGGACCATGATCCTATATACAGGACTCTGGGAGTGCACTCTGGGCTCTCAGATGCCCTCCCTTGTGGTCATAGGTAATTTTGTCACGAACTGTTCATCCCACAAATGTGTCTTTAAAGTCTTTAGTGTGGAAAGAGGCTTCAGTTCCTCCTGACTAATTACATCTGTCTAATCAGCAGGTACCACACCAAGAATACGATGGTAGGTTCTCCTCTTTTCAGCTCCAGCTCACTTACACTGCATTCTCATCTTGGAAGAGGCTCTTATTCTAGATCTAGCATCTTTATTGAGCAAGGCATAAGAAATGGGCTTCAATTCATGCCATAGATTTTACTGGAAATTAAGCCCATGTGTACATCATGCTGAACCAAGTAAAGGTCTAAGTGGATTGGTGAATACAAGCTTAGGTTGTGGCCCCCATTAGCAAAAAATATTAAATTTTGAAGAAACAGCCTTAGTTCCATGCCACTGGACCATCTAAACTTCCCTGCCAAGTTCCTAAAAAATGCAGATTGTTTAAAATCGCAGCTACACAAACTGCAAACTTGTCTCTTAGGCCACAGAAAGCACCATCCCCAACCAGCAGTCTCTGTCATGTTTTCTTAAGCTGAAAGAAACAGCAGAGGATCAGATATGTGTATATTTTTTCTAAAAGCCCCAGAGCCAAGAAAAGAAGAAGGGCCTCTGCCTAAGTCATCTGTAGGTACTACAATTTTCTGCCACAATCATGTTTGCATACTGAATTTTTTAAAAATGCTGATTTTAAACTGAAAGCACTGACAACCCTTAAACAGGATTGCAGCAGCAAGAGCTCATATAAATTTCAAAGAAGAAAGACTCCAGGGACTGGGTCTGCACCTTATGATACGTTTCCTAGAGAGATGTTCCCCATGACAAGAATTAATTATTTCATAGTAGTCTAATGTATTAAAATGCATCTATGAACTATCAGCATAGTTCACACACTTGGAAATACAGGGAGGTTTAATTTTTCCGTGAAAAGAATAACCAGGTGGCAGAAAAAAAAGCTGCTTCTAAGGCTGAATCATCTATACTTACCATTGAAAATAAGGATCCCTGTGCAACAATGCCCAGTTTAGTGTGGTGTATCCAGAACATGCTGACCACATTTTAATTTAGGAGGCTACCGCTCTGCAGAATAAATAGGTACAAACTGGAAATTGGCATGAGAAACAGGCCATTACAAGTGGCAGAAAACAACTAACACTGGCAGGGGGAAGGAGAACTTTTCTGGTGGAGGTTGGAGAGGCTATATATGGACACAGGTGCTGAGACTGCTGTGATGATCCATAGGATAGGAGGGAATTATTAACCAGGGACCTCATTTGTGAAACCAAACAGACACTATGACAGACCAAATTTAAACTTCTTGGGCATTGGTGGCTCCAGACAACTTCCAGTGGCTGAGAGTATCTTCCCCATACCAGTATCCTCCCCTTGCTCTCCATGTTCTTACAATATATCCAAAAATTTTATAACCAGAATTAAACTAGCAGATGAAAGCAGAAGGATACTAAGGAATATATGTAGTTACAAAATTATCCTCTATTGGCATCTCATTTTCTCATTAAATGGTAGGTCAAAACTATCTGGCAGCATAAGGAGAGTATCACCAGTGAGATGCTATCAGTATGTGCTTTCCCTGCCCCCCATTCCCCCCTCCAGAATCTCTTGATTAAATTATCACATATGTTTTATCATTAAAATATGTAAATCTTCAGTGAATTTACATTTTTGCATCTCAAGCCTTCTTAACTTACTGAAAAGCTGTTGTACTCACAGTTAGTGCTCACATCATTGCTTTTACCAATATAGCTCATGCTCCTTCTAGCTAGCATGGAATTTTATTCCCAGCAGGCATCAAGTAATTTACCATGTGAAATTACCAAAAAAAATATTGAAAACCATGAGATAGCAGAGTTGCTGAAAATGTCTCCTAGCCTAAAAAAGATAAAGGCAGAGGACAGTGTGGCTGCAAAGACATGGCTGCATATCTTTGCTGCCTTGCAGCTGGTGAAGTCTCTTCATTTGGAGATACAAAGAAAAATCTTACTGTTTAAAAAATATACTGGACAGATTTTAATCTGTGAACACATAACAAGCATCAGCTAACATAATGCTGACACCATATAGAGCATCTGTGTTAAAAAAAAAAAAAGAAAAGTTAGTACCTTGAATGCAAAATTGAAGAAAAAATATTCAACATTTGCTTTAGAAACCTGAAGAGCCTTCACTTGCTGAAGTGTGCCCACTTCTCTTCCCTCTGCTATCTCCTGTTTTAATGAATGCATTCAGTATCACAGATGAAGCCTGTTTTCCAGGTCCACTAAAGCCTACATTAGATTTCCCTTTCCTTTCTCAGACAGTATCTCAGCAATGGTGAAGTCATTAGCTTTTATGAGGAAATCCAATTCCTTCACGTAGCTAGAAAGTGTAATAAAAATATCATTATTAAAACATGATGATGCTAGCCACAGAGGAAGAATGTCTGGACATTTTCAAGACTAAGTAATTGCTCCTAAACAGACTTGACCAAAATATACGAGTTTTTCCCCTGAGGCTCTTCTGGGCCACAGGTACTAGAGGTAAGGACACTGCACAGGGATAGAGTGCTGTGAGCAAATATTCAAGAATTTGTTTTTTCAAATCATCACCAAACATCAAAAATACTTGTTTCTGCCTTTGAGTCCATTCAGAGTCCATGACCACACTCCTCACACACCTCTCTCACCACAAGGATGAAAAGTGCCCCATTCAATAGAAGGGGCTGACTACCAACACTCCATTGTTGAAGAATCTTTGTAGAATTTCAACATTCTGTTATGTTCTTCCCACATGCATGAGATAGATGGCAGTCTTTTAACCACCTGCCGTCAGAAGATTATTTCCCTGTCCATACTTCAGAAGGCCTGACACGAAAATTGTTCTGACATGAAAATTGTTCAGGCTTAATATGACTAAACTTGACACTTATGATCAAGAGCTGCCAATATAAATTTGCAACAAACCATACTCTTGTCTGGTTTGAGTCACATCCAGAGATGTTTCCACCAGCTCCTGTAACAGGCATTGCTAGAGAATATTTTTGTCTCTGACACACTTGGTCTTAAACAATCTAGGTTACTGGGTAAAGAATGAGCCTTGGAAGGCATCCAAACTACTCAATCATTCTGACAGTTATGGAAGTCCAACTGCAGGAAAGGTTTTGCAAGAGCTAAATGTAACTGTTCTAACAAGACATGTATAAGAACAGTATGACACTCTGGCATGGAGCAGGCCACAACCTTTATGTGCCTAAGTATTACCTGCATATTGAGAAAGATAATTCCTTCTAGTCTGCCATTGCTCATTTAAAAAAAAATCCCTTGAATTCCTGGTAACAGTGACACACTGAGCACTGGTTCACTGATGAAGGAACTCAGGAATACATTACAGTTTTATTTAAGGCACGGAGAGATGGTGACAGATCTGAGGAAAGAACTGACATCTTTCTGTTCTAGCTCTGCATGGAACAAAAGAAAACTCTGCTTTTCTGCAACCCCAGTCTTAACTGCAAGCTTTTACGTTTTTTCAGCTTTGTTCCTTCTTGTCAGGAAATCCACAAACGCCAGGGTTTATGTCCAAAGAGGAGACAGAGGAGTCCCTTCACCTTTATTCGAATAAAGGGAGAGTCCACTGGGGCACACGCCCGCGGGGTTTTCTCTCTCGGGGTTTCAGAGGGCGCAGCCTCCTTTTATCCTCAACTCCCGGCCGCATGTTGTCCTCTTCCTTTCCCCTTTGGCTGAGGTACTAGGAAGGTACAGCCTTCCCGAACCGCCTACCCCATGTCCCCCCTTGAACCTCCTGTTCAACCCCAAAGTTCCAAAGTTCAGGCTTGTGCCGACCCCTATTTGTTTCAGAAGCCAGTGATGTCTGGGCCTGGTAACAAACCTGCTGCTCAAAGTCAGTAGGGACATTAAGACCCAAGTGCAAGTCGTTAAACACCCATTCCTTCACCCATCCGATTATTTGTGAAGACATTAGCACGGCCAGTACTTCACACATCTTTCCTCTGATTGAGATCCTCCTCGTGTATTTGTACTTACAGAAGAGGGATTGACCATGGGAGTTAGAAAGACTTCAGGCAGCTCAAGTCACTAAACAGATAAATAGATAAGATGAGCAGCCCAAAGAGCCACTGAGAACAAGTACTCTTAATGGGAACAAATACAGGCAAACAGTACTCTGTAATTTCCATTAGCTCTGGGTCAGCACAGAATGTAGCATAATAAATGTCACATATGTTTTATCAGTGCCCTGCATTCACTTACAGTACTTGAACATTAACATTGAATATGCTTTTAAAAGTTTGTACAGAGACTCAGAGAAGTTACAGAGTCTGCAAACAACCTAAGAGATCCCATTAAATTATAAAAACATTAAAATGTGTGTGCAAAACAGAGAACATAATAAACTACTCATATTCTCTGTAATTTTTCTGCCTGTTTAAGTGTTAAACACCAGGTCATGCTTTTGCAACAGAGATGCTCCACAATGACAATCCAAGGCCAAACACATTTCACCAGCTGCCAGCTTGCCCTATAAGATGAGAGAGAGAATGGTTGCCTTGGTCATGACATCACAAATGAGGTGGTTCATCTGCTGGTAATTACTCCATATACTGAAAAAAACCTGCAAAAGCACAGTCTCTGTATTTCAGAGGGTCAGCACAACTTGAAGACCTGTCCTCCTGTGTCCAGATCTCTGTTAAATATAAAATTTCCAAAGGAGAACAATATTATTTTGCAACAGTTTCCCTGCAATGGAATTGAGATTTTGGAGCTTGACAAGCAAGGGCATATTATTGATAAAAGGCTGATACACTCTGAATAGGCTTTTGTTTTTTTATCCAGAAGTGGTAATTGTAATTCATGAAGTACCTGAAAACAATAATTTAAGTTAGTTACCTTCACTTTGCTACTTTGTGAATGTTTTATGTTTGTGGGTTTTGTTTTATTTTGCTTTGGGGTTTTTTAAGATATTCTTAAAAACTAGGATAGGGTTCCAGGAGGTTTGCCTGTGTTTTCTTCCCAGGTTAACAGTTAACTTGCTAACTAAGAGGATGGTGCAGCCAGCAACTTACTCTCTGATGTTTGCAGTTATCCCAAGCTGCCTACAACTCAAGAAATAATCAGTCTTCATGGTTCTTCATGAAAGCATTTAAAACATAAAGTAATTCTAAATATTTTTAATTTAATGAAAAAGAGTACCTACACTGTTCAGTATTTATACATATCCATATCTACTCTGAATAGGTAGAAATTTTTCCTTCCCTATATGAGGTTATATTTTCAACTGCTTCTGTTTTAATTTTAGTCATACTGAAGGACTAGAAAATCAAAAGAAGGGGGCAAGGGAGAAGGGAACTCAGGTTGGATAAGGACTAATTGTGTGGTGCTATTTTTCAGTGACAGAACTAAGGGAAATAAAGTGGACTTGGTAAGAAGCCTGCCTCAAATAAGCAAGAGGAAACAGCACTAAGTTCTGAAACTACTTGCAGTGGGATACTGCAGATGCCAAAAATGTAGATGGATTCAGAAGAAGCCAGGCAGACTCATGAAAGACAAATCCACTGTTTTATATCCCAAAACACCTAGAAACCACCTTTGCCTTCAACTTGGTAAAGCCTGAGAAAGTGTTTCAGAGAAAGTAGATGTTCTTGCTGTGTTTCACTTTTCCTTGTCTTTTTTGGCCATTTCAGCCAGATCTAACAGAGCTGCATTTGTCATTACAAAGAAGTTTCACATTTTTTACCTCAGCATAAAGCAAATCTTAAAACAGCAGGTCAGATAAAAATATGATCTTACTGAAGGGATTTTTCCTATAGGTTATTTTTCTAAATAACCTTTCAGTTCATCACAACACAGAAAAATTTCCTTCAAGAAAAATCTCCTGCTATGTGGGGACTTCTGGCAGAAGAGACCAACTCCCACAGCCTCCTTTCAGGTATTTTTACAGAGTTGCAAGAGAGTGACTTCTCTTCCTGTACTGTGGGGTACTGGTTATTTGCTTTATAGCCCATAAATCATACCCCTGATGTTCATATAGTGAAGGGTTGCAGAACAGAGCAACACAAAGACAAGAAGGTAGGCCATTGTCATCTGCCTGGCTTTTTGGTGTACTTGGTTTTCAGAACATTCATTACCTGTGGATCCAGTAGAGTAAGGCAGTATTAGAGGGGTTAACATTTCACCTGAGTTTCTGGGTTTACCTGCATTTAACTTCAATCATACATGTACTGGATGGCATCGAAACCCCATGTCAGAATCCTTTGCAACTCTTAGGCCATAGTGAGTCACCATACAGAGTTCCAAACTTTTGGGCTATAAGATATATACATAAATTCAGTAATTAACTAATTTTTGGTGCAAATGCCTTACTGTGAGTCAAACCCAGCACCCTTCAGCAGTACACACATAGCAGGAGATCATGTTGGAGGATATGATGGGAGGAAAGAGCCATAAGTTGTGCATGGGGAACTGCAAATCAATATTTTTTTTGATATCAGAAAAAAATTTCACCGGCAGAGTGGTCAGGCATTGAAATAAGTTGCCCAGGGAGTCAGCGGAGTCACCATTTCTGGAAATGTTCAAGTGTAGAAAGAATGAGATGGCCAAGGGTCAACAACACATTCTTTACTGTCACTTTGACTATCCAGGTACTCATCTTTGCAGGGAGGAAGGAGAAAGATAAAGTTTTCAATAAGATTATAACTAGATTTATTAGTACACACATGACAACACAATGACTCACATGAGTGAAATATTTTGAGTTCACAGAACAATTTCTTATTCAATTTCTGGGTAGAATAAAACCCAGTGATTGCTATCTCTTCCTTTGCAGTGATCCAGTCTTATTAGGAGCCAGACTTGACCATTTTAGTGTTCTTTTATTTTGCTAGGAATAATTTGTTTTGGGTTGAGTTAGAGAAATGCTTAAGGATTTGATTGTGTGGGTAACTTACTCTGTGTAAGGTAATAAATCACTCTATTTTCCCTATAAATATAGAAGTGCTGTTTGGAGCTAACGCAGATGAGCACTAAAGGATTTTGCTGGAGATGGAGAAGATAGGTTGAGCCATTAGCAATTCCTGGGTAAAATACTTCAGCAGCAATCTCCACAAAAATGCAGTTGGTCACACCATGGAAACGAAAAGATAGATTTATCTCTAGTCCATCTTACCATGAATGCAGAAATCAAGACTTTCATTACTCTTCTTCTTACAGTTCTAATTTTCTCAAGACAGAGCTAGTACTGAGTGGTAGGACAAGAGCTGGAGCTATGAGATGGAAATCCTCTATACTATCTCTGGTCATTCTGCTGACTTCTTAAAGGACATTTAGCAACAACAGGTGTATCAAGACTGCGTGATGAGAAAAGCAAGAGGTAACGAGTTAGCACCAAGCTTTTTAGGCCTGGAAACCACAGCTAGGAAATGAATCTTTGGGTAACACTCCTAAATGACAATATACAGATATTTCTACATGGCACTATGCTAGATGGTCCATTTTCCTACAAGTCACACAGCTCTAACAACACTTACCTATTCATGGTTTGCTCTCAAGTTAAATTTATCCAAATGAAGCACTTTTAGCCTTTGAACCTCCCATTGAGGAAGTGGAAATTGTTACCGATATCATAAAAGGAGTGGGTGCTGCTTAGACTGAGAATTAGCTCCTCAGAAACTGGTTGCTAACAAAGTAACAATGGAAAAAGAAGCGCCTGCCTTTCAAGTCAGTCTCTAATAGGAATAGAAGTAGTCTGTAACAAAGGATAATTGTTACAGTTTGAATCCTAGAGTGGAAATTAAAATGATTATTGGAACAAATAAGATTTTTCCTTTATCTTAGTACAATCTGAGTAATAATCCTGTCATTTTAGTAAGACACCCTCTCTTTTAGTCAAAGGAGAAAAGTATAACTAAACAATACAAAAAAAGAATCTTGTTTAGGACTATGGAACACAGACAAGAAAATGCTGAATTGATCAGATGTGTCCACAGTATTTGATTCAGCTCTTCAGATTTCTGTAGATGATATATGGAAGCAGTGGGGTGAATACTGCAAGAAAAATTTCACATAAACTGAGAGAGGATTGACAAACACAGCTGGAAACTTAATCAATTAATGCTAGTATACTGCTTTTCTGGTTCTGGGGGGATAATAGGCATACTTAAGAGGAAATCCTGTGAGTGTCTTTTGACTGATTGGAAAAGGAGGAAAATTAATTAATTCTCTTAATCATGAAACTTTTTATTTTACTTGATTTAAAAATTTTTAAATGGTTTTAATTTGTCTATTGCTTTTCCAAATATGTGTTTCCAATATCTAGCAAAGTTAGTATTTGTGGGAGGTGAAGTCTGTGGCAATGTAGACTAATTACAAGAGAACGACAGAGGCTAGAACATAATTTGAAACTGCCAGTTGTCCTTTCCTATTTAAAGACAGTGAATTATTTCATTTAATATTCTCCAATGTACATAAAAACATTTACTTAGCTTTTCTGAATGTACTTCTCAGTCATGATTAAGTAAAATTCAAGAACTTATTTAGCAATCTTGTCTTTGTAAGTTTTATAAAAGTCTCATTTAAAGCTTTTACCCTAATCTCTTTTCAAAACAACATACTATTTTATTGTGGAAAGACAGTAGAAAATGAATTTATGGCCTATTATAAAAAAGTTTTCTGCTTATTACAGCAGGCTGTCTTGTAGCATAGAAGCCTTTTTCTTGTCACTGACTAGAGATTCACTGTAGATATCTCTAATCAACAGGAATCTGTCATTTTAATTGACAGTTCACTTAGGACTGACAGTTATTAAAAGCAGACAGCTAAAACAGCTTAATAGTTACCTAGACCACAGCATCTCTTTTAGAACTGTAACCAGTATTTTAAAAAGTATTTAAATCCGAGTAATAAACAAAACTGGAGCAGAGTATAAAGCTGAACTTCAGAGAGACTGCTGTAACCATTCTTTTACTGATGGAACACACTGAGATGGTAAGAATATTCTTCCATCATGATTTAGGTCTGGTTCCTTCTCCACCCTCAGCTTTCAGCTTAACACTGCCACTCCCAGCCTGGGCACGAGCCCACAGTTCTTGATAGATCAATTGAAATAGGTTTAAAATAATCTTGTTGCTGGAACATCTTCATCTGATGCCTCAGTCAGTACATTATGTCTCTGTTTAGGCTGTTCAGGCCTATCAAGGAGCTCATGGTCCATGTTGAAACTGAGTAACAACTCAAAGGGCCAACTCCTGCTAATCCCAGAGCTCTGTGTCCTTCTTAGTCCAGAGACTCAAGTGGAGTTGGGGTCATAAGGGCAGATCATGTCAAGATTAATGTATAGTCTGTAATGATCTGTGGCTCCAAGATTCCAAGATCCTTCTCCAACATATCAAAATTATGAATAAGCTGAGGAATGAGTATCTAAGCTGTGCTATGGTTCTGCTTGAAAAAAGGTACCATATTTTCAAAGCCTTTCCTTAGAGCATGAAAGGAAAAGACATTCAATGAAGAACAGCACCTCCTCAGTTATATCAAAATAGTCTATTTACATATGTATGATATAATCAAGAGTTATTCTTTAAACATCAGGTACGAGGCTCAGTTAAAAAACATTCTCATATGCATGAAGCAGAGAATCTAACATGGTAAGCCTTCATTAGCACATAATGTTTTCAGTATCATTGTCCCTTAGGATTAAAATTTATGTCATTATTTCACTCCTAATATTTCACTGATTTTTTTCCTTTCATTTTGACAATTTCAATACTTTCTTTCTTTACAAAGTAGATTATTAAATAGTTATAAATTAGGTCTAAAAATTGCCCAAGCTCACAGGAACTGATATTTTCATGAAAAAATAATTTATACCATAACCTTCTGTATAGAAAGACAAATCTGTTCAGGTCTTGACAACCCCTAGAAACATTCAGTATATATCACTAATTGGATTGCTTTGAGAAAAAATCAGTACATTTTTCACATAGTTTCATCAAGTTCGTACTTTGGCAATATCTTTGTATTTTTCCACTACATTTCTTTCTCTTGCCCTTTAAGATCTCAACACTGTCAATCACAATAGACAGACTTGAATCCCAATTAATATAGAAAAACAAGTCAATTTTCAAAAAGGCAGAATTCCAGGCTTGGGCCTTCTGTTTGTTAGGAAATCATTCTGTTTGGTCCTGCAACTTGCATGTGATATCCTCAATGTTTAACATTAGCCAGCTGGGGCACTTTCGGACCATGTAACCCTGTCTAAGCAGAAGGGCCTTAGGACTAATCTAAGGCATAAAGGCAAGGTCTTGCAGTCAATTCACTGTAAGGGCAAAGAGTGTTTCTACAGCACAGCTACAATGCTCCCACAGCTAAGCAGGGAAGAGGAGAAATGTGAATGTTTGTCTTTACTCATTACAGGCTTCCAGCAATCAGACCCTTGCTTCCCTGCAGGAACACTTGTATTACTTCATTATCTACAAGTCCTCTTGTGTAAAATGATGCTCTGTGTTTTTCTCCTCCAATCCTTTTTTTTTTTTTTTTCTGTTGTTGTTGTTGTTGTTGTAACTCCTGTGATATTCTGGTGATTTTTCATTAATTTTTGAGAGATGCTGCAACGGGGACAACATCTCTAGAGAGAACATTCTCTCCTGGGTCAAGTACCACTGTACTGGGGCCCATTCTCTTCGTGAGGACAGACAACCTTTCCTACTTCTGATTGCACAGATTCTTTAAATCACTTCATGCATTTTCCTGACTGAGAAATGAGATTTAATTGCAATAAGCTCTCAGCTCCTGAAGATACATCACAGTCTGTTTCTTGTACAATTTGCTGTCTCCAAGCCTCAGCAGCAGTCTTGTTTCAGAAATACATTCCTAGGTACCACCTTCACATTAAGTAAACTGAACTTTGTGTCTCTTTCTCAGCTGGCTATGTGGTTTTGCAGTCTCTTTTAACAGTGTTTCTTGGATCTCTCACCATTCCCAGAGTAAGCGTCCTGTACCCCAGAAAGAGCATTTGCTCAAACACAAATTGTGTTACCAAATGGTTATGAAATAGTCAGGCTGAAGAAGCTATTGTAAAAAGAAGAAAGATCAATAGCTGCAGCAGGAGACAAGACACAGTGGTGATACACAAAATTGAAACCTCAGTGGATAAAAGGCAAGAACTTATAAAATAGCCAAGTGTGTTGTGGCACACACAAACTTTAGAATAATTTTTTGTCAGCCATTCACCTGAAATACTTTCAACTCATTTAGCAGTCTAATTCTTCTATGCCTCAGTGCAAATCTCTTGAATACCATTAGCATTATTCAACATTCTGCATCTAATTTATTGAGCTTCTTTGCTATGGGATATTAAACAAAATAATCATGCATTAGGCACAATTAGAATGTGACTAAATTAATTTCTGTAATGCTGATTATAATGGATAACTGCAAAAGTAATTCACACCTCGGTGCTGCAGAACCAATATGATGCTTAAGTCAGCTCACAGTATAAAAGGTACATGGTACATAGACTGCCATGAACAAGCACCATAATTTGCAAAATATTAAAAAGCTCTGAAAGCAGGTCTGTTGACTTTCAGAGTAGCAATTTACAGTGTTTCATAATAGACTATGATAATGTAATCTCAGACTGCTGTAATTGCACTAAATTTGATCATTAAATTCATGGCTCTTCCTTTGTGCACCCAACCAGCCATATTCATATTCATCCTAGAAGGTAATCCTTGGGCAAGCATGAATTGCTCTTGTGACTCTCTTAATCTTTCCCTTTGTGGACTAGAGATGGATTCCAAAAGCACATGCTCCATGATTGTTTTGGAGAATGAGGGAAGTTTGATGAACCTACAGTTGCCCCATCCTCCACTTCACCTCTGTTAAAAATAGGGCGCAACAGCCTCAACCCAGTTGTCAGAGACAACTCTGACTCTTCTATGCCAATGCTGTGACAGGCAGTGGTAGGCAATGCCGTCACACTGGACTGCATGTATGCACATGTCCTGTGCAGCCCCTTAGTTATGAGGTGATTTCAGAGCTCTGCACTGTGATGTTTCAAACCCATTTCTCTCCCATTGCTGGCAGCTCCCTCAGGATGCTGGTGCACACTGAAAACGGAAGCAGGCTTTGCCTGTGGAAACCGAAGCAAAAAAACAAACAAAACAAACCCCCAAAAGAATCAAGTATTTCTGCTCTTTCCATATGCACCAGTGGGTTGTCATCCTCACTCACCAACACAAAGGGAGCTGCAGGGATTTCTGTACAGATGGTGCTGTTTACTCTAGCACCATGAATAAACTATCTCAATTAAGCACTGATGTAAGCACTGCTGAAATAGCTTACACTTGTCTTGATTCTGTTGAAATGTAATTCTTCAAAGAACTGGGCAGTCATCCCCCACCCTTTCATCAACCCAAAGATATGGGAAACACAAAGATTAATCACAAATGTGAACAACCAGCTGCACAACCCTGTGTGATCAAAACTGATGTTCAACAAAATATGTAACCTGACACACTCTGAAAACACATTTACCTGGGCTTTAACCTTTGCTCCACAGGACAGGAAGGGACATGTTGCATTACAACAGGCTGGTGACTTTTCAGATCCAGCCATGCCAAACAGATGGAACATTTCCAGAGCAGCAGGAACATCACTGGTTGTAAGAAAAGAATGTCATGGCTGTGTTTTTCAGTGAGCTATACTTAAAAAATCCTTTTGAGGCTTGTGAATCTGAACAACCCTCAAAAAGTGTTTGGAGTGCTAATGGATGAGATGAGTTGCTAAATTCATGTCTCATTCTGAGACCAACATTGGTCAGCTTCAGAAACACTAAGTGATAGATTTTCATCTGTGTAGCTGTAAGGCAACTATCAGCTTGGCTACAGGCTAACAAAAAAGGGTGAAGGAACCCCCTGGATTTAAGTAGGTGAGTTTCTTTTTATTTCCATAGTCTCTACAAAAATAGCAATTGAGTGAGGAATCTGCAAGTATTTTATTCTACCTTATTCTGAGTTATTCTATGGGTGATTTCAGGTAACTGCAAAACACCAAGGTGATCTGATCCTTCAGGGTGAGGACCCTTAAAACACTCACAATCATAGAGCCAGCACATCTTTTAACACATTGGATAGTCAGGGAAGTAGTATGTAATTCCACTTAGCCACATAAGCTGTTTCACAAACCAGCAGTGCACACATCACAGTGGAAGAAAGTAATTTTTCAGAGACTGCTACTAAACAGCAAAACTCTGTGATGTGCAACAAGCATCAGAGAGCTCATTTAATCCTTCTGAGGAACACAGAATCATAGAGTAGAAGACATAACAGCCAAGGTAGAAAAATCTTAGTTGCTTTATCTTTCATTTTGCTTTCCTCAATTCACCACTGCTTCACAAAAAGAAAAGCACAGGGGTTAAGGACATTTAGTGACAGCATTTTGGTCTCCCCTAACACATACTGCAAACATATCAAAAACTAAAGGATGCCAGTCCTTGCACTGGCATCAAATAAGACAGATTGGATTCCTCATCTCTAAAAAGGTAAATTACTTTTATTAAAAGATAATTTTTCATAAAACAAATAGTTCTTAAGATACAAATGGTGATGTGCTGAGAAGATTAACGTACGATACCCAGGACAGACAACACGGTAAACTACTTATATAACAGTGATCCTTCAACACAGCTCATTTAACAGAGACCAAATAAGCCAACAAATACCTCGCCTTTTTGAAGTCACAGAATGCAAATGAGTATCTTCCAGTGTCCTTACTCTAGGACTACAACACTTGCAGTATGACAACTTGCACAGATACAAGATCTTTCTAACATTTTTCTTGAAGAAGTAAGAGTTAAATTTGAAATGTACAAAATGTTGGAGTGCTTCAACTCATAGGTATAGGTTGGCTACTGAAGGATGTAGCCAATGTAAACATTGGTATCCTTTTACTCTCTTTTCATGTTTGCATGCATTTCCTCATAATACCTCTACTTTTACTTGAAAGAAAAAGGAAGGCAAAGACTACTAAGATTGAAGGTTTCTTATGGTTCAGAGAACTAAGTTCACTGTGCAGCATCTGAATCCACTCAGCAGCAAATTCAGGTAGCAAGGTCCAACTACCAGGCTCAGAACAACCATGAGTACCAAATCTGTCTGGAAAAAATAACAGTCAAAAGAAAACAGTGGAAGTACTGAGAACCTAACTTGAAAGAACTGCTATGTGCAGAAATTGCCAAGAGCAGCAGCTGCACTCAGGAACCAAAAGAGCTGAGAAAATCATGGTGAAAAGGAAGCACAGGAACAGAGGTGGGCACAGGCTTGAGAGGAAGCTGGAAGGGGTGCTGTGACACACACAGTAACACAGAGAATATTAACAACAAGCTGCTACTCAGAGCTAGTTTAAGATGGGCTTGGCATTGTGTAAGAATGGTAAAATCCCCAGTAGCTGCCCTGCTTGGAAGAAAACCTAGAGTTAACATGAATATCCCTTCATCCATCTAGCTTTTTTTTCCAAATCCTATTGCATATGCCCTTACAACAGCACCATGCTAAAGTGAGTTCTTATGTGCAACACAAAGCCCAAATTATCAAATTCAGTTTTCATGTGTGTTACTACTTGTAATCAATACTTTTTGACTAATATCCCAAAATGCTGTCCTTTGATGTCTCAGGTGAAGGAATAATACAGGAAAAGCAAGTGAAATAATATCTACTTTCATCCACTAACAGGAAGAAATTATTTTTTATTTCTGAAGAAGTTTTTTATTAACAGCAAGTTGTTCATCATTTTGATGTGGGGCAAAAAGGACAAAATAAAAGACCAAGGACAGGAAGCAATCAGAACTATTGGTGGGAGACTCTACAGCTCTAATAATAGTAAAACACCCCTGAAATAGCGGTGATGAGTAGAAATGTTGAGAAAAAGACAAGAATAAAGAAGGTGAGATGTCACTCACATCTTAATACTAAATTCTGAAGGAAGTTATTGAAGTGCTCCAGGTGGACTTCAAACATGTATGTGTATGATATAAGAAACTGCATTAAACACATTTAATGAGGTCATACAGGACTGCAAACATCACGTCAACTGTGTTATACATACATTGTTCACAAAAATTACCCCGATGCTTCTGCTTTAAGAAGAATATAGCCTGTTTGGCAGAGCTTTTTCATATGACTACATCAAGCAGACCATGAAAATGGAAGGGGAAAAAAAATCCCTACTCTACAATCCTTACAGATTGTAGACAAATCTTGTACATACAGATTTAAACATCTGTGCCCAGAAAGAGTTTTGGATGTCAGTGAAAAAGCAGACATGTGCACTCAGCAAAGTAAAGTATGTCCTTTATGAGTGGAAACCCTTTCACCACTGCTCTGAGGCAAAGTCTGTGAAGTATGAAGACTAGAGCACAACTGATATTTCTCACATTCAGGGAGAGGCATACAATGTTAGAAGATAGCAGGTCTGGAGTATATAAACAGAAATACATTATTCCTGTTAATTAAATTGTAGGCCCCATTACTGCAGGATGTTGTGAAGGATAAACGGGTTCTAAAAGAGATTATATGAACTCACAGAGAACAAAAGGTCTGTCACAGAACATTAAACATAACTGTCAGGCTACATTTGGGTCACAGAGTATCTAATTGCTGTCTGCTGAAAGGTGCTCTGATATGCTTGAGAAACAATCACTTTATACACAACCAGGCTGCTATACTACTTCTCTTCCTTTGCCAGCTGGAGATAGAATAGTGGGCTTGACAGACCCTTCCTCTGATCCAACATGAAAGTTCATTATTCACTCTTCCTTCTTCCACAGAGGCAGGTCTGCAAATACTGCCTTATTAACCTTTGAACATTCTGTCTTTATTCAGAAAATTATCTTCTAAGATCTTCTGAAGGAGTTACAATAACACCTGCAAGCTGAGAGGTTCATTATATATTACACAGACATTTAAGGTATTTTGGACAACTTCAGATCAATCCAATAAATTGGGAGCAATGGGTTGCCAAGAACCATATCACCAGAAATGAATAATTCTGTGGTACAAAGGATTTTCTTAAATCTCAGTACCAAACTTCGTAAGAAACCTCGTACGTACGTGAGGCTTTAGACTCAAGGACAGTAGGTTCAGATTGGACTTTAAAAGGAAATTCTTCCCTCTGACAGTGGCGAGACATCATGACAGGTTACCAAGAGAAGCTGTGGATGCCCCATCCCTGGAAGTGTCCAGTCAGGCTGGAAGGGGCCCAGAGCAACCTGGTCTGGTGAAAGGTGTTCCTGCCCATGGCAGGGGGTTGGAAGTGGATGATCTTTAAGGTCCCTTTCAACCCAAGCCCTTCTATTGTTGTATGATTCTATGTTTGCAGATAATTTGTTCCAGTACACATGACTAAAAGGGGTTCTACAATGTAATGGCATTAAAAAAAAAAACAGCTATACAGTACAACTGACCCACACTATCGCTTCAGTCTGCTATCAAATGCAATGAATCACCTTTCAAGTTTACTCATTGAAATTGCATGTATTTGTATTAGTTACTCTGTTGGTCTGTGTACGTAGCTTGAGCATGTGAAATACAGCAAAGGCCTTGTTCAGGAGATTCTTCTGCTGGGAGGAAGTACTCTCAAACAGCAAAGTTCAAGATAATTTCACTCATGAGGTCCCAAACAATGCCCAAACATTATGGTTTGAAACCTAAATATAAATTTGTAAAAAACCCCATCTGATTTAATTAAGAATTCCTCAAAACAAAGCTTTTTCTCTAGTAATCCTTCCTCCTTATTCTTAAGAAAAGAAACAATTTTCATATGAAACTGGGCCTCCCAAAATTCTTGTCTGTTTAGTTTAGTGCTTGGGTTTTTAGGCTTTTTTTGAAGTTCAGTCATTGTTAGTAAAGCTGGAAATCGTTGCCTTCAGAACTAGATTTCTGCAAAGGTGAGAAGACAATTGATTTTTACAACCATCATAAGAAAAGTGCTCTAATTGCAGAGGAACACAATTTTTAGATTAATTTGCTTAAAACTGATAATAATAAAGTGTTAAAAATTCAGATTTTTTGTTTTATTTTTGCATCAACAATGACTTTATTAAGAACAATATAATTTTTGGCCTCCTGCACAGAAGTTACATTCCCACTTCTTTTTTTTCCTGCAAGTCATTTCTTAATGAACTACGTTTTATGTAGCCATAGAATCAGAGAATCATTGAATGGGCTGGAAGGAACTTTAAAGATCATCTACTTTCAACTCTCTGCCATGAGCAGGGACACCTTCCACAACGCCAGGTAGCTCAGGGCCTTGAATCCAAATGTCTGTCCACTGACAGAACAGACCAATACAACAATATTTTAGCTGCACGTAGTAATTTTTTTGTCCAACTGAAATTAACAAAAATAGATAGTTATGCATGTTCTAAAATATTTTGCCATATGTAGACGTAAAAAATACAGCACCAGAAGAAGCACTGGAACAGGATGGTGGAATCACCACCCCTGGAAGTATTCAAAAAAATGAGTAGTCTGGCACTTAGTGATATGGCTTAGTGGACAGGGTGGTATCCAGCAGAATGCTGGACTTGATGGTATTGGAGGCCTTTTCCAACCTTAATGATTCTACGATTCCAAGACCCAGTATGATTTTTGGAATCCAGTATTTTTGGTAATAAATTGTACTATTCCTCTGAGGGAAATCTTATGCAGACAAAACCCTGAAGTATTTTACAGCAAAGCACTTTTCATATATGTTAAAACACACAGACTTTGATTGAAGAGAGCCCGCAAGTGAATCCAAGTTTCCTCAAGCTGCATCGACAATTTGGATAGTTCTTTCAAGAGTTTTGGCTCCGATGAGAGAATCTTAAGATGTAACTGAAAATGAAAACACAAGCAGTTAGTGAAACAAATACAGATTAAAAAATTAAAGACAGTTTTCCCCATTCAATTCCAAAATTTCACTTTCAGGAAATGTCCCAAACAGGGAAAAGACTCTTTTCCTTCAATTAATTTCCTCTATTTAATACTGCCCCCCTTTTG
>WBNO01000168.1:0-105708 GCA_013400575.1 Peucedramus taeniatus
CCCTACACCTCCTGCACCCCTTGCCCCTGCAATCCCTCCAGCTGCACGAATGGCGCCCTTTACAGTGCACAGCCGCACACCCCTGGCGCCCCGACCCCCACTGCCCCCCACACACAGCCCTGTCCCCTCTGCACCCCGGCCCCTGCCCACGCTCGTGCTGTGGAGGTGGCCGAGAGCCCCGCTCCGAGAGGGAGCTGTGCTTGGCATCAGTCAATTAACCCCACTCCCAGATAGAGATTCATGGGGTGCTGCCCACCTGGGCTCACCCCCTCTGATCACACATACGTTTTTCTCCCAGGGGAGTGTTAAAGTCGAGCCTCAGGCAGGGTCTCCTGCCCATGGGGAATTTTGGGGTGCGGGGTGAAGCAGGCGGGAGTTTCAGGCTGTAACCCCGCCCTTGCAGGACATTGGGAACGGCGTGGGTGCGGCACATGGCTCCGTTCATTGTAGAGAGCCAGCCCATCTGTGTCACTGACTTGGTCATTTTATTAGGAGGGAGGACTTGTTGTTCCTTTGTGCTTGGCTGTGAAGGAAATGAAAAGCCTATCCAAAGGTCTGTTTTGTATGAAACAATCCTCCCCAGGGCACGTTGCTGTGCTGGAAAGGTCATGAGGGCTTGTGAAACCCAGCGCCAGGACGCCTGGTGACTGCCTCCCGAAATGCGAGGCATCCCTCGCCGACACAAACAGGGCCCGAATGACACCGGATCCCACCCGTGGGTGCAGGAGGAAAGGCTGCAAGCTCTGTCCAGAAGCGAAGTTCGTGTTCAGCTGGGACTGCTTTACAACCCAGCCTCCCTTCCAGCACAATCCCCCTGCTGCTGCTCCCTGCTGCTGTCAGTGGTCCCGGTCTTTCATCCCACAGCTGGCAGCCCCACTGCAGGCTGGGGAGCACCATCCTGCTCCAAGGGCAGTGCTGGGCTCAGCAGGGTGGGCAGCACCCACACCGGCAGGATGTCACCCGGAGCAGCTCCCGGCTGAGGTGTGAGTCATGCTGAGATGCTGAGACAGTGTCTTACAGTATGGGAGGGGAGGCAGAGTGTGCTGCAAGGGCATCCACCCTGCCTCCTCCCCATTCTCCCTGCCCTGAGGCACCAGTACATGCAGGCACCCGTATTTCAGCCGCATCACATCCCCTGTACCCAGACTCGGTGAGCACCCAACTCACCCAGGCCAGGACCCTTCCCCACACCACAAGGGGTGCAGCTGGCACCCCGATGAAACACAGGGGACAAGACATGTCCTTTCCCCCCTCTGGTGGCCCTGTTTCCCCTCCTACATGGTGCCAGGCTGCTTTGGGGCCACTGACTGATTCGGACAGACGCTTTCAGCTGCACTCCCTTTTAAGGCAGGTTTTGTGAGGGCCAGCAGCTGAAAACTGCCCTCCTGCAAGTCTCCTTCAGCTGGCCAGCCCTGCGACCAGTCCCCATGGACCACTCGGCCCAGCGCCTCCCGTGGCAGGAATGCTCCCACCCCGGCTGGGGCAGCAAGTGCTTCTGCATGGCACCGCACACCGAGTGACCCAGCTGGAGCAGAGCCAGGCCATCCCCTCCTCTCCGTGTCCCCATGGACTTTCTGGAGATTGTTCTGTTCACTCAAGAGAGCAGCCACAGGACCAGGGCTCACAAAGAAGGCACCACCGAGACACATGGTGCTCCCTGCCAACCCTGCCTGCATGGGGCTGTGTGCCTGCTGGCCCCTCGTGGCTCCGTGGTTGTCCTGGCTGGCTCTGCTGGGTTACCAGAACCCACGAACCTTGGGCTATGCCCAGCCTGCTTCACAAAGAGAGAGCCAAAACATGGTGGTGTGTGCCCTGCAAATCGACATGAATCCCAGCAAGCCATCTCAATGGGAAGGCTGCTGTGGGACACAGCCATGGATTCTGCACACCATGGGAGCCATGCCTACACCCTGCTCGTGGCTGAGACCCTGCTCCTGTCCCCCTGATCAGCAGGCATGCACAGGGCTGGGGCAGTGCAGCAAAGCCATCTGGCAGAGGGCCCCAGCAGGGAGAGAGGAAGGGCTACAGGTGCTCCCAGAGCAGGGCAGCATCTCGGGAGCCCATGGGATACAGCCTCTTGCCCTGTATTTTACAGGGAGCGAGTCCATAAACACTTGGAATGTTGGTGTGCGAAATCCGTCAGCGCTCTGTGATGGAGCAGCACAGTGAGGCCCCACTGTGCTGGAGGGAGCTGGCTGGAAATGCTGCAGCAGGCTGACATTTGGGGTCACTGCTCCTTCTGTCATCCAGGGTCCCCCCAGAACACAAAATGACTGTGTGGGAGCCTCCTTGGAGTGGCAGTGAGCAGCAGCCAGCTCATCCCTCTTCATTGGGGTGCTGCCCATGCCCATGCCCATACCTCTTCACTGGAGTGCCGTGCCCACGCATACAGACAAGGTCATCCAGTGGGCAGCTCCAGTGCTGGGCAGAGACAGCACCAGGGAGCAGCAGGAGAAGGGCAGGGATGGTATTTTCAGCAAACCCAGGTCCCACCCAAAGCATCATTTCAAATCAAGGTTCATAACCTGACAGGGAAACAACCCAGCCAGTGCCAAGGAAAGCAGCCTCTTCAGGAAAGCACAGCTTTATCTTATCTGCAGACCTTGTTCCAGCTAATTTAACCATTAGACTGAGCATGCCTCAGCTGTCAATGCCCTCTGATAGGAATCTGTGGGTGAGGCTCTATCCTGAAGCATCAGGCGCCAGCGCTCCCCGACAGCATGGCAACAGCCCTCGGAAAACCTGGGCTGTCTCATTTGTTTGTTTGGGTGGTGTTGTTGTGACCAGGGCTATCCCCTCCCTTAGCAAGAGCCAGCACCAGCTCCTCAGCTCCATCCGTGCTGTATTTCATGCAAGGTCCCTCCAGCCCCCAAGAGCTTCTTGGGCTCCTGGGGCAGAGTTCTGAGTCAAGAGCTCCTGGGTGTGCCAGGGCTGCCTGCCCAAGTATCCCCCTCAAGCATCTTGGCCACTGGTGACTACTGCAGTAACAATTGGAAAAGCCACTGGCATTTTTGCAGGCAGGGCAGTGACATAAGCCAATTTGGGTTTGTTTTGCTAACACATCAAGAAAAAAACTAGCTATTTCCATGAAGCAGACCAGCCCATCTGCCCGGGCAGCAGCTCAAGGCTCCTCCTCCTGCCCTACCTTGTTGGAGTGGGGTAGGGCCTTCCACAGTTCTCACAGCCACCCAGCACCCTTGCACAGAGTAGAGAGGATGCACCAGTGAGGGCATGACCCAGGGGCCAGTGACACCCTGGTCCAGCATTGTCCCTGCACTCTCACAACTGCAAGTCCTGCAAAATCTCCCTCCCTGGCCATGTTTCAGCCCACACTTGTGCAAGTCAAAAGCCCTCTCAGCCAAGAGTATTGGTTGTAAAATATGCAGCGCACAACCCAGTGTGGAACTCTAATTTGACAAGAAAATTATAGGATGGCTTAAAACAAGTCTGGCAGAAGCTGGGGGGAGCTGCCAGGAGTGTGATCCCATCAAAAGGCCCACGGAGCTGCTTGGTGTGCCCTGCAACAGGGGCTGGCAGGCTCCCCCCCCACTCCCCTCCATCACCTCCGGATTTGCACACGGCTAATCCCATTACCAGACAGTCAGGAAAACAACGGCACAAAGGCGGCTGTCAGGGCAAATTACACCCAAAGGAAAACCTCTGGGATACGTCTTCATAAAATTGACATGTGACCGCCGGCTGGGAGTAATTGTGAGCAAGAGAGCAGCAGGAAAGGCCTTCCAGGGGTGGGGGACTCAGGGAAAGGGGCACTCTGCGGGTTTGTGGCACACCCACCAGCACACTGCCACTGGTGCTCTAAAGCCCCAAATGGCTTGAGCCTGTCAAATACGCTCACTGCCACACCAAAATCGGTGCTCAGTGCCCTTGGGGACATAGTGCAGAGCCCTCCTGCCTCGGGCACAGGCAGTCACATGTCTGCTTCCAGCTGAAACTGTAAAAACGCTTCCAGGCCAGTTCAGGCAGCTGGCTGCCCCGACAGCCCCTTGTCAGGTCAGCTCTCACCCTCAGAGGCAGGGCATGAATTATCATCACGGGGTTAATGTTACACTGCACAAGCAATAACAAACACGGAGCCACGGGCCAGCTCCCGGCTCAGTGCAGATGGAGCACGCAGGGCTGCCCACGTGGGGACAACAGAGACATGGCTGCAGCTTCCATCCACGGGACAAAAGGGTGTGGCAGCCCTTGTCCGCCTTTCCAACCCTGCCAAGATGTGGAAAATCTCCTCCAATTCTACCCAGGCTCCCCCTGAATACAGCCTGGCCAAAGTCACTGCTGCCATCTGCTCTTTTCTGCAAGTTTCCATTAGTGGCAGCCCAAGGAAACCTCCTGGCTAAATCCTGCTGGGAGAGGATTTGGTACATTTTCCTGGCATGGCCTGGCTGTTTCTATTGTGGCTATCAAGTGGGGCCAGGATTGTCAAGGAAACAAAGTCTGCTGCTTTGGAAAGCTGCCCAGTGTCCAGGAGGCATTGCCTCTGCCTGCCAGGGAGATGCACATGGGTGCTGCGGCAGGCAGGGACTGTGGACACTACTCAAGGGCTACTCGCAGGGCATGTGTGTCAGGGATCATCTCCCCAGCCTCCCTGGCAGCACCGCTTGCCCTGGGCTGGCTCCAGGCTGCTGAAACCACACCTTTTATTCCTGGTTAAAAATTCACTGGAGGCGAGGCAAAGGGGTGCAGAAATGTTTGCTCTCTCTGTGAGCACGCAGCTCAGCGTGGTCATGCCGTGGCAGTGGAGCAGGATAGGTGAAAAGGATGTGACTACTGTGCTCTGACATCCCCAGGCAGGACAGAGGGCCAGGGCAGAGCAGGAGAGAGGAGGAGTCACAGGTTTGCATGGCCAGCCTGCACTCCTCCATCCCTTGGCACAGGAGTTCCTCCCCCGTCAGTCAGTCTGCACCAGGGCACTCCAGGAGCCCCTCGAGCTCCCCAGGATGGTTCCCAGCTGCTCACCCTACCTGAGAACCTAAAGGCTGATGAAGAACTCCACCTGCATCCTGGGGTGTTCCCTCGGGGATGCCCCCAGGCAGCAACACTGGTGAGGGAGAGCCAGCACCACCCTCACCAGTGTCACAGCCAGAGCCTGCACCAGCAGCTCTCCCTGCGTGACACTCCGGGGCACTGCACTGGTAGGGGCATTTACAGCCTAAGTCCGTCTTCTCTGCTTGGTTTTGTGCCATTCCTTCTTTTTCATCCCTGCCTGCCCTCCTACACCCTCTCCAGTATTTACACCCAGTTCTTTAACCTCCTGCTGGGACTAAGCCAAAGCTCAGCCAGGCCAGGAAGAGTCCCTGTGCTGACTCCAGGGAGCAGCTGAGCCGGCTCTTGGCCTGTGTGGAAACAAGCTGTGCTTACTGGGCCACTTTCAATATCCCATCTTAAATCACATCTTCCAGCACTTCATCCCTTTTGGCTCCTGTTTATTGACTTCCCAGCAAATGCTTTAAATCTGTCTGGCTTCCCTGCCTGGCTGTGCTGCTCTGGCCCCCAGTGTCCCAGAGCCATCCTGTCCTGCCATCTCCCTGCATTTCAGGACCCTTCTACACCGGGATGGTTGCATCTCCCTTCCCTGCATGGACTGGCTCAGATGTACCCAGGGCTGCCCTCATCATTCCTACCCCTACCAACTCCTTTCCTGGTGTTTCCCATGTGTGCAGCGTGCTGTGCCTCTCTAGGAACAGCCTTTGTGCACTCTCCATCCCTCTTCTAAGCCATGAAGGATGGCACAAGCTGTGCAGCCTCGTTTCTTGTGGCACAGGCACCCTCAGCCTTGTGTTGAGAAGCACCACTAGGTGACAATCCTGCTCCTCCTGCAGCCTGGGGACACCCAGGCTAGCACCCATCACTCAGACTGCCCTCAGAATAGTTTGACCGGCCGGTGAGTTCTCTGCTGAGCTCTGCTGGCTCCAAGGAAACCTGGGAGCCAGCAAGTGAAATGGCCCAGGACAAATTCACAGGGCTTGGGGGATTTCCAAGCAAAGCTGCATCCACTTTGTTCTCTATTTTCATCTGTACCCTGGAGAGATTGTCTGTAATCACCAGGGCCCTCTGACATTTTTATCCCACCAGCAAGTCCAAGCTGAAAAAAAAAAAAAATATTTGACATCCCTGAGGGGAAGGATGTTTTCCAAGCCTCAAGTAAAGGAGCACTTTCAGCTCACATAGGCCTCCCAAAAATAAATACAAAAATGCACCAAGGATTAGAGGCTAGAGCTGCCTTCCCTGCTTGAGCAAAGTGCCACTCTGCTAAGTCTGTGCCCTCATCCCCACACTGACCCATGAGCACAGGGACAGTCCCAGCCCCTCAGCACACACAGATAATCCCATATAGGACCCCAAAATCCTCCTACAGCCTTCAGGTTCCTGCTCTAAACACCCACCCTGTGGGTACCTGCTGTACCTGGAGGACACTTTGTGTCATGAGAGGAACCCTGTCCCTCCACCTACCTGAGGCTGGGGGAACACTCCCCGCCCTGAGCCTGAGCAGCCAGGTTGTGCCCTTTGGTGTAGCAGGACACTGATATTTGCAGACTTCCCAGCACTCCCTTGTGCTGCAGAGCTGAATTTTGTCTATTTTTGATTTCATTGCATTCCTTCAGCAAAACTCTCATGGGGGAAAGAAAATGTAAGGATTAAAAAAAAAAAAAAAAAAAAAAAGGGAGAGAGAGAGAGAAAGGAATCAAGGGGAAAGCCAGCCCATAGTGGGATCCTGCTTAGCCTGGCTGGTGCACGGTATGGAGCCAGGTAGGTGCTGGGGAGGAAAATCAGCCTGTGCAGGCTATCAGGGAAGCCCCATGCTACAGGGGATTGCCACAGGCTAGCAGAGAGGCTGGCATATTAAGCTCGTTAATTAATGATGGGAAATAAGAGTTGCCTGGAGAGATGGATTTGTACCAAGGGCATTGCTGGCAGCTCTACTGAGCCCCGGAGGAGCGATGTGCACCCCCACCTCAGCACCGCTGCTGCTGCAAGGGGCAAACTTGGCAGATTTTGGCTGCGCGGGCCCAGCTGCGGGTCAGGGGAGGAGCCGGCAGAGCGACACCGCTCTGATTTACAGCGCGGCCTTGTCCCTAAAGCATCCGCGGGGTCAAGTCTCTATGGAAACCCCACCAAAACATGAACACACCGAGCCCGTTCCCCGAGCCGGGAGCTGCGCTGCTGGGCCCTCTGTGCCTGGGAAACACTTCGTGCTGCTGGGATTACTGCCAGCAGGGAAAAGGCACTGCTCTGCCGGGAATGGCGCTGCTCCCTGCCGGCCCTGTCCCGCAGCTGGGCCCGGCCGAGGAGCAAGGCCGGGGCTGTGGCTGGCAACCAACCCCTTCTGCATGGCAACGGAGCAGCTCCGGGGCTGGGGCTGGATTCGACCATCGCGGGGGCCACCAGGTCTCTGTTTTCCCCAGAACGGGGCCAGTGGGATGCCTGGGGCCCCGGGGGGGCACGGCCAGCAGGCAGCCCAACGAGGCTCTTGCAAGAACGTGACAGAAGGGACGAGCCCGAACAGCAGTTCCCAGAACCAGTGTTTGGCTTGGCAGCCCAAAGCTCCGTGCCTCTCTCTCCAGACACCCAGCTCCGAGGGGGAATAGCTGGATGTCTAAAACCAGGCCTGGCAGCAGGGCTGCGATCTGGCTGGGGACAGGGCAGCCCCCAGGGGCTGGCCAATGCCCCCACACTGCATTCCTGCCCTGCTGCTGCCAGGCTGAGCTTTCCCAATGGCAGCCCCGCTCAGGCACTGTGCCTGCTCAGCAAGCCCAGGCTGGGAGGAACAATGGCACCTGCTCTTTAACTTCTCTCCACTGGTTTCCCACTCCCCAAAGCTGGGAAAAACCCATCCCACCCCACCCCATCCCGTCTGCAGGGCCAGCACAGCTTCCTACAAGGCTGTTGTGCTCGCAGCACAGGGAACAGCTCCTCGGGAGGAGCTCGGGCTCAGCTGGAGCTGCTCAGTCCGGCCCCAGGAGGAGCCAGCTGGGATAGGACCGCAGCAGCAGGGTCCCACCTCGGCACGGGACCCGAGGGATGCTCTGTGGTGTGCACAGCTTCCCCCACCTCCACCCGGAGCTGAGCTGCAGAACACGTCTCAAAACCTTTATTATCAGCAAATAACAAAAGTCAGCCCTGCAGCAGCACAGGGAGCCTGAAGAGAGCGGGGTGCTGGCACCCAGGGCTCGCTGCCCTGGAGGGTCCCTGCCCCAGCCCCCTCCCTGCTCTCCCGGGCAGCAGCAGGGCTGGGCGTGCACAGGGGGATGGGTGAGATGGGGGGGGCACGTGTCATTCTCCAAAGCAAGGAGCACATTTACAACTGCTTATAAATAAACAACAACGAGAAACCTCTGGCTCTGGGAAGCAGGGGGGGGTCCTACTGCCCAGGCCACCAGCCCAATGCGCTCTGTCTTCCAAAGGTGGGGAGAGGAGAGCCCCCTCCACCAGGGCTGCAGCTGCCAGGTCCCCCTGGCACAGGCTGTGCCTCCAGGGGAACCAGGCTGGGGGGCACCAACCTAAACCAGCCCGCAGAGCAGGCTGGGGCACCTGCCTGGGTGCACCTAGAGGGATGATTCAAAGACAGGGATGTAGGGAGGTGCCAGACCTAACAGTGGACAGGGCCACCTGTGGGACCCAGGGACAGAGAGAGCCAGGGCATGGAGCCTGGGAAGGGCCAGGAGAAGGGCAGTGCTGCCAGGTGTCACATATCTCCAGCAGCTGGTGAGGAAGAGGGCTGGGCACCCTCACCCCAACCCCAAGCACTGAGGGACAGCCTGGAGCACCCTCCTGTGGTGGGACTCCTGCCACCACCTTCCCCCATCCTCAGCCCTTTGGGTGCCACCCGCCATCCCCTGCATACAGGGACATCCCCACACCTGCCCTGCTGCCTCCCACACTCTGGGGGCTGGTGGGAGGGCTGGGGAGGGCAGAGCGCATTGGGAACCACCAGAGATACCTTCTACCTTAGCCTTGAAACACTGAAGCTTATATTAGAGACCATGATAATAACCCAGGGGCAGGGCTGTCCTGCCCAGAGTAGAGACAGCAGAGAGGGCACAGATCCTTGGCCAGCCTGGTGAGGGTCTGCTCGGGCTGGGAGCAGGAGGTTAGTACAGGAGGGGCACAGAGCGTGTGGGCAGGCGGGCAGGGATGCTGCCTAGGGCTGGTTCTTCGCCTCAGGGTCTTTGTCGTAGATGTAGCTTCCCACAGCTCCGGTGTTGACACCTGCACGGGGCAAGAAACAGGAGGGTGAGGACACGGGCAGGCAGGTGGCATGCTCCAGGGAGATGTCCCCTCTGGGTGGTGGCATGAGCATCGACAATGGCAGCCCACGCAGAGCACGTGCCCCTGGACTGGGTCCCCGCCATGTGCCCCCAGGCACTCACCCTTTGGCCCAAAGAGGATCCCATAGCAGGGCTTGTGGCAGTACGGCTGTCCATCGTGCTGTGTGGGGCAGAGAAGAGAAAAACCTGTCACCTGGGCTGGGGGCCAGGGAAAATCCAGTCCCCAGAACATGTCCACTTGGCTGGACAACTCTCTTGCTCTTCCCCTGCAGACACTCCAACAACCCCAGCACTTCTCCAGGCTGAGGGGCTGCTCCTCCCAGCCCTGCCCTCCTGCAAGAGCAGTGGGTGCCATCAGGATGGCCTGGGACATCTCAGCCGTGCCCCACTCGCATCCCCAGGTGTGCAGGCCAGGGCTCTGAGGCTGGCACACCCTTACCTCAGCGTGTCCCCCCGGGGTCAGCGTCTTGCTGCAGCGCTCACAGCGTAGGCAGGGACGGTGCCAGTCCTTCCCCAGTGAAGTCACCTTCTCAGCTGAAGTGGGACAAGGAGGGAGGGTCACACCAGCCCCCTGCAACATGCTGAGGGGGAGCATTCCCCATCGGGTATCACAAAATCCCAGGAGAGCCCTCAGGATCTCCAGCCTCCCACATCCCTCCCACCCCTCTGGTGCCTCGCAGGTGACAGGAGATGGCTGAGGACAGCTATCACCACGTGGGAGGTGACACAGCAGGGGCTACAATGCAGATAAAGCCCTGCACCCAAGAGTATATCCAAGAGGACACATCCCTGAAGGTCCCTCAGGCACATCCCACAACCCACTCTCTGATCCAAACCCCGCTCCCAGCCTCTCTGCATGCCCCAGGGTTCCTGCATAGAGCCCAGCCCCATGGGGCCATGCCACGCCATGGGGCCATGCCACCCCAAGGCAAGCATGCACTGCCCACTTGCCACCTTACCAAAGTAGACCCTCTTGCCACAGCGCGGGCACATGTTGGGCTCCCCGGTGAAGGTGGTGACACTGGAGGCTGGAAGAAAAGAGGACATGTGCCTGGGAAGTGGGGGGACATCTCAGCCAGGACACACCGGGTTGGGGTGGACCCCACACACAAACCCTGCAGCCCACATCATCACCAATCACGGTGGCTCTGCGCTGGCTGCCCAGCAGAGCAAAGGGCCAGGCTGCCTTGTCCTGCGCTGCCCCTCACCTTTGCTGGGTCCTTTGGGAGGTGCAGCATTCACCTTCCTCTCCTCCACCTTCACCGGGTGCTCGATGGGTCCCGGAGCAGTCTGCCCCTCAATCTGCGGCTTGTCGTAGATGTAGGACCCGGCCCCGCCGATGTTCACCCCTGCAGAGGGGCACAGAGAGGCTGCGGTGGCCTGGGAGCCCTCGGGGTCTCCATCATCCCCCCAGCCCCTGTCCCTCCTCCCCCAGCCCCGCTGAGTCAGGGGCCACTGCTGGACTTCAGCCCCAGCTTGCTTTCTCCTCACCCAGGCTTTCTCCAGCCACATCTGGGATAGGAGACTAACTCCACCTTCTGTTTGAATGGGAATTTGTTTTTTTAAATATAAAAAAAAAGGCAGCTGTCAGAATAGATTCCTTCCTCACTCCCTCCCTCCTTCCTTCCCTCCAGCAGCTCTTCTCTCCCTCTGCACAAGCAGACAGCAGGCCTGGGACTGCAGTTTGCTGGCTTGATGCTCAGCCCATGCTAGCCCGGCTTCTGGGATGTTGCTGGGGCGACCAGTGGGGATGAGGGGACTTGGCCCCTCCTACAGCCCCGAGCACAGCACCGCAGGCAGGGGGGACGCGGACATACCTTTGGGGCCGAACAGTGTGGCGTAACAGGGCTTGTGGCAGAAGGGCTTCCCATCGTGCTGGGGAGAGAGGGCAGTGTTAGGATGCTGAGAGGTGACCACGGTTCCCTCAGGAGCACCTTCATCCTCTGGTGTTCAGAGACCACCATGGCCATGCCAGCACCCAGTTTTGGGTCTGCAGCACCAGCCTAACCTGGCCTGAGCACTTGGGAGTTTCACCTGCATCAACCACTGGGGCTGTTGTGCACAGGTCGTGCCCTGGGGCTGGAGCACCAGCAGCCACAGCAGCTCAGCCGTGGGCACCTCCACGCCCTGGCCCAGCTGTGTGGCACCGGACCCAGCAAGGCATCACTTCTCCCCCTCAGCATGCTGTGCACAGCCAGGCCACTCTCAGTGCTCAGAGCACCGTGGGAGCTCAGCTTTGCCCTTCCCTCGCCTTGGCCCAAGATCAGAGGCCCCCGCACGGGCTCTGGTCCCAGCCCAGCTGCTATCGACCCCACTATCGTCTGGGGTGATTATCACAGGAAGGCAGGAGGCAGGCGATAAGCCCCAGAACTCCCCGTTTCTCATGGGCCAGCTGGAACCCAGTCCAAGAGAAAAGAAAGAGTGTTTGTGGCTGGAGCAGGGGGCCAGCAGGGCTGCCACACACACTGCCCTGGGTAGAAAACCTGCTGGGAGCCCATGCTCAGGCAGAATCTCACCCCATTGCCTGCTCAGCCCCGCTCAGCACCTCAGCCCTGCTCCTGCCCCATGCTCCTGCCCTCCACCCAGCCTCTGCAAGGCAAGGACTCCTTGCCCACGAAGGGCAGGGTGGCAGAGGTGCCGTGCCAAAGGCGAGGGCCGGGACAGCTGGAGGTAAGGCTGAGGGAGGGAGAAGGCTGTGGCTGGCCAAAGGCAGCTGCAAAATATTGCAAGGCATAAATATGAGCGTGCTCACAGTGTTGCCATGCCAGAGGGGAGGGTAAACATTTAACTGGTCTCCCCATGACACCTTTCCAACCTAGCCTCCTCAAAAGGAGGGAGAAAAAGCAGGGAAGGGCTAAATCTGCTGTCGGCAGAGTCAGTGGGGCTTGGCTGCCATCCCCTATGGGAACAGAATCCAACCTTATATGGAGAAGCAGCAAATCTTCTGGGCTTATCCCAGTCTGGAGCACAGATCCACCTCGCTGGCAGGACAGGCCCTGCTTCCCCACAGGCTGGGGGCCACCAGCACGGCTGTCCCTGCTGGTTCCCAGCTGTGCTGACTGCTAGAGCCAAGCTAAGGAGCTGGTGACAATGTGGAATGGCAGGTGCTGTGCAAACCCAGGGCAGTGGGTGTCACGCAGGGACACTGCACAGGAAAAATACAGTTGCTCCTAAGCCTGAGCAGCTGCAACCAGCAGCATGGCGCCTTCACCCTCCCAAGTGCAGGGGAGTGGCAGTGGCATCACACTCCAGCACAAGCTCCGGGGCAGAGAGCACCAGTGCCGAGCTCCCGTTGCCGTGGCAACCCAGGCATTTCCCGGTTCTTGGTGTTTTTAACCACAGGTCAGTGCGGGCTCTCAGCACACGCACCTCTCCAAAGCCTGTGCAATGCCCAAACAAGTCTGCCCAGTGCATGGAGCTTCAAGTGCTTACTGGGGCATGCCAAGCCCCACCACAACTGCCTGGGAGCCCGGGGTGACAGAGTAGGGATACCACACGTGGTGCCAGCACCACTCTGTGGCTTGTCCAGGGCTGTGCACAAGAGCACCCTGAGTTGCAGCAGCAGCGTTTGAAGACACACTGTGTTCTTCTGGGTTTGCATGCCACAGGGACAGCACCTCCACATGGCATCAGACATCTGCCCCAGCCCTGGTTTTGGGATTTTCATCCCACCAGCCCCCACTAAGTGCCAGCACAGCTCCCACCCTGCCCGCCCTGGCAGCTCTTACCTCAGCGTGCCCACCCGGGGTCAGGGTCTTGTTGCAGCGCTCACACTTCAGGCAGAACTTGTGCCAGTCCTTGCCCAGGGAAGACACCTTCTCGGCTGCAGGGGACACGAGAGAGGGGTGAGCCACTGCCCAGCACCCGCTGAAGTCCCAGGGAAAGCCAGGCTATGGGAACCACGGGGGACTGCACCCAAGAGAGGGGCTGCACTCGCTCAAGAGGGGCTGCTCACACTGTGCATGTCAGCCACCCTTCGGGAAACAGGAGCCACTCTGCTGCAGCCCCCAGGGCCCCTGCAGCCTTGTGGGACATGGGCACAAACCCCCTGACCCCTCACAGCACCGCACCAGCTATTAAGAAAATATTAACCCTGTCCCAGGTGGAAGCAGGACACCACCCAGCTGCCATCCCACAGCCGTGCTTTCCCACGCGCCAGTCCAGCAACGGTAGCATTTTCTTTCCTACTCCCCGTGTCTATTTTTACCCGCCACATTACCCAGAATGACTTCACTCCCATTCAAATATTTGGCGTTTCCATGCCCACCCCGCCCATGCAGTCACACTCTCCCCATGCACACCCAGCCTCTCCCCAGGGAGCCTCAGCCGCAGCTCCAGAGATGCTCCCAGGAGGAGGGGATGGCAGACAGCCTCCACTGTCATCCAGGATGGACATTTGGCCTGGAAAACACCTGTCCCCCTCGCCCCCAGCCCGGGAACAGGCACGACATGTGGATGGGTGCACAGCCACCATCCTTGAATGGCCACAAACCTGCAGAGCAACTCACTGCCAGCACTGAAAACAGTATCAAAGCAGCAGTGGGCAAATGCAGGGAAGGCAAATGCTTTCAGACTGGTTGTACGAATACAAATACAATTCTTCCATCTGGCCCTGAGTAGGTCTCCAGGAGAACCCTGAGAGGCAGCACAGGCTGCCAGTGCTCCTCCTGCATACCCAGCCTTGCACCATCCCTTCTCCCTCCCAGCTCCTGGGCGGCCACGGGCTGCCTTGTGCCCCCAACAGATTCTTGCTGGCCCTCCCTCTGCCCTGCACATGTGCAGGGACAGCTGGAAAACAGTGTGAGCCCATTAAAGCCACCGTAAAACTAAATCAGGAGAGCCAAATAAAATATTTAACAAGCAAATAAAAGTGCAACCAGAGATGGCTGCACTCCATGAGAAGACCTCCTCTGCGATGTCGGGTTTCCCCCCGAGGACCTCAGCAAATGTCACCTGCTTGCATCCAGTTGAGATGGGGGTCAAGAGCTCCCCAAAGGACAGGTCCTGGCTTCTAGAGCCACCCTCCTCCCAAGGCAAACAGCTGCATCCGGGGTACATCACAAGGCCAAGATAAGCCGAAACAATGCCATCATCACCCAAAAATTCCATCCCAGTGCAGAGCCGGTGGCGGGAGGGAGGGGCAGTGTGACAGGGCAGAGCCAGAGCCATTGCACCAGGGTGCACAGGAGACTCCCGAGAGTACCCCCAAGTAAGCACACGAGAGATGGGCTTTGGGGACTCGCAGCAGTTGGAAGAATCTCCACCTCCTGCTGATGACACACAGGCTGTTGAACCAAACCCAGGCAGAAGCAGACAGCAGGGCAAAGGGATGCCCCACGAGAGCCTGGGGTCTGGCCTGCCTGCCCACCCAAAGTTGCCAGGGCTCCAAGCCCTGCTGTGTCCCAGAGCCCGTGTCTCTCCAGGCCCTCACAGAAGGCAGCACACGAGGAAGGGGCCAGGGCCAGAGCTGCCCTCCTTTTCCTCTGCAGCCCTCATCTGCCTCTGGGAGCAGAGAACCAGCTGCAGGGTGAACAGCCCCCAGGTCCCCCCAGACCCCAGGGATTCCCCAAAACTAGGGGAATAAGGAGGTCCCAGCACCCCACTGCCCTGGGGCCATTGCAGGAGCCCTGCATCCTCCCAGCCCTCTCGGCAGGAAGGTTCCTCCCCGGGGTGACCGTGGAGGGAAACCGAGCGTGATGGGCTGAAAGCCGAGCCAGGGGCTCGGGGCCAAAGAACCACTCGGCTTTGTCACAGTGGATGCACACACAGCCAGGCCAGGCTGTGCTCCGGCTGCGTCACCCCGAGCTCCCCCCCTGCTCCGACCCAGCGCCGCCACGGCCACGGGTACAAAGCAAGGAGGAAGCTCCCGGCGGATGTTTTCCAGAGGCCGTGGCAATTATAGCTGGCCACAGCCCCCACCATTCCTTCCTTCTCCCGCGATACAAAATGCTCCCCCAATGACCCCCCCCAAAAATAATATTTCAGCAGATGGAAATCCTGGCTCCTCCCTGCCAGATGCATCCCCCTGCCAATGCATCCCTGAGCCACGCGGAGCAGGAGGGATCTCAGCGGCACGCACAGCCCGTGGCAGAGGATGGGGCAGGAGGGAGGAGGCGGCCCCGAGCACCCGGAGCACAGGGACAGCCCGGGAACCACGGGGGCTGCCCTCGCCTCCAGATGGAAATGCCGCCCAGAGGCTGGTCGGGCATCCTCTGGCTGCAAACAAGGATTCCCGAGGGATGCATCCGGGACCGGCACAGCCGGGATGGCTTTCCAGAAGGCATTGTTTGCACCGAGCAGAGGAAGCAGCTTGGAGCCAGCCCGGCCCATTTCCAGGGCAGCAGCCTGCGGCCACACCATCCCATAAATCACTGCGGAGGGAAGGGACCAGCGCCCAGACTTCCTGTCACTCGGCCACAGCTGCTCCGCTGTTGCATCAGCTCCAGAGGAAAAGGCTCTGGCCACATCCTCCTGCTGCCGGGGGAGCCCCGCTCCTCAACCCGGCCACCCCGGGGGTCAGCCAGCGCCCGCCCTGCAGGAGCAGCCCGGGGCTGGGCAGTGCGGGGCTGTGTCTAGCCGAGCAGGGAGCAGGGGGTGGCACAGTGCAGAGGTGTCACTGCACCCAGCCTCTGCCACCAAAGGCCGTGGCCCGTGCTCTCCCAGCACGGACGTCGGGCTCACACATCCTGCTCTGCCCCCCGAATCCCCCCTTACTCACTCAGCCCTGCAGCCAGCTGAATTTAAAACAGCTGTGCAGCACGCCCTGGGAGGGCAGGGTTAAGGGTGCTTGACTGCAGGAATTTGGCCTCTGCCACATGTGTGTGGCTCAGGGGTTTGCCAGCCCTGTGTGGGTGGGCACGTGGTGCCCATGGATGATAAAACTCACCCCAGGGGAAACACCCCCGAGGAGAGGTGAAGGCACAGCTGTGGACACGTCTGGCTGCAGGACGGAGCTGTGGGGTGGTTTTGCTCTGTGCAGGGGATGCAGCCCACAATGCCGAGGGACACCAGAGGCCAGGAGCAGGCAAGCAGCCGAGGGGGCTGTCAAGGCGGACTGATCCCATGGCTCCACGGCAGCCCCGCCCCAGAGACAACGCGGCTCAGCCCTTAATTACCCGCCGTGCCCAGACAAAGCAGCTGGCACAGGCCAGAGGTGGGTGCATCTTCTCAGGATGGGAAGAGAGCATCCCTCCTCCCAGTTTCTGCGCCGCCGGCCGCACCGAGCCAGCCCCAGGCCCTAGCACAGGTATTTCCACAGCCTGACGTCAGTGCTGCTCCCAGGCGGAGGCTTATTCAGCAAAAGGAACCATAACTGCAGCTGTGTCTCTGCAAAGGACTGGGCTGTGCCCCATCCATCCTACCATAGTCCTGGCAGGGCACGGGGAAGGGTTGACAAAGCCCAGTCTGGCAGTAAGGATGCCAAATCCCCACAGGGATGCAGAGACAGGCATCCCTGGCAGAGAAGGATGCTGTCAGACTGATGTGGATTCACTTCAGAGCAGTTGCAGACACAAAGGAATGAAGAAAGAAAAGTGCAAGGAAAGGAGCCTGGTAAACGGCTGGAAATAAAGCCAAGAGCCGTGAGCCAGCAGCCTCATCCCTTCCCCAGTTCCTCATAAAGTGGCCAGGAGATGGAAAAGGTGGAAGGACAGGTTGAGGATTTCCTGCCCTTGCCATGCCAACCCATATCCCAGCCACGCTGTCCTGCCCAGGCTCTGCACTGCCTTCCCGTGCCCCTCAGCCCATCCCCAGCCCTGCCCTCCTCAGGCACAGCTCCTCTCCCCCATCCCACAGCCAGTGCTGACGGTTACACCGCACCCTGATTTGTGGCCAAACATATATATTTAGCTTCCCTGCAGCAAGGCAAGGGAAGGCAGTCCTCCAGCTTGCTGGGCTCCCTCCAAGTGTGCAACAAAGCCAGCTCAGTACGGCCTTGCCGTGGAGCGCAGCCAGGGGGGAACAGGGAACATCCCTGGGAGGCTCCCAGTTCCAGCCAAGGGGAGAGACAAGGTCTTCCCTGGGGTCCAAGCCCTGCATAGTCGAGCCACTCGGGTGCAAGAGAGGGTTGTTTGATTTCCAGCCACAACCTTGGTGCACAGCACTGCTCCCATCCACCCTGCTGCTCCCTGCCTCTCCTCTGACACAGCCTCACCTACTGCAGGCACTTCCCTGGCCAGAAGCCTCCAGTCTCCCACTCTGGTTTGCAGGGCAGCCTCCAGCAAGTCCCTCACCATTTTCCACAGGGCTTCATCGAGCAGCATCTGAATGGGATGTGTTTGACGTTGGGCAGCTTGGCTGTGTCTGTGCTGGGAGAGGATCCCAGGTTTTTCCAGCCAGGCACTGGCTTTAGCCAGGGCTGAGCCCAAGGAATCAGCTGCTTTCCATAGCAGCCCTGCATGTGAGGCATGGCAGGCAGGACTCCGGGGGGGGGCAGGGGATGCAGCCCACACCGCTGAGGGACACCACCAGAAAATTCAGAGGCCACCTGCAGCCCTGCCCTCGCCCACCACACAGCCAGGGGCAGAGCGGCCAGCGAGAGCCGGGCACAGGCAGGCACACACCAAACCACTCCCTGGGCAGCTGCTCAGAGCACACTGTTCCTTCCTTCTGAGATGTCATCTCTGGCAGGCAGTGCCAGGAGAATAAGACAGTTTCCTGGCTGGTTTCAGCAAGAGCAGGATTCTGGGACATGCTGGAGCAGCTGAGCTTGTCAAAGTGCCCCTCCTGCCCCATGGCTCCTCACCTCCCCACCCTGCTGGCCCCCAGAACTCCTAGCAGGGTTCAGCCCAGGGCTGAGGATGCTCAGGGGCCACAGCACTGGGGCTCCCCACCAGCAAGTGCACAGCAGGATGGTGGGACAGCTCTCCCCATCCTCATGCCAGGACCCATATCCCACCATCACATCTCTGGTAGCATCAGGGCCCTTGGCAGGAGCAATGGGCATCACCACAACCAGAAGTGGCACCTCGGCTCATGCTCCAGGCTCTGCATTTGATTGCAACACTGCGGTGACAGATTTTCCATTACTTCTTGCTTGGGCGTTCCTGCTCCACCTTTCCCTGCCTTTCCTTTCCAGTCCCATCACCTCACCTCTCCCCATCCCTGTGCTCCTGCCAGGGAGGGAGGATGGGATCATGAGGATCTCTGTCTGCCTGGAAGGTGGGACACGGGTGCAGGACTCAATAATCCAGACACCAAACTGAGTCACCCATGACCAGCCCTGGGTTTCCAGAGGGCTGCCTGCCAGCTCCAAGCCCCCAGCACCCACAGCCCCAGGAGCAGCGCCACTCCCCACTGCTGACAGTGCCAGCACCACACTGACAGGAGCCCCAGCAAAGCCCAGGACACAAGAGCAAGGGGACACAGCCATCACACTGCCCAGTTCCACACTCCCACAGACCATTTTCTGTAGCCCGTGCTTTTTTCCTGAGGGAAAAACTAATGCTAATCAGCCTGCTCTTCAGCTTCCCAACAGAGGCATCCCTCCCCCTGGCAGGGCTCTGCGCGGGGAGCAGGGAAGTGGAGCATCCTTAGTTACCATTCTGCAAGGTCCCCTCACCCTTCCTGGCCTGGGAGGAGGCAGTTCCCAAGGAGCCCAGCCCACTCCGTGCTGGAGGGCCAGGGCTGTGCCGACGCTGCACCGGCAGCGCTTGAAGAGCCGCTTCCTTTGTTAGGGACAGCTGTAATGGAAATCCAGCCCTCCTGCCTCACCGTCTCCCTGCCTAGAGCCAAGGACAGCAGTTACTTATTAATTGCAGAGTGGCTTCTGCAGCTTGAATTTCGCCAGGCTGACCCGGCAGTGCCGTGCTCTGCAGGGAGACCACCCCACACCTGGCTGCCCCCCGTGTCCCCCTGCGTGCCAGCATGCCCGCGGGCTCAGGCATCTGCTGCGGGCCCCTGGCAGCACGCTGGGCTTCGGCCTTCCTCGCTTCCCAGCTGGCTGTGTCCGTGCCCTCAGTCCCCCTCTGGAATTCCACCCGCAAAACAACGCTGGAGAGCAGCTCTAAGCCTGGGGGGGCTACTGAGTGAGCATCCCACCTGCTTTCGTGATGCCCCTTTCCAAACAAATAGAGCAGCAGCCTCCCACCAGCTCTCACACTCCCCGGTCCCTCCAGTGAGCTCCCCAAAAGCCGCCCGCAGCCGGACCCCGCCGCACGTGTGCTTGCTGCATCCCTGGGGCTTGTGCCTGCCTCGTGCTTGGGATGGGAAAACAGGAAACCCCCTGCTGCCGCAATCCCCAGCTGTTCTGGGAAGAAACGATGGGAGGCGGAAAGGCTTGGCCAGGGCTCCCGGTGACCCTGCAAAACTCATTTAAGGCTTAGCAAGGCGAAAGGGAGCCGGGGAAATGTGTGGCTGTTTGGCTGCAGGACACTGGTCCCTCCGGAGCTTGCCGCCAGAAGTGATAGCCTAAAGCCAACCCCGAGCCCAGCCCGCTGCCACCTGCCAGCGCGGGACGGGAGCTGGCCCCGCGTCCGCCAGTTAAACATTCACTTCATCCAGCCAATCTCCCAAAGCAGGAAAGTTAGCCACAACCGTTCCTGGAAACAATGTCACAGACCTCGACCTCCTCTCAAAAGAAAAAAAAAAAAATCCCAAAAAACTATTTTTATATTTCCCTGCGCTTTTTAAAGGAAAAAAAAATCTCATTCTGTAGCTCATGAAACGCCCACATCCTCCTGACTGCACAGGGAGGAGCCCACTGGATTTTTCCAGGGAGCATGAAGCAACAGGCATGCTGGAAATGAGTTTTCCATCGGTACCCAGGAGTGCCGGCGCTCCGCTCTGCGCGGGGCCGGGAACGGGAGCCGGCGGCATTTCTCACACATGACCCGCGGCTGCAATCCCAGGCATTCGGGCAGCCCGAGCTGCCAGCGCTCATTCAGCACAGCCAGGGAGGCTCCCGAACAAGCGGGGCTTTATGAATCACCTCCCCGCTAAGCTTCGGGCCGGCCCAGGAATTCAGGAGCGACACCAAACCCCGGACGCGGAGTTCCCATCGCTTTCCCAGCGAACCACGCGGCCCACCGGGAGGAAAGCCCGGGATCCGCATCCCGGAAAGACGGCTCAGAATTTGCATGGAGCTTTCATGCATTGAATAAACGGACTCAGGTTTATTCTTCCAGAGCCTGGGCGGTTCCTCAAGGAAAAGCTCAAGGGATCAACAGGGACAGGCTCCAGCCTATCTCAGCTCTAAGCACAGAGGAAGTTTTTTGCTCCCGTTTCAGCTCACCACCACCCCCTTTCGCCAAGTCACTCTCAGGGGCAGCAGGGGCAGCATTCCCTGCGGGACGATGTGGGATGGGGGCTGGCACTGCCCCGATGCCAGGCACCTGCCTCCAGGGCACGCTGTCCCCACACGGGCAGGGATGGGAAGCGGCGGAGCAGCAGAGACCGGGACAGGGACCACTGCACCTACAGAAACCCTCCCGGGGAGAGAGCACCTGGGGCAGGGAGTACAGCCCTGTTCCTCCCCAGACCACATCCTCGGGAGACCCACAAGTCCCCCAGGACATGGGGAGAGAAAAAGAGCATGAACACTGCTGTGGGCTGGTGTTTCTCCTCCTGGCACAGCCCGGCCTCCTCATCCGGCAAGGCAGGCGTCCCTGAGCCCAGCCCCGACCCCCCCACGCAGGGCAGGCTTAGCCCTGGAGCAAGAGGAGCAACTCTGCCCCCGGGTCAGTGCCCAGCTGGCTGGGGAGGCACTATTTTCTGCTTAAAAAGGAAAAGATTCACACAAAGAAAGACATCCAAGGGGCCAAGCCCTTCCCACCCACACACAAAAAGGTTTATTTAAAGGAGGAAGACAGCAAATTCCTATTTCCCTGTGTTTACTTGGAGATGGCCAGAAAAGAATGAAAGCACCAATGCCTCCAATGCTCAAACATCATCAGGACCCTTTGGTATTTCTCCACCAAACAAACACACTGAGGCAACAGGGGCTGGACACCGGAGCAGCGGGGGGAGATGTGTAGGGAGGGCTGTAGGGAGGCAGCGCCAGGCCAGCTGGACCCCGTGGTCAGCAGGTCCATCGGCGGCAGCTTGGGCTGGAGTTCTGGATCCATCCCCAGAGCCATCCTGAGCTCACAGTGCAGGCCCAAGGGTGCTCACCCACGGGGTCAGGTCACCGCCAGGGAGGCTCCGGGCTGGGGCAGCTCCTCGGAGAGCGTCACAGGGGCACCAAGGCCGAGGATCAGACGCTGCTCCCACCTCCCTGCGAGCCGGGGAGCGGCGCTCAGCCCGCGCTGCTTGACAGGAGACACGCCAGCCCCGCTTCCCAGAGATCCTGACCAGCCACAACCCCAAGCAGGGCCCTCGGAGACCTGCAGGGACTCGCTGCTGCCCTAGCCCAGCCCAGGCGTGCTGAGATGGAACTCCGAGCCCAGGAGCTGCCTTTGAAAAAGTCCCGTAGAAACCTCAAACCCTTCGTTAGCTCGCCCAGCTGGGAACAGCCCGCTGGGGGCTGGCTGCGCGGCGAGACAGGGAGGGGTGAATGGCACACCTGGGGCCAGGTTTGCAGGGAATCAAAGAAGCCGGCTGCGAGAAGGTTTTGTTTGCACCTGCCACTGCCAACTTCCCGGCCTAAATAGATCCTCCGAATCACGGGAGCCCCCATCCCAGTACCGGCCGTGATGGGTGGGCTGGGTTCCCCTGACCCAAGCCAGCAGCAGGTACCTGGGGACAGGCGCCACCCCACTCTCAGCACCCCAGGTGCGGGCACACACCCCAGCCAGGGCTCCTCACTGCCTGCTTCCCCCTCAGCCCAGCAAGTCCGGGATCACCCGCACCCTCTGTGTCGCCTGCCCCAGGGCCAGCCGGCAGCAGCCCTCAGCACAGCCTGGGGATGCAGAACAGAGGGGCCGCGGCCACTCCGGGGGCGCCGCGGGGGAGAAGGAGCTGCTGCCGAGCCGGTCTCCGGGTGAGTCCCGCGGGGAGCTGCGGCGGAGCAGACACCGGGGGGATACATCCCAGTGGGGGAAAAGGGATGCACCGGGGCCCAGGGAAGGGGAAGGTAGGGATGAGCGCCGGCTCTGGGATGGGGGACCGGTTTGAGGTCCCGGGTATGCGTCTGGGTGCGGGGAAGGGGATGCGGGGCCGGGCCCCGGGGATGCGCTCACCGAAGTACACGGTCTTGTCGCACTTAGGGCACTTGGATGCCATGGCTGGAGAGCGGAGCCGAGCCGTGCTGTGCCGAGCCGAGCCGTGCTGTGATGTGCCGCGCCGTGCGCCCCGNCCCGGCGGCGGAGAGAACACCCCCTGCCGTGTCTCCCATCCCCAAAGACTAAAGTCGGGACACGACTGCTCCCGACTTCCCTTGCCTGGGAAAAAACCTCCATAATAAACAGGTTGTAGTTGAGCGACGCGACTTGTGGGTTTTTACCGGCCCCAAAGGCACCGGCCGGGAGCCTCCCCGGCTGAGTCGGGCCAGCGGCCGCTCCCGGGACATGAGTGGGGGGTGGCGGTCCCGGCCAGCTGCCGCAGAGGGGCTCGGGCATCTCCCATTTCCCGCGGGAGCGCGCAGCCCGTCCCCGCCCCAGCCCCGCTCCCTGCCCGGCTCCAGCGCCCGCATCCCCCGGCTCCCGGCGCCATTCCGCTCCGTTGCCATGGAAACTACCATCTCAAAACCCCCTCCAGCTTAGAAGGGATGCTCAGGGAGCCGTGAAGCCACGGCGAGGATACCCGAGGAGCCAGGATGCCATGGTGAGGCAGGGGAGCCCCTCTGTGCCCGGATGGTGGCCCGCGGCAGGGCTGTGGTGGGCGCAGGGCAGAGGGTGACAGGGCTGGTGACAGGGGCGCAGGGCCCGTGGCTGGGGAGCTGCGCCCCTGCACGCCGTGTTGGTAAACAGGACATCTGCCGCTCCGCCAGCGCAGCCCTGCATTATTCATCAGCCGGCAGCCTGGCTCTGCTCCGCCGCCATTGTCACAGAATTCCTTTCTCTGCCGGCAGCTGGTGCAGCTGCCAAGCGCCCGGCCGGCCCCCGGCACACAGGCAGCCTTGGGAAAGGAACCCGGGGCTCCGGGATGGGACAGAGTGACCCTGCCGGCGAGTACGAGGGGCCGGGGATGCCCGACAGCGGGTTTCTCCACTGCCCGTGCACCCTGCTGGGTTGGAAGGCCCAGGCATCCCTGTCACTCCTCGGCCAGCTGCTGTCACAACAATGTGTGGCTTTGTGGCCGGCGGGGTCCCTGCGCAGGGGGCAGGTGGCAGCGCTGCCTCCGGGGCGCCCGGGCCCCACACGGGCCCCGGGAGGGGCTGAGCCCTGCGTGTCCCACCGCGGAGCCAGCGTGTCCCAGCCCAGGCCTGCAGCCACCAGGGCAGGGCAGGAGCTGGGGGTTTGTGGAGCTTTTGATTTCCAGAAGGCCAGCTGCCCACTCCAGCATAGAGCTCTCCTGTGGGTCCCTCTGTGGTACCCGGTGTGTCTGCAGCCCTAAAGCACCCCACGGCAGCAGGCAGCTGCCAGCACAGCATCCCTGTGCCTGCAGCAGTCTCGTGCACTGAGGGGACAGCCTGAAAAGGGTTTCCTGTCTAAATCCTCCACATTCCACATTTTGAGGCGGCTTCAGCTGGTGTTCCAGCCCTGGGGACTGAGGGGTTCAAGAGAAGGAGGAAGAAGGCTGCATTCACCCTGTGACCTGTTTGGGGAGGCCACCGGAGAAAACCTGGGCTCTGCCACGCTGTAGAACCAGCACCCAGAAAGTGCCGGCCAAGGGCTTTTCACACATAGAGCCTAGGGGGAATTAAGACAAATCACCTACAGGTGTGAATCCCTGCCCGCAAATGCGCTAAATCCCAAGCGGATATGCTGGTTCAGGAGCAAAGTGGCTTTAGCTGGTCTTGTCTTAATCTTCCCCGATTTAGGCTCGGCATGCTCCTGCACGGAGGGCAGGGATGTCCTGATGCTTCGGGGACAGGTGACTCGGGTTGCACAGGCTGAATGAGCAAGGATGGCCGAGCTTCTGTGGGGACAGTATGGCCAGTGCCAGGCAGGGGACGGCCTGCTGCCGAGGGGACACAGGATGCGGGCAGGGGATGGTGGCACGTGAGAGACACCCCTGACCCCACCGTGCCTTTCTTCAGACAGCACGTTAATAATTTTCACCAAAGGATGCGTTTTTCGTCAGAAATTTGAGGGCCTCGTCCCTGCCTGAGGGCTGAGCTGGAGTTTCCCTGGCAGCGGGTGACAAAGCCGCCTTTCAGCGGCCAGGGGAGGTCTCTGGCATGGGCCGTGTCCCCTGCAGCAGTGCCTGGGGGTGTCCCAATCGAGGGGGCCGATACCCAGCGCTGGCACCCGTGGCGGGAGGTGACCCATTTTCTTCCGATGGCGCCGGCCCCGCGGGATTTCCTGCGCTTCTGAGGGCAGCAGCTTCCCGGCCGGCACATGGCCCTGGAGCCCGTGCATCTGCGCTGCTGCGGCCGTGCCCACAATTCCCGCTCCGGGGGTGTGAGGGGGCTTTCCTCTGCGATACAGCGGGGCTTTAACGCAGCCCCTTCCCTCAGGGTGCTGCGGGGAGCGGAGCAGGAGCCACATCCCTGCAGCATCCCCTCTTCGGCTGGAGCTGAGACCGAAGCAAGCACATCCTAAAGCTGGTGCCTGCAGCAGCAGCTGCCCCAGGGCCCGGCAGGGGCTGCGGGGCACGGGGGGTGTTTTGGCGAGCGTGCCGGGCTGGCCCTGGCCCTGGAGCAGGGATCGCCTCCACTGGGAGCCCGCAAAAGGTGCGAGTCTGGGACCTCTGCCTAGGGCAGGGCAACCAGAGAGCTTTGCGCAGAGATTAAGGGAATGTGAGGAATAAATAAGGAATAACTCCCTCCAGGCTGCCTCTCCTTTGGCTCACCTCCCCCTCCCCACGCCGACTCCCCTCAGCTCTTTTTTCTTCATTCAGACAGAAATACCACAAAAACTCATGGACCCAGACAGAGCTGTTCCTAACGGGAGCTGGGGCTGGAAAGCCTTCCTCTGCTCCCATGTTTTCTGGCACCTAGGACCCCTTCAATTTGTTACAGGGTAAGAAGAGGCTGGGGGGAAAAAAATAAAAGAGGTTATGGGAAAAACCCCTGTTGCTGGCTTGGTGTGCCCAAAGATCAGTGATCCCTGCGTGGCCTGCAGACCCTGGGCTGGTGCACTGTGTGCAGCCACATGCCCAGGGCTCTCTGTCCCTCATGACAAGGTCACCCCAGGGTGACACACTGCAGCTTTCTCTTTTTTTCACCCCCGAAACTCCAATGTCCCAGACACAGTCCACAGCCAGGGGCTGGTGGTAAAGAATGGCTGCTGCCCATGGCAAGCAACAGCCACTGCCCATGGGCCATCCCAACTATCACCAGTTTTGCCTTGCATAACCAGATCTGTCCTTGCATTAGGCAGGAGTTTCACAGAAAAAGTGTTTGGGCTTCCTTTCATGGGCTGGGAGCCGTTCCCTGTGATGGGATACAACAGAAAGAGCCTTTCACAAAACCTGGCAAAACACTTTTTTTCTTATTTCATTTATTCTCCACAGCCCTGCTGGATGTGCAGTGCCTGCCAGTGTGGATCTGGCTGTCCTACACGGTGAGCTGGGGCAGCACAGGAATAGGGCAGCACCCTGCCTGGAACAGGGGAAATCTGTCCCCCAAAACGAGGGGCCCAGGGCTGGCTGGGGGGTGGGGGGAGAGACAGCCACACAGACAGGGGACAGCCCACACACGCTGGGCACCCAGTTTTGCTGCAGAAGGGTGACCCCAGGGTCAGTGCACAGCTCGGGAAGGGAGCACGGGGGCTTAGGAAGGATTAGCAAGAGACGGGAAGATGGAAGAGCAGAGGACGGGCGTGCCGAGGGCTGGCAGGGGCTGGGGCTCGTCAGGCAGCACATGCCACTGACCAGGGCTAGGCACGTCAGCGCCCGGCCCCGGCGCCCCGGCCCCTGCAGCTCCAACCATCCACTTGTCGCTCTTCTCCTTTAAAAGGCATCCGAGCCCCTGCCGTTATCAGGCGGGGCCGATAGCGCTGTCACGCCTGCGATAAACAGGTTTACAGATTTTGTCCTTGCCATCTGGAATGGATGTCCCCATTGTCCCCGCGACCGCTTCCCGAGGGGCCGTGGCTGCCAACCCGCCCCGGGCCCGGGAGGATCCCGGCAGGCTGCATGCAGATGCCGAGGATGCAGACGCTCGGTGTGAACCCCCGTGGGGCAGGCGTGATCCCTCCGTGCAGTGAGATCGCAGTGTCTGAAAAGCAGTGCCCCACCCAAACTAAGGCAGGAAAACAGCTGGAGAGACCTGAGCACAGCTCTCAAACCCCCGTCAGAGCCATGGTGGGACTGCAGAGACCAGCCGGGGTGAGAGTGGCTGGCACCGGTGACTCTCCCTCAGGTTTTCCAGGGAAAGAAAGGGTGTCCCAAGGAACGGGCTGTACTCCGACCCAAGCTGCAGTGGCGAAGTTCAGCCCAGGGCAGTTGTCATTAAACCCTCCCAGTGCCCTGGCCCCCCCAGACATGCTGTGGCCAGAGGTCGAGCTGGCCATGGCGCAATGTGGCTCTGAGGGCTGGCACAGCAGCAGGAGAAGCGGGCACAGTGGCTGCTCAGGTTTCATGTGTCTGTGCCCCACATGCACACCACCTCCAGGACACTCTCAGCGAGCCCCTGGGGTAGGGAAGGGACTGGACACACATAATCCAGCACCTCACGAGTGCTGCATTGTCCCCACAGCACCATCTTCTCCTTCAGCATCACCCACCCACTAGGATGCATTTGGCCTTGGTTCCCCCCAGACATTATGGGCATCTTCCTGGGATGCAGGAAAACCCAGCTTGGCTCTTCACCCACACGCTCCACACATTCACCTCCCTCCTGTCCTGTCTAGGGGCAGCCAGAGCACAGGCAGGGGGAACAAACTCACTCCTGCTCAGATGGAAAATCTCTGAACGAGCACAACTTGGCTGAAACCCTCTGGCCAGAACCTGTAAATCTGCTCCCTGTGACGCTGCCAGCATCCCATGGAGCACTGGATTGAGGTGGAGAGTCCCCTTGCAGGAGGGAAGGGAGGAAGCTGTCTGCAGAAAGATGCTGAATTTATGTTATTCATTCTCATTCCAGGAATGAGGTGAATGAACTTGCAAAGCCCAGGGCAGGAATCAAGTGTGCTTCAACCCTGACCTGCCCTGACTTTCTTCCAGGCTGAACAAGAGGTGGAGATAAGCCCCAGCCCCAGAACCCATAGGAATTTACTGTGCAGCTTTTCTTGAAGCAGCTTTCCTCCTCCTGTACGCGTGAAACGTGATCGTCAAAGACTGAGTCTTCCACCAAGTTTTGAAGCTGCTCAAGCAGGGCAAAACCCTTCTGTCAGTCCCCAGGGAGGGAAGCAAGGGGGTCCATGTCCCCCAGGAGGGACAGGGGGACATGGACCACCCCAGCCTCCTCCCTTGGGAAGGGCCATAAACACCACCCAAACTCCAGACATGTTCATATTCGTTCATATTCTGAAGATGGGGATCACAGCAGATCCCATCACTGTTGGCTCTTGCAGGCTTACCTTGTAAGGCACTGACTACATTTACAGGAAAAACCCCAAACAAACCCTCTCTCACCAGCTAGAAAGTGCTGTCATGTCTCGACTTGCCTTTCTGCAGTGATCTTTCTTTTCTCTAATGCTGCTGCCAAAGCTTATTTGGGTTAATGGTGTTTTTAAGTCTGTGCCCTCTTGATGGATTAAGGAAAATAGAAAAGATTCAAAGTCCAGTTTCTGTAAATGAGTCAAATTCCTCCAAACTCCTCACAATCAAAATCTGCCTGATTTTATTTGTGCTCCTCCCACAAATCCCCCAGCAGGCTGGCACACCTCCTGTTCCACTACTCATCCCATGCCCCCTGTGAACAGGTGAGTGCCCCTTCCTCGTGTGGCAGTGGGAAGCAGCTCCACCATGATGCAATCCTACCATCCCAAAGAGCCTCTCCAGCTTCCCAAGGTCTGGCTTGTGTAACACTTGCACAGAGAGCCAGAGCCCGCAGCAGAGCTGGCACCGGCTCCAAATTTCCATTTCAAAAGAAAATTTCAGCGTGTATTTTGCTTTACAACTCTCCAATAGTGTCCTGGTTACAGCCCTCCTCCCACAGCAGGAATGCCAGGTTCGGAATTGTTAGTTTTGGTCATACTTTGCTTTTTTTTCACACTGTTTCATCAGTGTTGTTACGGTCAGGGCACTGCCTTCATGTTACAGCACCAAAAGCAGAGATCACAAGGAGCTGCTACTGACAAAGCTGCTAAAATGCAAAATGCAATGTAATAAAGTGCCCCCAAAATACCAAAGTTAACTTAAAAAAAATCTGTAACAAAAGCATTTTGGCATAAAGTATTGTAGGAATGTTTGGATTTCTGTTTTGTTTTTTACTTTCCTGAGCAGCTTCCTGCTTCTTTTTAAGCCTGTAAAATTGCAAGCATGGCACCGAGTCTGGAGGTCAGCATGCTCCATCCACGTGAGCACGGAGCACAGCCCTCTCCCAGGGATCACAGCTGAGCCTGTGACATATCTGTTCCCAAGTCTGCATGGCAGAGAGGGGAGTGAAGGACTGGGATGTCAGGAACACACAGCTAAGGGAAAATACCCAAATGCATGTGGCAAAACTTATTACATCCCAATAGACCTGGCCTGCTTTGGGTGGGCAAGCACTTCCCAGATCCAGGCTCTCCTCTCCCTATAAATCTCAGGGGCTCTTTATAAGGTGGGAAGCAAGGGGAGTAAGAGACCTGAAAAATGGGACATTGCCCCAGCTGTATGAACGCTGTTCTATTTTGACAAGGCTCTAGAGCAGGAGGGTGAATAACCAAAGGCAATTCCTGCAGCAACAGCACATGAATGTGAATACAGAAGAGAGGTTGGTACAGGAGAGGCTGTGACAGCAGCAGCTTAAGGGAGTGACCCCTCAGGCTTGGATAGGTCACTCCCTGCACTTCCCAAGACCCAGCATTTTCCTTTGGTGGCCAAAGGGATCTTCCAGCCTCTTCTCCCAAGCTGGTACAAACATAAGCCAGTGAAACAAACACATGGCAGTGGAGTCTGCTACTATGCACCAGAAAACAGCATCTTTATTGAAGGACACGCAAGGGTCCTTCAAAGTTAGGGCAGCACGGGACGTGCTCTCTCTCCTTGCCTGGACTCGTTCCCAGAGCATCTCTGGAGCCGCTCCAAGAAAGCTTTTAAGTTGCTGGAAACCGCAGGGCTGGCACCCCCCAGTGGTTCTTGTGCTCTCGGTGCAGCCGGAGCTGCCTCTCCCGGGCTCGAAAGCTCATCTCCATCTCCATCCCCATCCCCGGGATCCTCAGCACAGCAGCAGCACTGCTACCCCGGGCTGTCCAAGCTCCCCCAGCCCCAGGCACAGCAGGGGCCAACTCAGACACAGAGTTTTCCAAAGTGATGTGTTCAGATTTCCTTTTGCTACAGGAAGGAATCCACACAAGCACTTGTGCTCACAGAGACAGAAGTGTTACAAAACCCTCCTGCAGCTGGTGTTTCTGTTACAGACGGTTAATCCTAAGGATTGACAGTGACAAAGTAAAACTGCCAATGGTCACTGGCGCTGCTTGCAGCCTGAGGGCTTTTGTGCCCTTCCTGAGTAGCACATCCTTCAGGAATGGCCGTCCTGTCTCACTTTTAAGTTTGGGACAGGAAACCCTGACCTGTAGCACAAGATACACTTAGACCTGCCAGGGTGCACAGTTCCTCACAGCCACGGAGTAAATCTTACCACTCCTGAGCAGCAAACGAGAGCAGACACGGGGCTCCATGCTGCTCATCTCGGAGGACAGAGCAACACAGAGCTCAGAACTGCCCATGGGTTGGGCTGCTGACCCCCGGGGATGTCCCTCTGCCACATGCCAGAGGCAGGCCTGGAGCAGCAGGACCAGGAGCTGCTGTGGACAAAGAGTTCATTGAGGCCCAGCTCCACATCTGCTGCCAGTTTGAGGAGGAGGAGGAGGAGGGAGACGCCTCTGAAGCATAAGGAAATGTTTAAATTGCACAGGAGAGGAATCAAACTATGAGTCACTCAGACTCTTGCCCTGTACTGCTGGCACAGGGACCCTGGAGAGCAGAACACAGCCCAGGGATGAGGCGGAAGGCCCAGGGCTGTGTGCCCCAGGCACACAGAACCCAGTCAAGGGTGGCTATTTCAGAAGAGACAAAATGCAGATGTTTCACAAAAGCTCACTTTCCAGGTTTATTAAGTAAAGTTAACTGAACTGTTTTCATTTTGTGGGGATTCCTTTCCGTCTAACCCGGTGGGTTAACAGAGTTGCACAGAATCACGGTTGGACTGTGATAACCCAAATACAACTTTGGCTCATCTCACCGCTGACACATATGGAATGACTTGGGGATTATTACATGCTGTGTCTGCTTGAGGCAGGTACATGTACAGATCAGCACAAGTTGCAAATGATAGTTTACATCCTTTCAAAACCAAGCAGGGCATCCAGCAAATGCACTGCCATGAGAAGACATATGAAAAAGAAATTATACAGACTTGCAAATACATAAGAAGTTGAAGAGATGCAAGAAACCTCAAACACAAGAAATGTCAAGGTGGGAAAAAACCACTTAAATTCAGACACAATGTGTTCAAATGAAAACCCAGCTGTAATTTAAAGTCCCTTCAAAATGGGAAACATACAGTAACGCAATTAAAGAGAAACCAGGTCTCATCCTGGGAAACGTGTCCAAAAGCACTGATGCACAAACAGGTTCAGAGTTCCAAGCAAAATGTCCCTGGGCATTGGTGTACTTGACTCTTGGAGCCAGAGCAAAGCAATTCATTACACTTGCTGGGCCTACTGCCGGCTCTTGGTGGCCTAACAGCACGTAGGATCCCAGATGTCACAGAGAAGGCAGCACACAAACTGCTGGTTACTGGGAGAAATGCCATGGGCCACATCTCCCAGAGAGCAACTAGAGTAAGGACACCTAATTCTGGCAGCCTGGCTCCACTGCACACAACGTTAGTGTAATGTTCTGCAAGGTTCTTCAGTTCTTAGCTCACTCCTTTCTCAGCCTGAGTTGGTCTGTCTTGTGCATGAGCACAACTGGCTGTGCAAAATGATCCAAAAAACAGAAGGGACAGGACCAAAGAAAACTGGCTGAACCTGGGGCTGGCTTTCAGCTCCTATTTTCAAATATCAGTTAAAGATTGGAAATTTATCTACAAAAGAAATAATATAAATGAAATTAAAAAATGGCACCATCCACAAAATTAAAAAAAAAGAAAAGAAAAATCTTACAACACAGCCTCATAAAAATGGCTTTGCAACGAGAGCTCAGTCACAAAATGAAAGGTTCTAGCTCTTCGTACATCAGAAGAGAAAACAAAGCTAAAAAGTACTAGTCCACATTCTCTTAATAAGTTAAACTTACTTTCCCTCCCCCTTCTACAAAAGGGGTAGAAGCAAAAGGGAAAGGAGGCTACTAAAAAAAAAAAACAAAAAAAAAACCACCACCAAGCCAAAAAACAAAAAACAAAACAAAACAAAACAAAAAAAAAAAAAAAAAAAAAAAATAAAAAAAAAAAAAAGAAAAAAATTAAGAAATAAGATAGGAGAGAACGACAGAGTGCAAGAGAGAGAGAGAGAGAGCAGTCTGTGGTCAGAGGCTCAGAGCAGGGCTGAGTTCCTTTTAAGGGTTTAAAAGATGCAAACAGTTCCTCAAAAGTTTCCTCTCTTCAACAGTTAGCTCAATGCTGTAGCCATGGAAACTCAAGTAGATACTGGAGGAGAGATTGCCGGCGGATCCGCACCGTGCATTAATCCTCGATGATTATGGGCTCATCATTCATGGGCTGGCGGAGCTGCACTGCCTGCATGGGCCGCAGGATAATCGGCTTGTAAGGGCGTCTGGCGGCTCGCTTGGCTTCCGAGGAGGAAAGCAGCTTGCGGATTTTCCTGCAGACAGCAAGGAAGAAAGACACGGATTACAGAGGCACCATGGGCTGCTCCACTTCTCCAAGGGAAACGGGGCCCGCACACGCCTGGTGGGGCGGCTGACAATGGTTCCTTCTGCAAAGTCTGCCCTGGGAAACTCAGATTTTCTGATTTACAAACCCCCCAATGAAGAGGAAATTGCATTCTCTGCTCCAGAATCCTTCCCCTGCAGGGCAGAAGGCATCCTGGTCCAGCCTTGTAGGACCAGGGTCTCTTGCTGTGAATAGAACATGTGAAATAGTCAGGACAGCCAGTCTCCACACCACTGATTTATTTTTAATTTATTTTGATTGGCTGGATGTGCTGCAGGTAGCTCTGGGGAAGTTTACAAAGCCAAGTCAACACTGACAGGGTGTTTCCCCTTCTCGCTTCTCCCACACTGCGTGTGCCCAACCCAGAGATGGGCAATATTCACATGTTGTACTTGGTTAAGGATTTCCCTGTATGTACAAGACTGGCAACAAGTCCTATCAGATGCAGGAAGCTGTTTTCCATGTGGAAAGAACAACACACCAGAGTTTTAAAATTACAAAAATAAGTTAGACAGAGACAAATACTGAATGATTGCTTGTTTCTTTTTGTTAATACCAGGCTCAGAGATAAAGGAAGTATCATAAAAAACCCCATCCAAACCCAAAAATGCAGCAACAATGAAAAATGTACTGTGTAATTAAAATGAGGAATTCTTTTATACAGAAGATGTGGTGGTCAAAGGCACATAGAGATTAGAAAGGAAAGTAATAAATATTCACAAGAGCAGTCCACCACAGTACCCACTATGAGTCTTCAGCTCAGGAACTGGGTCAACAAGGGTCTGATAAGGCAGCACCACCTTCCCTCACAGGCTCCTGACAGAACAAGGTTTTGGCTGACCAAGAGAGACAAGAGAGAAAGGGCTCTACAGCCGACATTTCAGCCACCCATCCCCCAATTTCATTTAGGAAACACTATTGGGGCCAAAACTCCCTTTTGTTGTGTTTTTGGTTGGTTGGTTCGGTTTAGTTGTCAGTGGAAGAGACCTTCTCACTGACCTGATACCTATCACTGTGCTATGATTTCTGCCTTTAAGATGTGATGGCTGCTGAAGAAAGTGGTCAAAATACCTCCCCTATCCTCAAAAACTTACCCTTAGCACCATCAGAACTGACAAACCATCAGCTTCAGCTGAAGATTTTGAATCACTTCTTGTCAGATTTGGTCATCTCTTCACTTGTTTTTTTTTTGCCCACGGAGCAGGACAAGCTGCTGCACTTAGACACATTTTTTGTTTGCCCAGTGTCCCCATTTCTCCAGCACCTCCTAAAACTAAAAGGCCACAGGGTGAGGAGAGGTGAAAACAAGCTGGCAAAGTGGTAATGACTTTTTCAAGATGTTTGACTGCAGCTGATCCACTTTTAGCCAGCAGAGCTCCTTGCAGCACCTGCACGTGCTCCATTAGCCATGCTGCCATCAGAAACACGTCCTCCAGCACTCTAGATTCTGATCAGGTCACCCGCTGCCTCCGCTTGCATGAGTTATAAATGCCAAGTTCCTTACTGGCAGCCTTCAATTCAAAAACTTATTCCTTTCATTCAACCAACTTTTCAAACTGCTTCTTCAGAGCCATACAGTTTTCCAGCACTGTTCTCAACAGAGCTACACAAAAAGGGGAGAGAGGGATCATGTAAAACTTCAGGGAAACCTACTTGCTGTGACTGAAAACACAGCCTGACCCTCAGCTGGAGTACGATATGCAGATATTGCAGCTAGACTGATTGCTATGGAGCCAACACAAAGCTCAAATTGTTTCAGAGCTCACAAACAAGTCTTACATTCCTGACACTGGAATGCAGCAGATGGTTCAGGGAAAAGTTAGAGGTGAAATGCCCAGCAGAAAACCCGTGCCACTGACAATGCTCCATCACTCAGGCTTCCCTGCTCTTCACAGCCTGCCAAAAATCTTCTTTGACCACTCATCAGTCAGCTAAGCAGCATGGCTGTCAGACAAAGAAGCCTGGATGGGTTTTTTCCCTCTTCTTTCTCTCTCTATTTTTAAATGGAAGTGATAAAATCTTACTGAACTGATGTCTATCACGGAACCATGATTTTCATTAGAGATGTGCTGGTTGCTGCAGGACTGATCCTTCCTGCCTCAGTCGGTGGTTCTGTATGAGCAGAAGATTCTGTGTCTACAATAAATTGCTGTCATAACCAGCACCACACTGGATAAATATTGTTACAGTTCTGTCCAGGTCAAAGGGCAGGACCTTGTACTGACACACCGTCACCATGTGCCTTGGATGGTGAAGATGTCAAGAAGAGCTCCCTAGATGCAGGATTATGAAACAAGCCTTGAGCATCTAAGAAGTGCATTAGAGACTGTATACCCTAAGTCCACAATGGCACATGAATCTGAGAGCTGCAATAGAACCCCAGCACCTCTTTACCAGAGCAACAGCAGTAATAAGAAAACTGCTTCCCCTGAAAATTAAATCCTTCTCTCACTTTATTTTCAATTATATATGGAATTTCATATATAACTGCTTTCTTTCACAGCACCTTGCAGGCACAGAAAGGAGAAAGGAAAGACATGAAGGCAAAGATATGAGCTGGTGTGAAATGCACAGTTGCATTAAAGGCGTCCATAGGAACAAGTCTGACCGGGAAATCAATTTCATTTGTCTTCTGCGTTCTAACAAGGTGTTTCTTGCACTGAAACAGATCAGTGGTAAGTAACTTGAATGTTACTAGTATCACCTATTCTACAAAGCCCATCTTTGATACTAGGCCCACAGAAGAGTTCCTTGACACTTGAAATGCTTTGCAGGTTAAGGACAAGTTTGAAGATGCCAGGACTCTTGACTGTGACCTTTGTGCTGAACAAACGAAGACGCAGAGCAGTGCCAAATTTAGTAGTAGAAGAGACAAAGCACTAAAACCCTCAACCTCCTCAGTCACTTGAAGGGTTCAGACATCCAGTAATTCCCAGGTCCATCTCTGCAAGTGGAGGAAAGGTAAGTGCTTCTCTGCTGTTGGGGCACTGCTAGTGCAAGTGTTGATAACTCTAGGCTTCAGACGAAGACAGAAGCCAGATAGCACCTCTGCTGTCAGAGAGGGCTGGAAAGCAGGGCTGCAGCTTTGCTCTGACCTTACTCAAGGTTACCCAGGAGAGAGGCATCAAGTTCTTGCGAGGAAACCACACAAGCCAACTTCTCTACCTTCTCATCACACCCAGAAGCAACGCTCCCATCCTAGGAATACCAGTACTGGGAACTTTGCCTTAGGGATCAGGTCACATAACTTTTACCACTCTGTCAGCAGTTTGTAAACAGTTTGAAGTAAGACTCACACAAGGAAAGTTTCTTCTACTATTTTTATCCTGTGGGCAGGCCAACAAGAAGAATTAGGACTAGCAGAAGCAGTATCACCAAAGGAGGAATATGGACACTGTGGAGCTAAATCTCACTGCTACTGGTGGCAAATGTAAACCACTGAAAAATTAGTCAGCTCAACCCATGGAAACCCTCTGTCACTCGCAGGTTTCAGGACCAAGACACACGTGGAGATGTCTTGAGGGGTAATGCGAGAGTTCAGCATGCAAGAGGACATGCAGAGCTCTGTGTATAGGAGGCTCTGCTCCTCAGTGTCACCCATGAGCCAGGAAGGCCCTATCCTGTCCCACTGCGATGGGATCTCCAAGGGCAGTGATGGGTCTGAACCAGGTGAATTCCCACCTCAGTCTTCCTTCCCTTTGCATCTGTCTCCTACAGCAACTGCTCTGGAAGAAGAACAAGAATCTGTTTTCTCTGGAATGTAAGTGCATGATTATTTCCCACCCTTTACCACCTCAGCACTGGCTGTGGTCTCTGCATTAAATCTGTAGCATCAGACCCACTGACAAGATCCCTCTCTAACCACAATGCCAGCTGCAGCACCCACAAAACAACATACATCCCCTTAAATCCTCTGAAACACCACATTTCCTACCTGGTTTCTTCAGTGGCCATGTAAAAAACATCATCTGGTGCATCAATCCAGTTCATCCTCCTCCTTTTCACTGGAGGCATGGATCCACCACGAATTAATCGGACTTTTGTTGGGTATGATTTCCCATTGAGCAGCAAGTTTCGGCTTGGTCCCTAACGTGATACATAAAACAGCACAGTTAAGGACTGCAACAAACCTGCAGCAACATGTGCTAAGCACTCAAAAGAAAAGAATTAAAGTTTTTGTATGGCTTGCTGAGTATTTAAAGTAAATACCTCCCCCTCTGGCCCAGGAACGAACACAGAATTCACACATAAGCAATTGTTCACAAGCAGTACAAGTCAGGCGCCTTCAATATGCAATAGGACAGCAATACTTCAGCGACAGGACAAATAATAAAATGGAAGGCATTACCAACAATTAGTGGCTTGTGTCTGAAAGATGACATCAAGTTTGAAAGACTGAGCATCAGACTTAGATTTCAGCTACTACCATAAATCTAGAGCAACTCTATTGATTTCAGGGAAGGAAATCTAGCTACAGAGCAAATCAAATACAAAAATCAGAATTTACAGTTATTCTGGAGTACCAAACTTACCTGTATCCTTTTTGTTCTAGGGAGGTCAATATTTAATGAGGATAGTATAGAATTAAATAAGTTGTTGAAAACAAATGTAGTACTACAAAGCTTAGCAGCTTTCCTGATAAAACCCTTTAAGTATTGAACACCACAGATTTCCCGTAACAACACCTTTGCTTTGCGAATCAACACAGGCATAATTTTCCAGACTCACAGTAAGCCCCTTACACTCAGCTGGAAAAACATGAGCTGTTATTAAGAGAGGTGCAGATAAAAGGGAGCAAAGTGTTAAGCTTCTCAAGCGCAGCTGTCCTTGATCACTGAAGTCCAGTGCTGCTGCCCCTCTTCCTGCTGATCAGCACATTGAGAAATCCCACTGAAATCAGTAACACTGAACAGCTGGGAAAGATGCAAAATGAAGGCCCAGAAAATTTGATACGCATAAATTAAAGCTGGTCAGAAAACACCCTGGTATAAATTAAATTGTGGCATTTCACAGGCCATCGTCCAAGGTCAGACCATCTCCCCAGATGCACCAAGGCTTCCCCCTTGTGCCCATGGAATGAGAAACTGAGTGTTTCTGTGAGAGATGTCTGCCCTGGGAGACCCACCTCGAAAAGAAATGGTGGGAACATGGGGACCTCAAATCCTTAAGTGTCAGGTCATTTGCAATAGCTCAACTGAATTTTAACACCTTGATTTAGAAAGGGAAGAATTCAGTCTAAAATCCAAGGGAAAAAACCCAACAAACCCCTGCATCTATCTCATTTTGTATCGGAGCAGAAAACGATAATGACTTCTTTTTTGACCAGACTTAATCAACTGCTCTAGCAAGATCTGCTTCCTGTAGAACATCAGGGCTTTAGAGCTAAACAAACAAACCCCCACCTTTTAAAACCCTAAGCTTTTTAAAACTGTTGCATACAAGTGCAATAACCATTTAATTTCTTAGCTGCCCATCTCCATGTCATACAAGACAGCTTCTGCACCACATCAGACCACTGAAATACTTCAACAATTGCTTTTAGATTTGACATTTGTTAAGCAAAAGGTTTCAAATAAAAGCTTTTCTGATGGCTTTTTTTTTTTTTTACCCCCTCCAGGTTTCTCCAAGAAAATCCATTCATTAAGGTTGCAAAGCATATTTTCTCCACATATGCAAGATACACAGGAGAACAACTCCAGAAAAAGTTATTGGAAATATCTAGAAAGGGCACCCCTGTGCATCCAGGTTGGCTTTTCTCTACCTACATAGTGAAATCTATTTCAAGTGATACATCCTGAAATGAGGACCTTTAATTTTTCATTCACACTTGATCAGGCAACCAGAAATCAAGGCAGTTCTGGGAGTTTTACCCTAAAACACCTAAAAAGTATTAAGTCATCAGAGCTTTCTCCCTCTGCTCTGAGTTGGTTTATTCAGCAGACACAAACAAGTAGCCAGTCTTCTCAGTGACACAGAATTAAGCTGAATTCATGGAGGAATAAAATTTACCACTTTGGATCGAGGAACAAACCAAAGGAATGCTTTGTTATTCCAAGCAGCCTGGCACGCCCAAGTTCTGGCCCCTCCTCAGGCCACTGCTCACTTCCCCAAACACTGTCAGCTTCAATAAGGCCTGTGATCACTGTGCAGTGACCACCCAGTCACACCTGTTGTTGGCTGACCTGTGTCACAGGGACCCTGCTGACACTAATGCATTGTGGCACTTCAGCTAATGAGGTAAGCTCCACTTCATCAACATCACATGATCATTTTTGGGGGGGAAAAAATGTATGCCTGAAGTTGTTTCCCATCAGCCACGTGCAAGGGGGAAAAGGCATGCACAGCCTTTGCACTGGCCCCTTCACAATTTAGTGAGAAAGCATTCTGCCAGAGACACATCAATCAGACTGGCTATTTGCTTCTGTCCTTTGATCAAACTCAGTACAATAGATGAAAGGCTACAAATAATTTTAACTAAAAAAAAAAAAAAAAAAAAAAAAAAAAAAAAAAAAAAAAAAAAAAAAAACAAGCATTCTCAGCAGGTAACTTGCAAACCAACTTGCTAAAAAAATAGTAAAAAAGAAACTGTTTTCCAAACAAACCCTTCCATCATTTAAACCTTTCTCCTTCAGGGAAACACATTCCACCTAGAAACACATCCCAGAACTTTGCTATAAGCAGCCACTCAGTTTCTGCATGAGCAGAAACAAAATGCTCCATTCAAAACAGGATCTCATTTATAGATATAAAGATAGATAGATTTGAGGTTTAAATTGTATTTAACCATTAAGATGATTCAGATGCCCCAAAATAATTTTTTTTCCTTTTCAGTGAATTGGGAATTATGACCAGCTGCAAACAGCAAAGGTGGAAGTGAAGCACTACGGTTTAATGCGGTGTTCTATCTAGTGTGGGTTAATAATTCTTCTTTTCCCTGTTTTGGTTAAATGAACATTCTCTTACCATTTGTCTGGTTTGTCCGTGGTTAGGCAGACCTAACAAACAGGAAAGAGAATAGAGCTGGTAAGACCATTGCTTTTCCAAGACAGAAAAAAGTACAAAATCAAAACACACGCAGCTATGATTACAACTGTGTTGTCTTGCTAAGTCTAGAGTTGTCTAATGAACTGACTTCTGCCCTCCTAGAAAGGTGACTGAGAAAAGCTTCCTTGACAATGTGGTTTGAAGATCAGAGGCCCCAAGTCACAAACACGTTCCACTCGCCCAGTCTCTTCTCCATTTACTCAAACCTTGCTTCACACTAGCACTAGAAGCACACCTCCTCTTTCAGATCCCAGGCTTGCTGTGTGTCTGGGGAAAAATCTGACGTTCTCTTTTAGTCTGAGGAATTTACTGACGTCAAGAAGGAGAAAGTGGAAGGCATTATTCACTGTCAAGGCAGCAACAAACAGAATCTTCCTTATCCTCCTTGGGTCCCCTGGGAACTCCTCAGCTCAGACGTCAGTTACAAGCTGTTAGCAAACAGAGTGTATCTGCTGAACCTGCCACAAGTAAACACCTCCTCAGGCACAAAGCACAGCCACTGCAGCTATCACAGAGCCCTTTCCCAGGCACACACACAGCACCAGGCACCACAGCTCGCTGTGACCAGGTGCTTTGCTGTGCTATCAGGTACCCCCTCACACTGCCCTCAACTGTACTGTGCACAAACAGGACACTGCAGGACTCTCAGAGCTCCTGGGATTTGAGGGAAAGGCGTGTTGCTATAAGGCAGCACGGCCTGGCACAGAATGTGTAAGGAGATTCAATAAGGCTGTTTACTAGCACGGTTTGGTTTTATAAGATGCACATTCCCAGAACACCACTTCATTAGCATCTGTGCACCAAACCACCTTCCTCAGCCCCTTCTGGCTGAGAACCAAAATGTCAGTGCAGCAAACCCAACAGGTACTGCAGGACAGGCATTAGCAAATGCTATTGCTGTCTGCAAAAGGTCTCAGTATGAATTCTGCTTTCACATTCATAGGATCTTTGAACCTTCCCATTGCTAGTGAGTTAGTTGGGATGAAAGAGAAAAACTTTTTAAAGAAACCAGCAAAAATGAACTTTCATAGCTCATGGTCTGTATTCCAGCAGGTTCCTGGAGGTTCTCATTGGTAAAACCAAACACACTGTTCTTGCATCGAGTATGACAGGAAACACAGGGCACAGTAGTGTCAGGAGTGAGGAGGGCGAAGCAGGAGACATTTTCTAAGCATTGAGTATATCACGATATACCACATTGGAATCACCAGTTTATATCAAGTATATTTTCTGTCCTGTGTAGATGTTAAGCTGTTAGCTACTTCAAATGGGAAGACACATGGTTTCAGTTTTTGCTGCATTTTTGTGCCTAAGTATCCACCGAGATGAAGAAATAGCTGCCAAAAACATTTCCATCAAGCCTGCAGGACAGATGTGCCAGCCACCAGTAAGAAGGCCAGTAACAACCTTTGGATATTGACAAAGGCAGTGCAGGCACCAGATAATAATTTGTTTTTACATGGGAGCAACCATGGCATCCAAAACACAGCTGAGAGCAGCTGTTTTGGAATGGATGGACAAAGGGCTCCACGGATGCTGGGAAAGCCAGCAGGATGCAACCAGAATCTGTCAGCTTCAGAGCTAAGCTCCAGCACTTTCTTCCCCCTTCCATAACAGAAAGATTATGTTTTCTCCATTCACAGAAACTCTGAGATGCAAATCAACTGATGCTAGTCCCTGGATTGAAGCCACATATTTTCTTTTAACCACACTCCACATCAGTTCTTTACGTGTAGTAAGAACACCCTTGATGCCAGAAAAGACTGTCCTGATACGTGGCTGCTGCTGCAATGATTATTGCTGGATGTACAACAGACAGTAAACAGTGCTATTTCCAAGCACTAGAATTAAACCAGAATATTCCATGGTGAGAAGTTGAGGGATGCAAACCGAAAAAAGGCTGAGCAGAACAGCTGCTTGCTCTGAGCCCCAAAGTTTCAGAGCCCTCAAGCAGCACAGAAGCAGTGCTAACAACAGGAACACACCTCCCTCCCAAACTGTCATTTCTAGGATAAAGCTGCCCATGACAACTTTTTGCTCCAGTAAAATAGGACACAAAACAAAGCTACAGCTTCAATGCAATTTATACCCTAGTTTTCACAGCAATAAGGTATCAATTAGCATATTAATATTGGTGAATTAATCCATGAATTTTCACTTTAGTCACACTTCAATAACTGGAGTCTGAAAGAAAGAAAATAGGCTCTACAATGACCTTATTCAGTTTGCAATTAAAAAAAAAAAATCACAGTAAGTGCATATGCAGCCAAAGCACTGCTATCAAATGAGCAACCTCTATGCACAATCACCACCAAAGAGAGGTAGAGAGACAGCACATCTGTAACCCAATGTGGAACTGCTGGCAAGTCAACAGGATGCATCTGGACTGGAAACAATGGATTCTCACCCAAAAGTTTTTGGTGGCTTCTGTGTAAGAGAGGAAGCCTGAGAGACAGGTACCTCTAAAAACTAAACCAGTCCTGTGTCTGTGGGTGAATGGTGGCACAGGCAGAGGACTCACCATGCCAGACTCACCATGCCTGCCCCAAGTGCCTGCTCCACTTTCACAGATGAAGATTTGAGAGATGCCTCCCCATGCATCCACAAGCAGGTTAAAAATAAGACAGCACAAGAATTTAAATGAGGAGCAAAATACAACAGTTCTGGCAGCTCCTCTCTAGAAAATAAAAATATAAAAAAAGGTCTGACTATATTTTATGGAGGAACATCCAGAGAAGACACAGAGTAGAAAATGTGATTATTCCTTTTGATGATATCTAAGGTCCAACTGCTTGAATTTACACAGCTCTACATCAGCATCAACTCACCTCCTCCAAATGACACAAAATACACAAACACCAAAAGGAAGTGTTTTCACGACTGACCAAACTTCAAACCACAAAGTGTAAAGGTATACAGTGACAAATCTAAGCAGGTCTTCCACTCTTCTGCAGCCAAAGAAATTGAAATATACTCTGAAAAGTCCAGACTAAATGTTAGGGTTTTTTTCCCACAGCATTGAAAAGAACCCAAAGCTGTAGAAAATCTCTTGCTATCCAATTCCTCCTGCCAGTCTCCTCTATGCACTGAAATAAAGAGGAAGCCCCAGAGGATAAAATGAAGACAAAGTCAATTGAAGGTATAGCTGCAGAGAATCATAATGTCCTTCGCCACAGATAATTCTACACCTTACTGAAATGGCAATAAAACAGCTAATCACTGCACAGAGATTAACTGGCACCCTCAGGCATGTCTGCTCCCCACAGCTCAGTGCCAAGAACTCAGAACTGCTCCTCAAGCTAAGCCCAATCAGAGATTTTGGATGAAAACCAGTCCAGCAGGTTACTATACCCTAATGATCCCTTCATTCCTGAAGTACCAAAGCTGCAGGTGAATATACTTTCTCCCAAAGAAATACAGGTGGGGAAGGACTGCAAACAAACAGCAACACAAGTCTGTTACTGCTGCTTCTTTGCAGCTTTGTGTTATCTTTTGAGAATGGGAAAACCACCACTCAGTCAAACAACCTTTTCCAACAATCTCTCATGTAATTTGAATCTCATGATTTTGGATTTATTAAAAAAAAAATAAACTGAATGAGAGAATGCCTAAACTTCCAGCAGCAACTACAGCAGCACCCCAAGAGCACACTGTGGAAGTAGGGGATATCTGGCACCCCAAAACAGAGAGAAAGGGAGAATCGAATTTCCCAATGGAAAGCAAACCAGCACATCTGGTCCCACTGGATGCCTGACTCTAGACATGCTCTTTGCTGCTCCAGTCCCATCCCCTGCGACTCAGCACCTTGATGGCAGAGTTCCAAAATTACTCCCACTGCTCACATTATGCCTGCTGTTTTGCCAACACCACACAACACACAGCTGCCTTGTGGAGAAGCAGGAGAGCCTAAACCCTCAGCAGTGAGCCCAGTGCAGGCTGGAGCACAGGGATATTCCCATGAAGTTACGACAACAAACTTCAAGAAGCTGCTGAAACATGGAGAACTTTCTGCTTGGTCAGAAATCACCCAGTGCTTTTCCACACCTGAACATACACACTGCTGCTGTGTATTTACAGCCCATTTCACAGTCTGACACAAGTCTGTACAGAACTGACCCTTGTACCAAGGCAGAAGAGTAGCACAGCTTCCAGCCCGGACTCAGACTTGGTAAACTTGTGTTTACTCAAAGTTACTAACACCAATCTTCTGCATATCCACCACACACAAAAATTGCTTCATCAAGCAATTAAGTCACAGATGGCATTTGGTTTCTACTTTGTTTACCAACAAGAAGTATCATGCAGAACATGTAATATGCACTAAGACTCAGAAGCATATCTTCAATCACAATGAATGCATAGAGTTTAATGCACTCTTTCACAACCAGTGACTTCACTATTCCTTTCTAAAATCCATATACTCTTCATGTGCATTTTCCTGTTCCAAAAGTAATCCTCCTCCTGGGACTCCATCGTTCCCAGCAATGACAAAAACACCAACAGTACCACATTTGTGAGTAAGCTAGAAAAAAAATAAAAATTCATGCATGAACAAGGCTTGATGAACAAGGATTTCATTTCCAAGTTACTGGTTCACTCGAGGCAGTCTCAGTGTGTTGACATATACACACATACACTTTTTGCCAGCTCGCAAGAACACTTTTGCACCTCTGCCTCTCTTATAACTACCAGGAGTGTTTTACCACTGTGAGTATCCACCTTCTAACAATCAGAGGCTACAAACTTTGAGAAATGTAAGTGCAACAAGCAGAACAGAGCATAAATTGTGCCAAACACCACCTAGACGAACATTTTCTTAAAATTCTGTTGTACATAAAAACAATGTTAAAATTACAATTTACTTACCTAAGTAAGTTCCTACCAAGATTAGCAAAGGAAAAGGAAAGAAAAGATTTAAGGTTAAAAAGGAGAAAGATTCAGTTCAGAATACAGTAGCTCAGCCCCATGCAACAAATAGAGATACACAGACTGGTTTGGCTGTAATGAAACACAGAAGTGATCACAGATCTCTGTTGGACAGATAAAACCAAAACAACATTAAACACACAATAATTCCAAATGAGAGATTGTGCAAAGAGCACCTTAAATTTTGCATGAATAAGTACTGCTCTGTACCCAGCTCCTTCCACCAAGCCCTGCACATTAATGTCACTGGATTTTGATAGCACTTCCAAAAATGCTTGGTCCAGCAGGTCACACTGACTTGCTGTAACCACAGCCCCTTCCAGATGATGTGTCTGTTCATGCAAAGCTGTACCTCCTGCTAAAAGCACTTCAAGAACCCTACTAATACTTTCTGAACAGTGACATCCAACTGCAGAGAGCCAGCAGCTCTCCTTGGATAAGCACATTGAGAAGGGAGAGCTGCTTTCTGTCTCGGGGTTGAGTCAATCAATATTGTCCGCTTACATTCCAAAAGGAGCACGGAGACAAAACTATGCACCTCACTGCTTTAGGATTTGCTGATCCAAGCTATCTAAACTAGAAAGCACTGAATTACTCACTGTTCTTAGCATCAGGAGTATTATACATCATATACATGTATGTGTGTGTGTGTGTGTATGTGTTAGATACATATATATATAAAATATATATATGAATGATATGTGTCACACATTCCACTCAATTACAAATTCAGGCTTTGTACTATTCAGGGCACTTGCAATTCTGTCCTTGCTCTGTTATACATTAGTTTCCTCTCACATTAATTACACCTGCTCTCTACCATTGCCTTGGGATATGCACTCTGTCAATCAACATTTGCATCTTACTCCATGCCATCAATCCTAAACAAAATAGTTTTCACTAGCTGATCCACAGAGCATGATGCCCATCTGCTGATTTTATTTTCAGATCTTTCTTCACAACACCAAAAGAACCTAAATCATAGTATCGGCTAAACTGAATGCAAGTGAAAATTGTTTCACTTAGCATCTGAATACAAAATCCCACATGAAATTCTCAAAAATAATCAGTGCTTTTGGCAAATAATCTTAAAATGAGGAAGTTGCACAGGCACATGGTTCTTGGGGTTTCCAAAAAGCAGTTCAAGCATATTGACTTTCTTCCCAGCTGTGCTGCAGCTGGCACTGAACATTTGCTCTCTTGTCACTAGTCAGCATTTCTGGGATCTTGATTCCACCAGCTAAAGCCAGGCCTTTTCCCCAGCACCCCACCATTTATTAAAGGACCAACATTCCCTGCTGTTTACAGTAATTCCTGGATGGGCACATTTCCATTGGCTGGTTATCCCACAGTTTTTAGAAAGACAGCTGGGGTCACGGGTGATAAAGGCAGAATTTTAATGAACCTTATGCATACAGCTAAGTCCACATTTTCTGCAAGTTTGAGTCAGCCAGAAAAAACCATATATATACATGTGTGTGTGTGCGCGCGCGCATGTATATATAAAATAGAGATAATTCTGGTCCCTTGCATAGCTGATGTTAGAGAACTTCCCCATCTTTCTACCTTGACAGCTGCTTTTGTTCAAGAACAGTACTTCCACTGCCATACTCATCTCTTGATAACCAAACTAAGGCCATGCCAGGCTGATGAATGCTTCTACTTTTGGTTCATTCACGTTTCCCAAGAAAGATGTGAGAAACAATGAACCAGAACATGTTAAATTAGACCGACATTCCATTTGGGTTTAGAAATCCCCAGCAGCACAAGCAAGGTATTCCAACAGCTAATTAACCTCACTCAGAAATCTGCAGCTTGTTTCCAGCCGAAGTCCCCAACTGTACCTTCTGGCTACTGCAGCTTGTTATTTCACTCCCAGCTAGACTGAAAGCCCCCTATTATTATACTTCTGCTGTTCCTGTCACCAGAGACAAGCATCTACAACTTCCTCTTTGATAGAAGCATTTTCCATTATACAGTGTGTTTTCCAGTCCCTTCACTGTTTTCATGGCTCTTCTATAAACCCTCTCCAACTTTCAGTGTTCGATCTGCTACCATGCTAGCAATGCAAGTTTGTTGCTGGGAAAAGTCTTCCCTTTATTGCAGCTACTCATTCATGTTCTCCCTCTTTCTGCCAATTTTAGGAGTGCATGTGATGACCCTGAAAAACAAATTTGATATGATGAAAGCCAGCATGGTGTAAAAGAGAAGGGAGAAAAATAAAAATCTAACAATTCTCTCTCCCTTCCCCCAGCAGGATTTTGCATAGCCAAGTACCACATAAATCTCACACCGAATGGCTGTAAGGAATCAAGTAAACAGGTTCCTGCACACAGAACATCTTCTCTCTCTCCAGAGGAAGTTTCAAGGCAAAGATTGTCAGTCGAGTTCCAGAACACTACTGAAAAAGCAATAAACTACTAATTTTTTTATGTCTCACTTTGTTTGACAGCTTATGAGACTCCATGTACTTTTCATGTTCCAAAAATAGGATTCTGCAGCAATTTGTCCATGCTAAGTTAATGTTGAAGGAGAGCTAGGAAATGCACTGTATGCCTAATGATGCCTCCAACATGATTTAAAGAGGAGGAAAACAAAATAGATGAAAAAATTACAATCATCGTGTAAAATAAAGTGGAGGCAGTGAGAACATGAGATTCAGACTATTTTCCTGTTCTTGGAATTCAGGCACTGGTCAAAACTCAAAATGCTTGGCCAGATAAATCATATTCAGAGCTTGAAAAAGTTTGGGTTTCAAGGGCTAAGGAGAGATGAGTCAGAAAAACAAAAGTTAAAATTACTCAGTTGGAACTACGGTAGCAAGAGAAAAAACAAATAGACAGAATTCCAAAGGAAAAATGTGAACTACTCCTTGAAGTTCAGCAATTCTCATGTATAAAGATGTATCTTAATGCTTTACACTACACAAAGACACAAGCTGCTACTTGGCTCTTTCCTGCAAATAAACCTCTTGATTATATTCTGCTTTACAACCTGGCCTTGAGGAAAACCTTACAAAACCATCACATGCCATAATTTCCAGTGTTCAGACTTCTTCCCTGTGTTTGAAGGTGATGGCCCAGCACCACAAAGCTTTTATCACCACCAAAGAGACTTCAGCTAAAGCCCACCAGTGCCCACTGTCCCCTCACAGACTTTGGCATGGTGAACTATCCACACCCTAAGATGTCTTCCAGGTGCCACCAACGCAGCACATCGGCAGGAAGCAGAAAAACTCCTCGATAACAGATACAATTTTGCACTAGGTTAACATATCTTTGGAAACTATTTAAACACAGGTGGACAAAGTGTCTTCCTGCACCTAAAGTTGTGCAGAAAGAGTATTTTCAGCCTCAGATCTTAACACCAACTTTTTTTTGCAGTACACTCCCCTACAGTGACCTAAACTAGTCAGTATGTCAAGAGGAGATGAGAAACAGGAAAATAACAAAGCAACACCCCCAATTTCCCAGAGTATCTATGTAAATGCAGAATCTGACCAGTTATAACAATTCAGGATTACTCTCATTAATCTTTGTCTACTATTTTAGGTCAACTATAATCCAAAAATCAGTTATTCTGGATAGATGGGGTTTTTTCAATCCATTTATACTCACTCACTGGCTCCTAAATTCTGGCCACAAGGCTTCATCACTCACTGCCATTCACCTCTTCTTCACAGTAGTTCCAACTTGTGCCCTTCCTGACAGCAGCCCCCCAGACTACTAAGCCTGGAGGACTGCATCCAAAACCAAGGAGAAGCCTCAGTGCCACAATCCCAGTCCTTTCATGGCACAGGAAACCAGTTGTATCCATGCCCACAGACACCATGGTTTACCAGTTCACATGCAAGGCAGTTGGGTTCCCAGTTCCCACTCAGCTGGTGCCAGCTGAGCTAAGAGGCACCAACACACAAACTGGCACCAGGACAGAAAGAGATCCACCAAACTTCCACCATCTGCTTCCCTGTGCCCAGCAGATCTTGATCCAAGTTCTTTAAATACTGTTTCCTTGCAGGTGCTTCCCTTCCCTCCCGGTCCTGGCAAAGCTTCCAGCAACCAGGCTTGGGAAATATTACAGACACAAAATTGCAGCATGGCAAACATTTTACATTCACAAATAAATCTCAACCAACACTTTTAAGCTGAACTGCTCACAAGAATATCCAGTTAACACTCACTACCCCAGCAGGTAAACAGATTCTGGGAGTGAACTGGATTCTGCTACCTAGCAGTCATAGGAACAAGTACTCCAGCAAGTATTTCAGTGGCTGGCTGAGAACAGACCGAACAGGTAGAGCAGCAGGTGCTCAGGAAGATCCAGACGCTGCACAGCTACTCACACCTACTTCAGAGAAACACAAACTCTGAAGAACAGGTACTTTTCCAAAATCATCTTGGCACATAGCTCCAGCAACAGTTATAAGTGAATGGAACACTAAAACAGGGATCCTCCATTTCCAGAAAATCATGTCAGGTTATCAGGTCCAGTGCTCTATGCAGAGAGGGCCTTTCAGAGGGAAGGATCCGTTCTTCTACTTCCCTCCTTTGGGCCACAACATCTCTGAGCTTCCCAAGTATGTCATCTGCTGAGGAGGACATTCAGCAGGGAGCAGCAGGTCTGCCCATAAGCAGGTAGTCACCAGGAGCTGTGGAAATTCAGTGAGCTACTCTGCACCTACATCCCTCATTACTGGATGAAGCTTCTGAGGAAGCCAAACTGACCAATGCAGCAGGGCTTTGTTATGCTTCCCAAAAGACAAGTTACAAAGCACATAAAAACTCAGCAACAGGGTATCAAGGAATAAATTCCCAAGGAGAGCAAGACAGTAGAACAACTACTGTCCTCACTGCTGTATTCTCCACATGCACTCACATTTGCATGCATGTAAATATGGGTAACAGCCATCCACTGTCTCAGCCATGGAACACAAAGACTATCATCAAGGCATGCAGTGCTGGCCAGTTCATGGCAACAGGTACGCTTTTGTGTTTGCCTGTTCATGGTGACATTTTGTGCTTGTCTGTCTCCTAAATATTCAAAATTGGTCAGTTCTAATAAATTTGGTGAAGTGACATCATATATAAGTTTCCTGCATTATCACAAATGAAAGACTCTGACATTTCTTCAGTACTCAGAACAGATTGATTTTTAACCAGTGGAAATGTTGAAAATAATTCTCTACTGCCTGCAGAGAATGTGCAGACGGTCTCTCACCAGTGAGACTGTCCACTCTCACTGGAAAATACAGAGGGTTGAACTTGGGACTTGATGTAAATACTGTCTTCTATTTCTTTTAGTCCAAGTGAATTCAAAGCAGTTCAACACATGTGAAACTTTGCTTTCTTAGAAGTCAAACAGCAAAAAAAAACCCCTACTTTCAAACCAACCATCACAGCTTTCTGCAGTTTCACAGAACTGCTGGAAAACTGTTCTGTCAACTTGAGGAATTAGGAATCAATTCTCAACACAGGACTTTATGTCTTCAGTACAGTTGTACAACTTGTTGCCTGCATGTGAAAAGCCTGAAAAGGTGAGCAGCAAAACCACGGGTGGAAGTGGTTACCCAAGGAACACTTAGACATCAACACAGAAGGTGCACACAGACTCATTAGCCACAAAGCACAGACAAGCCAGCAGATGAAACTAAAAATCACTCTCCTAGCATAAGCTGAGCGCAGCTTCAAGGTCTTACCCCTGCTAGGCATCAACAGGCGCTTCTTCATGTTGCCTGATAGAGCACAAGTGAACAGAAAAGAGAAAAACATCACATCAGCAACCTGAACAGCAGCAGTTTTAAAAGTTCTTAAGTTTTTTTAAAGTTCTTTAAGTTCTTAAAGTTTTGTTAAAACAAAATCATATATCATCAAATGTTTGTAATTATATTTCAGATAAGCTACATATAAAGTTAAAATTAAAGGTAAGAACTGAGAAAGACTCTCTGGATCTCCCTCCCTGCTGGAGTCACCATTACACCAACTGTTCCTTTGTTCCAACTCCCATTATGACCATTTCGACAGACCCTTTTCTCCTCATCTGACATAGAGACTGCACTTTCTCTTCCCTGACACTCTCAAGCAAGAGCAATTCTTCAGAATAGAGACCTGGAGTCCACGCCAGGAATATCCTGCTTCTATTTCCCACTTCAAACATATTTCCCTTGCCTCTTTTTGTTGAGGAGGTGAAGCCCAAGCACAGAGGTGGTCAGTAACAGGGCCAACAAGGGAAACATCACTCAAAAAGTCTGTTAGGGTATTCTTCACACTACTAATTTAAAAACTGAAGGGAAGTTTCCCCTTCGCTATCCCATTTGCAAGGTTGGCCAAGCCACACAGAGTTCCACTAGCACAATGGCTTTGTGTGCATGCACCTCCCAGGCAGTACACATCATGTGCCTCACCCAAAAGGACAAATGGGACAGGTGGCTTTTACAAAATATAAAAATAACTTCCCTCAAGAATAAGAAACTTGGAATTTATATAAAGGACTATGAGTTTAGATAATCTCCTTGTATACTGAAAGAACAAAAGAAAAAGCCCATAGACACAACATAAATTTTGTGGAAAAATATTTACCATCCATTCCATTGTGTTGTTCATAACTTCTTTTTCCCAGGATAGTTGGGGACCCATTATTAATGACAGGTGTAAACTTAGCAGGAGTCAGATTGTTGAGAGAACTGGACAAGCTCTTTGCAGGATCTGGTTTTGGAGGACATGGATGAGACTCTGGTGGAAAACAGCCAAGTAGAATTTTTTTATTAGCAAAGATACTGGAATTATAAATCTGAAAATAACCTGCAAACTTCCCAGGTGATCAAGTACACCTCCTCTTATATACAAACTATCTCAGTCAATAGTTTTGAGATTGCTATGGTAGATTGCTACTGATATAAAGCATTTCCATATATTTAGGAATTCACCACTACTAAAGATGTTAAAATCATTATCATAGTATTATCCTAAAATAAGATTTGATAGCAAAAGCACTTTGTATCTATTTCCATAACATTGTTCTCCAATAATTTGGGGTGATTTTGGGGGTGCTGTAATGAGGATATTCTCAGTTCGGTCGAAGAAAGAACAGAGACAACTTCTCACAGGCTGAGCCTGGGAATCTTAGAGGAAAAGAATTCAAACAATTATTATCTCTCTTTCTGTAACTATTGTTTATAGATATGGTTTGCTAGAGTGTGCTATTTATAGCGCCCCAATAGTGTAACAGGTTTTCACCTTAAGACCAATCAGGTCTAGGGTCCACCACTGCTCCTGTAAGAACTGTAGATTTCTTAATACTAATACTAATACTAAAGTGTCTTTCATGCCTTCTGCATCATGGAGTCAATGCTAACTACTCCCATATCAGGGGGACCCCTGTGTCAACACTGTACACTAAAACCCAACTTTGGCCATGTTGGTCATGCAACACCCCTAAACTCTGGGGAAATTACAACTCTGCCAGTTTGCCAGAAATGTTAATACAAAATACAATTTCTCCAATGGCAAAAAAGTGAAGATTCAAAGATCCACTATAAAGAACACAACATCTGAATTCAAGCTTTGGGCCAAGACAGACATCAAGCCCACACTCTTCAACTGAAAAGACTTCAAGAAAGTTACAAGAAACAACAAATGGAAACTTCAACTGAGTCTTCTCTCGCAGGCCCAACAGCAGAGTAAGATATAAATTCAATCCCACTAACATCCCAAAAAAACCTTCTTGTCAGTCCTCCCTCCATTTCCATCACTCTTTTTTCTCAGCTCAGTAATCCAGTGGAGACCCTGACACAGTTCAAGGAAAACTCAAAATCTATTGCTATTGTCTGTACAATTATTAAAATAAGGATTTTATCCAACAGCATACTTCTCCATTCATTTGCTCTCTTTTGTTGCACTGTATGTTTCTAAAGGTTTCTCAATCCATGTATTCCATTAGTACACAGCAGAAGTACAACACCCAACAGAGAAGCAGTAAATATTTAATACACCCTCAGCTTTCCAATATTTCATCAACAAAAATGTTCAAAGAAACCTAAAATCAACTCCAATGTTGCTTATCTAAATAAAAAGGCAATCAACTTCCTTGCTAAGCTGGAAGCCTTCAAAGAGGAGAGACTCGTGTTTGGCTGCCAGAACAACCTGAGGGATGTCTGCAGGGCAAGAGGAGCACTGGGGAAAAGGATTTGGCATTTGTCTGGAGTCAGCACTGGCATGTTACACAGCATCACTCCGGATGCTTCCAGCAGCTCAAACTTCCACCAAAGTTCTGGACAGAGCTACTCAGTCCTGCTTCACAGATCAACTCATGAGGCAAAAGTCCTCAAGAAAATTGTAATTAAAAAAATAATAAAACCCCACCAAAACCTAAGAGGAAAGTAAAAATAGAAGTACGAACCCCTTGTCTAGATTCAGTACAGAACAGCCATCAACTGATTCACAAGCTGTGGGACACAGTGTTGTCCTAAACCCAAGAGGCTTCTTGGAGGACCCAATGGTACAAACTACCTCCAGACAGCCCAAAACTAGAAGTGAATAATCAAATGTTCCCAAAACATGATGTTAGTGCCTCCACTACCAGATGGTGACTTGTCCCTATATGCATCAGAAGCCACAGCAAACACATCCCTCCCTTCACATGAAATAGTTTCTTATACAGCTTTATGACCCCAGAGTGGATTCCACAGACACTGGGTCTGTCAGATAAAGTAGGAAAAGTAAAAAGGACAAGTTAAGGAGATGGGTTTTTCTTTTGTTTGTGGGGTGGGGTTTGTTTTTAATCCAGAACAAGCATCAAGATCTGGACCCAAGTGGAAGACCCAAATGGTCAGCAAAGTAGCTAGGAGGGTGTTTCCTGTGTTTTGGGGGTTTTGCATGTAATGGTTTGGTTTGTTTAATACCTAAATACCGGAGTACTGCTTCTAAAGGCTTTCGAACCACTTGCTTTAATAGCAATGGGTTTTCTGATGCCTCAGGTAAACGTGCTGTGCCTGTAAAACACAGAAAAAAAATTAGAGGGTGAAGACATTTAGCTATTATAGCAAAACCAAGTGAGTAACTCCAGTGTCCTGAAAGAGCTTTGCCGTTAAAAGGAATTTTACAGGTGGCAAGCAGATCCTGGCAACAGGACACAAACACAGAGAATGATCCATGTAATAGCAAACACAAATGTTTTAAAACAAATAACTCATGAACTTTCAAAGTTATTTTGCCTAGCCTACCATCAGTTAGAAGGCTCTGCAAGTACAGCTAGATTTTGTGAAAGCACTAGCTACGTGCAAGAAAGCATCTCAGCAAGCTGCAACTCAAAACTTTACAGGACAGGAGTCTTAAAGGACTCCTTGGCAAGGAGGTCCCAGCTGCAGCACACTCACATTCTGCTTTGATTGCTGCACTGTTGATAGGCAGATAGGGGTGTCTTGCAGCGTGCCAAGGGCGCAAGATATCTCGACATAAACGTCTGGCAATTCTGGTCAGTTTTGTTGTGTGAAGATAGAAAGCTTGTCGTGTTTTCATAGCAAACTTGGGACTCCCACTGTTTCGTACTGGCACACCATGAGGACTCTGAAGGGAAAGAAAATAAAAATGGTTTCTGAAAAAAGTAATTATTAGAAAGCAAAGTTGTAAAGAAGAAAAAGTATGACAGAAAATCACTTTCAACTACTGATTCTCAGACATGAGAACAAAAATGGTATTACAGACAAAAATATTTTTAGCCCAGCTATTCCCCATTTCCCAAGTCTTACCCCTAATATCTCAAAGTACAAAATGAAGGTAAACCTTTTCACTTTGCAGGGAAGCATTTATTTCTATGCTGTCACAAGCTTTAAGGTAGAAATCCAAAAGCCAGACATGAAGAAGTTACCTGGTGCTATCACATGATTTAGAGCTTATAGGCTCAACAGAAAGACTCTCCAGTTTTGGGTGCCTAGGGTTGCTCTGGAGGTACAATGTAAACTCCATATAAAAAAGCATTTGTCAGAAGTAGGGGAAGATCAGGAAGAGCTGCATAACAAAAATATACACCAAAAATTCATTTTCCAAAGCAAATGTATGGCATGCAGGAATGGTTTTGGCTCAAGCTGCAAGAATTTCTTTTAATTCTTACTCTTAACTCAGCAGATGTACTCACAGCTAGATTTCATATTCATTGCATATAATAAAGAAGACTACTGGAAGACATTTATCAGCTACTGAGAACCAAAGTAGTTATCCTCTTTATGAAAAGCAACTAAGTTAGCCAATGAAATAATGCAAGTAGGATCTTGTTATCTCAGACCCACCCATAGCTGGAAAACAGGAAGAAATATCAGTTTGGGCAGAACAAGGCTTTCCCTTCTCTGACTATTTACATATTTTAATTAACAAACAAGAGGCAGTTATATATATATATATATATATATATATATAATATAAGGCAGTTATCTCAGCAATTAGGGGGCTTCAGAGGGCAAAGAGAAGCCTGGAAAGGATGAAGTTTAAACAAAAGAAATGGAAAGGAGATGATAGCAAAGAACAGGAGAGAGGAAAGAAATTATCCTGAGATAGAAGTTCAGTGTGTGCTATCCTTCTATCCATGTGATAGTTACTTTTTCCAATCAGCTTAACGTCTAATGCTTCCAGATTAAACTCTCACCAAATTCAGAAAAAAATCAGAGAATTTTGATTTTCAAATAAGAGAGGAAAAATGAAACACAAACAGTTCATACAATGCTTACTCAAACCTATCCAAAAAAAAAGGAGAATTATTAAAAAAATAGGATTAGGTAGAAAAACAAGATAAAGGATCTCTAAAAACTCACCAGCTATTTGGGGTATATCTAATTTTGAATATGCCTTGGGAGAGTAAATAGGTTTCAGGAAATAATTAATTCTTTTGGAGAGAAAAAAACAATGCTGCTCCCCCTACAGCAAAAAATCACGGAAACAAAAATACCAGAAACACTGGCTGGCATTTCAGTTTCTCCCATCTCCACTAAGTCATTTCATGCATTTGAAGGCTGGTTTGCTAAACAAATGATGGGGTTTTTTTTCTCAGGGCAGTACTTGGCAACAAATTACTTCTAGCTGAGGTTAATGCGCCAACTTCTGCTTGACATGAAATACCAAACCCAAGGACAACAGTGAGGGCTGCAGGCATTTTTTTGGTGGTTAAATATTTAAGAACAGTGAGCAGGCAGTTAGGTAGCATGACACTCAGCTTGCCAGGCAGAGGTAGCAGTCTGCCTGGTGGATACCCACCAAATTATTGCGGTTTGGTCCAGGCCTCTCCCCATCTAACCGTGTTGGCATTTTCAAGCCACCATATTTCTTCCAGTAGGTCCAACAGGATGCACAGAGGCGACACTGCATGTTAGGGGGACCCCAAGAATACCACTGGTAAGACTGGGTGGCTAGAGATAACAAAGGTGGAAATTATATATATCCTTACACAGGATCACTTTTCAGATCTTATTCTCCTTAGAAGCAGCACAAAAGAAAACACCCCCCCGCCACACACACAGAGCAAAGCTCAAACAGATCTTAAAATCTGATAATGGCTTCACTGTTATCACCACTGTTAAACATGTAATTTCAGCAGAATTGATTACATTAATTAATCTACATCCCTTTAAAAATGCTAACAGAAAGAAACAATTATTAAGATGGGAAGATTTTGTGCCAATGGATGAGGACGTTCTCTTTTTGCAAGAGAATTTCTGCAGAACATGGGAAACAGCAAAGATTGCCTTCAGAAACTTCCCATATATTAATTTTACAACTGAAAAATGTACAGAGGCTCTGACTTGACTTCTCATACAGTCCTACATTCCAGTATGTCTAAAGGCTCCCCATAAAGGAGCACAATCATTAGAACTCAGTATATTAATATCAGGCAGCAGATCCAACACAGTGGTGTCACATATTTTGAAATGTACTAAAAAGGATGAAAAAAATTGTCAAATTCACACATTGGTGATTTAAATATTCACTCAATAGTTACCTGCAATTATACAGAATATATACTAACTTCCCCTTTAGTACTTCATAACTCTATTTACAAATGTAACACCAATAGTTAAAAACCAAAACAAAACACTAAACAAAAACAACCTCAAAAAAAACCAAACAACTTTGCTTAAATGCCACGATATCCAGTTCTGCCCCCCACCCCAGCACAAGACAGTTTTTACTTTAACATTTCCATCTCAGCTGCCATTCTGGCACTTACTGTAACAGCTCTCACAGGCCCGTCCTACTCCTGCGTTCTGCGCCTGGACTCCAGTACCATTTACCACTCCTGGTTTGACATTATTTACATTGATCTGGTTGGGGTTTGGCTTGTTACTTGGGACACAAAGCAAAAAGAATGACAAGTGTTAATTGAGGCATGCAATTTTTTATTTGACTTTTGAAGGTATGGCCCAAAATGGTTGAAGACTCAAAATTCATTCAGCATGTGGCTTCCAGAACCAGCTGTAATTACCAGCAATCTGACTTTTACAAACACACTGTCTCCAATAATATTTTTAAAATACTGATAATGAAAATAAATATAATGATAGTTGCATGCATTTACAAGACTTCAAAACCTTTTAAAAAGCAATAAACCAGTCCAGGTAGGTATCTTATTCACTATCCCAGATATGTGAATCCAGGTAAAAACAGATCTCACTCACAAGTCCTCAACATGAGAGATATTTTACTTAAATCTCCAAAAAGAAGCCTGGAGGCAAGAGCGGGAGCAGTGAGCAGGGAGAGGGCAACATCTGCTTTAATCAGGGAAATACAACCCTAGACTGCAGTCACAAATATTTCCATGCTGTCTCACTGCAAGGGTTTGCATCATATAGCCACAATTCCCACAAGTACACCCAACACGCAACAACATCTGGGTCACCTCAGCTCATCCCTATACCCTCTTTAAAACGATGATTCAGGAAAAGCCAAGAGCTATGAGCTAAAACAAAAGCTACTGGTGGGAGCTGAGAATGGAAAGCAAACAAAATCTTGGCATTGAGAGCAGTATAGAATAGCACAAAATCTTTGCAGAGGAAGAAGTGTCTGAGAGGGAAATGAGGCCTTCAAAAAATCTGGTAAGGAAGGGAAGAAGGGGGACAGAATGTGGCTGTTGCAGGGACAGGACTTCTGGGGAATGGAGGAAGGTGGAAGAAGTCATACACAAAGTTTCACACAAGATCACAGGAGGAGTTTATCAAACATGCAAGGACTCTGGAGTTCTGTTAGGAGTTCACATTATAGAGGCAACAAAGAGCAGAGCAAAGGCTTTGGAGCCAACCCTGAACTGAGCCCAAATTGCAATGCTGGTTACGTTCCTATTGTATTCTCTTACCTGAAGGCTGAAGGAAGTGGGCATATTCCTTTTATTTCCAACTAAAACATCCATGATTTGGAAGCAGAAATATCTTAAAATGGCTTTATGCAACCCCCTTTTCTTGCACATCAGTTGCACACTGACAGGAGTCACAGTGATTTCAGTAACCCAGAATACTTGCTGTGTTTCACCTGGGCTAGTGCTACAAAAACAGCATTGTGGGAATAGAGCCAAAATAATTTCTTTTTAACGGGGCACCAGCATCAGGTTTCGTGTTATCAGCAATGAAAGGCAAAGGAAAGTTCCAACTGACATAATTCTGAAGACAACTGGAAAGCTGATGCTGCCCTGAAAACCAGAAAACATCATTCTTATCTGAAAATGTCCAGTTAGATCCTGAGATACAGAGCTCAGTAAAGCTCCATTTTGACAGAGACAAAATAGGTTCTGCTGTGAATGAACTATAGGACCCACACACAGGTTGCATAAGGAGGCAAGAGTGTGTTTGTCCAGTCTACGAAAAACTTCTGACAGCATTCTCACTGTAAAATTCAGAGCCTTTCTGCAGGAGAGAAAGCTCAGGAGGCCAAGTGGCACAGGAACATTGTAAGTAATTTGCTCCTATAGTGCACTGAGCAGCACATACACAGCTCAAAAGCAGCAGAGGAGATAAAAAAAGAGACATTTAGATTAATTCACAAGCCTGAATATGTTTTCATCTCCTTCTGCTTATTAATTTGCCCAGCTCCTACAAAGACTAAAGTGTTTCAGGGTGCTTATCAGAAAGGCACCAAGTTCTGACCCCGCAGATGGCAGGAGATCCGAGGGCACGTTTAACAAAGGGGCAGTTGAAAGAGGGAACATTCACGCTCCTCTGCTCCAGGATGTCACTATAGTAACCTGCTGCAAAAGAACTTCTGCCAATGATTCACGAGTAAACTCCATATGCAAACATTGCCCCGATGCTGCAAAACAAACAGCCCTCACAGATGCACATTGCTACAGGCGGCGTTGCTCCACAGAGAAAGATAATGAAATAAAGAAAACTAAGGCCTTCTGCTTCAACATCAGGCCTGTTGCTTCCCTTCTATACCTTGGATTTATTCCACAAAAATATAGCAAAATAGTCTGACATCCATCAGTAAAGCCCAACAAAGCACATCCAAAGAACTGGGACCAGAAAGGAGGATGATGGCCTGACTCCATTATCCTCTCTAAAACTATTATCAAGCTTATATTAAAACACAAGTGGAAAGCATGCACTGGTGAAAGCTGATCACCAAACCATGCTGATCAGAAGGACTAACATGCTGTAGTTGTGGTAAACTCCAGGATTTCGCAGCACTACAATTAATGAAGCTGCAGCAAGCACCGGAGAGCATCCTGCTCCAAAGCTACAGTCAAGTTTCTGAGTGGCAGTAACAATAAAATTCAGGCGGATAATGTTTTCATCATATGAGAAGCAAAAAGCTCTTAATTATTGATGATATGTTAATTAAACTTGTTTGGTATCACCAAAGCTTGCCACATCTATTAACAAGAGAATCAGATGAGTAACTGGATGAATCATTAAGCAATTAATGAAGTTGAAGCTAAAGATGCAAATAAGGTAGTGAGAATACTGATGGTGTGGCAAACTGTCATTTCCAGTTCTTGTATCAGGAATGGAAGTCTCTTAAAGGGGTTTCAGTTGTGAAGGAGCAGTCAGTTATGCTAGAACAGGGACCATGAAGTGCAGATTTCTTGGCTGTATTCTTCAGCTCAGTCCCAAGGGAAGAGATGGAGGCAATAAAGCACATGCAGAGAAGCCTGTCTACAGGGACTGAGGCCCCTGCACAAGAAATACCCAACTTTCAGATAATCCTGACCCCCACAGAAGACTGGTACCCCTTCAGCAGATGAGTAGACAGCATTTGACCCACAGCACGGTGATAAAATTTTTGTTATTAGAAATAATTATAAACTTAATACCATCCGGTGAATATTTGCTGTTACTGAAGAACCCATGCGTGCTGGATGCCCCAAAACAAGTAAGAAATAAAGCCTCAGAAATAAAAACAATTGTAAATCCTTTTTAAGGATTTACTTCTAGGCATCTAACAGAAGTGTCTGGATACAGGCAACAGACGTGAGCTTTCCTCACAGCTCTCCAACCTCCTGTAAATACCCACTTTCTAAGAACAGGTCTAATGACCATTAAACACTGCTTTCTGAATAGCAGCAGCTTTCTCCAGTAGAATGTTGGGGATTGCCATTTTAACTAGCACAGCTACAGAGGGAAGAACAGCATTACACCTTTTAAGTTTTCCATGTTGCCATGGACCTCTGCACAATGAAACGGGGAAGAAAAACGATCTTGCTCCTCAAGCAGAGGACAACCATTAAACAGACAAAGGAATTATCTTCAGCTTGTTAAGCAGTTGCCCCTTGTAGTGAACCAAAGCTTTGACCTATTCCTCCAATTTCCCTATTGGATTCACAAAAGGGGCACAGTAGGGAGAACAGTATTTCCCCTGCTTCACAGCCTTTGAGAGGCTGCACTTGCAGTTTGTCAAAGTGCTTTGAGATTCTCAGATAAAATACTGTAAATAGAATGTATTCATTAACACGTGCAGATGTAGAGTTAAAAGTTACATTTTTCACCATTACATTTTGGAGACTGGAAATTGTGTGGAACATTCTTCCCTTTCTGTTCTTACCCCTTCTGGTATCACTTAGATCAAAGCAAATGAGAGAAAAGTCACACAAAACTGGATGTCTCAGCCTTCAAGATTGCAGATGTCCTAATCCCAAAAAGCACAAGCTACACAACCAGATCTTCATCAAAAAGAAGATGGTACATATGATGCCTCTAAGATTAGTAAAACCAGAGTACAACTTCCACAACAACCTGAAGAGTATGTTTGGGTACACATTAGAAGGAGAAAGAGTCCGAGACTGCACCTGCATGAAGACCTTCCAAGCACTGCACTCACTTTGGAGGATGGCAGGACGAGGATGTGAGAATGTGGAATCTCTTTGTGTGTTCAGACTTCTGTTCCTGCTTCAACGCCACTCACACTGACACAGACAGTGCTACAGAAAACAACTGAAACATTTGTTTTTCAGTATTTCCTGAGTTTAACTGATTTTGCACTATTTCGTTTCACCAGGAAAACACATTCATGCTTTTCAGCCAAAGGGCTTCATTGCAAAGCCATATTTATAGACATGAGACTCTGTGAACTACAAATGTCTGCCCCAAAACCAGGGTTACTCTTGGAAGAGGTACAGAAATGCTTAGTCAGTCTGAGTCAGAAAGTGTTTTTCTAAGACATTGTTGTAGGACTTGATAACCTCACATCAATTACCTGTATGACCCTTCATGCTTCAGTTACCTGCATTAAAAAATTTGGGGCACAGTTTCAAGGTGAAAAATATCAACTCTAAAGCTTTCCATAGAGCTGTTATTTTTCACTGTGTAACATGTATGTGACCTTTGAAGACAGCTTCTATTCTTTTTCTTATTATCTTCCTCCTCTCTGCTAGATTTTCCTATTTACCATCAGAGAAACAAACAAGAGCCCTATCAATGGAAGACAGCCAGAGGAAAAAAAAGATAAAATTGTTTGAGCCTGATATCCTCCAGGGTCTCTCACTGCCAACAATTTTACAGCAGTTACTGTTAAAATGGGTTTCAGTCAATCAGGTGATACACTTCTGCATAGGGCTTGTGACAGCCTACATCAAGTAATTTATTTTCAAGGTGACAAGTGGATCATCATGGCTAGATCATGGTTCATCAAACCTAGAAACGGGAATGGGCTCAGTAACATGATAAGGACAAATCAATAACATTGATATTAAGATCCCTACACCATGCACTGCTATTACAAGCCAAGAATATAATCTTCTTCTAGGTCACAAGATAATGTAGATGCCATACAGTCTCTATAAGCCAGACCTTGTACTCGAGCTTGTGTAGAAGCAATCCAAAAGCTTAGAAATATTTAATTGTAGCCACCTTTAGAGGTATTAATAGCAAGAAAACAGAAGAAGCATTCATGTGGGATTAAGTAATGTAATTGCTACTTTTCCTGACACACATGAAAGGATATTGAAGGAGGAGGAAAATGTATCCCACATTTTACCAATTAAATAATATGTAAGTTAAGGTACAACACTCATAACATGAACTGTGACTGGAAATCAAAGCCAGAGACAGAAGAGCAGCCACGTGGGCAGAGACAGGTCTTTTCCTGAAGCAGGGAGGTAAGTTGCTGACTTGATTATGTGTTCTCTAGGTAGGAAAAAGAATTACCTTGCTGAGGGATAAGATGCCACTCCAGGCAGCCATTACCAAATGAGCACCACAACCTTCCAAACACAAAGCCCTCCCTCCACACATTATAATCCAAGAGAACAGCAGGACTGCCAGGCTCTCTCATCTGTAATATCCTTTTGCATTTCCAGTCTAAATTATACTGCCTTTTGCTTTATGAGCTTATCACATTGTGAATTCATGTTTAATTTCATGTCCAGTGACCCCCTGCAGAGTAACACCGTCCACAAAAAGCAATATTGTTGAAAAATTGCGTGACAAGAATTCTATCTGGCTTCACTCTCAATATTACACCTCATTTTTAGTAAATCCACCTGAGAGGTATTGACATATAATCATGGATCCTCTACTTTCAGAAGAAATAAGGGACTGTCTTGCAAGCTAAATATATAAAAATTAGTTTTATCTAAAGTAACAGAACAGATGGTAGAAGTTCATAAATATTTAAGAGGAGACAGCATAAAAGAGCAAATAAGTTACTGGGGATAATACACAGGGGAACATATCTGGGAGTGAAAGTTGAAATGTGAAAGGAAAGAGTAGACCAGAAGTTCTGCATTATAACAGCTACTGACTAGGCTGTGCAGAAGAAATGCAACAGAAGACACATTTTACTAATAATTTTGTTTTAAAATATATGTACACCTATGAATAATTATACATTATTTTTACTACATAATGATATATAGCAAACAAACATGCATTGGTGATCCACTGCTGAGAAAAAGTAAGAAAAACATATAGATTACTGAGCAGTTAATTAGCTACCCTTTTGCTCACAACCATGCTGACCTGCCAGCAAGTCCCCAGCTCCCAGTCCATTTTATTTACAAAATTAAAATTAGAAGATAAGTAACAGTCACTTCAGGATGGGAACATTACAGAGGATGCAGGAAATGAGCAACATTCAGCACAACGTCCTAACCAGGAAATGATAATATTGGTAGGACATGGACACTGCAACACCAGTCCCTCTACAATTGATAGAAAACAAAACAAGATACTTACTAGTTGGGTATATACACTTGTTTTAGCTTGCTTTCTGCTTCTGCTGCTTTCAATCGTTTCTTTGAATAGAAAAAAGAAAATAGTTAAAATAAAAAGAAAATAAGAGCTATCTTACCCCAGTCAAGTAGTAAACCTATAAGGACTTCAGCAGTTATTCACTGAGCAGCTACTACTAAATCTTCTTCCAACAAGAAAATATTCACTGAAGACAACTGTGGGCATCACTTAACTATGTAGCTTTTCAAAAAAGTCAGAGATGCCAAGCTAAATGAGGATAACCTTTTCATTCCCATTCACTTCAAATCAAATTCCTTTTTAAAAAAAAGCTTTTATTTCCCCTGCAGAAAAAAATCTGACATGACACTGTCAATTCTACATGATAACATTCACCAGTTAAACAATAAGAGATACAGCATGCAACCTCTCTATCAACAGCTGTACCAATTCAAAGTTTCAAGTAAGACTTTTATGTTGATACCCCTAAATTTCTGAAGGCTCAGTTACACAGGATATTTTTCTTTTGACATTCAGAAGATCAATAACTCCTTTTATAACTCATACCTTCACCATTTAAACAGTAAGAGAGACACTCTGAGATTCAAGTTTTCTACCTATTGCATTTGCAAAATAAATTTAGGGTGAACCTCTGGAGGTCTCTAGTTCAACCTCTGCTTCATGCTGATATCAGCTGTCTGCATAAAGCTGTGACACTGTTTTCCAGACAAACCAGCACCATGGGGATATTCCAGACAAACAGGTTAGCTTAACATTTTCTATGCAGCAGCCTCAAGGCACAGTCTAGGAAAATAATTGTAAAACTGAAGTCAGTATCTTCATAGAAGCAGGAAGCACCAGAAAACATAATAAAATTGAAGAGTGTGTCACTGAGGAGCTGGACAAACATAAAAATTGTTTTTACAGAGACACCACAGACACACAGAGAAACAACAAAGCAAATGTTTCCTGTAAGCATAAAGCTTTTATCAGGACAGTTTTAAACAACAATTTTCCATAGGACACTCTGACAGGTCCTCACCAAAGCTCTCTGGATTACTGAAGAATTCCCCTCTTCCCTTTTCCTGCAAATAACAGTCACCCTATCTTAGAAATCAGAGAATGAATTTGTCAGACAAGAGAGCAAGGAATGAGAAAACAATCTCTGAAAGTTATCCTAAGACAATGGCTACACCTACAGAGAGTTGCACCCGTGGCTGACTCATTTCTGCTGGCATGGGCCAGTTTCCCAGATTGCTTCTGTTAAACTTCACCTAGGACAAGAACTGCTGCCTGAAAACTGGCCTTAAGAGAACTGAAACAAAGACCTGCTGGAGACAATCCTTATCAATCCTACAGATGTGCAGGAATCAATAACACACATCTTGCTGCCAATTAGTGATGGAACTGAAGAGGTTCTCCTGAATATGAACTGCATGTTCAAATGGAACATTTTCAAGCCACCCTAACTTGAGCATCTGTATATAAGAAACAAAAGCACCCAAAGAGGGACCCCGAGAAGTGCTGTCACAATGGTTCTCCAGCATCAGAAATCCTCCTCTACCTTCCATAGACACTACACAAAAAAAATAATCTTTTTAACAAAATGCATGCTCAGATGCCCTTCAGCTCAGGAACTGGAGCCTGTTCCACATACAGTCTCAGCTGAAAAAAAGGACTTCATGCTCCAGGCACAGACTGCCACAGGCACTTACATCAGCAGATGAACAGCTCCAGAGCTCATAGTCCCCCCAGGAAATACATGGAAATCCAACACCAGATACTGCTAAACAGCTTAAAATACTGCTTGATGATCAGTACCAGAATCCAATTTCCTTGAGACAGGAAATTCAGGAAACTTACATTGGTAGAGGACTGTAGTCCTTTTTAAGTTTCTAGATTGTGAGAGGAAAAAGCTACAGTTTTCTTGACAACATCTCCCAAGGGAACTATCTGGCATCGTTATGTTACGATAGTTTTGGAAATCTATGAATGCAAGAGCTTCATCCAAGCACAAAACATTAACTACAATACTCTCCTGTTCACAACATAAAGCCATTTGCCTTGGGGACGTAGCTAATTTAGGGTATTGAGCAGTATCTCAGTAAACAGGTGATGAATGTTAACCTCACCCCACACATTTCCTTTGTGACTGATGACCATGGAGCAAGCCCTGAGCTAAGAACTGCCATAAGTCACCTAGACCTCAAAACACCCTCCTCTCCTACAGCTGCCTGGGGAGCAGCACAGCACACAGCCCTATGACAAACAGCATACCAGGAAAATTGAGGGTTTCCAGAAGGTGCCACAACGTACTGGGTAAGAAGAGGCTTTGCACTAGGTACCTGTGGGCAATCAACAGACCAGATATGATGGGTTTCCTATTTCCTGACAGTGACTGATTCCAGAAGGTACAAAAGAAAGGTGCCTGAAATATAGTTGTCCAAATTTCAGAATAATCCCTTCCCTGAGAGAGTGCTTTGCTAGGTCCTTTGCCAGTTATTAATTGATCTGTGCCTGAAGCATATTTATGCTATAAATTCTTAATGCTGTCTGATGTAGTTATGAATGTCCTCACTCCCAAGAAAAACCCAGAACATCTGCAACTTTTTCTAGTAGTTTGACATTAAAAAAATATTTTTCTGAGTTATTTATACACACAGATCTTAAGTATATCCCATTATTTACCTCATCATATTTTCTCCATCTATAAAAGGAAGATACTATCAACTTATCTATCCCACAGGGACCAAGGGATTAAAATGCTAAGCACTGTACATTCAAGTTGGTGCAAACATCTGTCTTTTATATATCTTCTCCCAGATTTGACATCCTACCCACTGAGCTTGAAAGAGTTTTATAACAGGTGACTTATCAGAGTAAATGTTTGTGGTCATTTTCTAAAGAGTGAACACTTATAAAGAGGAAATAACAGAAGTAATCCAGGAACAGTGTGGATATTGCAACATCCACAACACAAGAGTTGGATTGGTGGATAGCATGGGGATGCCTAAGACATCCTCAAATATTAAGCCTTTATTAGTTTATGATAGGAAAGACAAATTACACCTTCTGGGTTCAGAGAAGAACTTTGATTGTGTTTATTCTTTTTTCAAACCTCTGAGCATACAAGTGTTGAACACACAACGGAGGTCAGGGAGGTGGGACAGAAGAGGGAATTAGGCTGTGATGCATTTGGTAGAAATGCTCCCAGCTGCTTGTGCTCCAGCAACACATCTCAGAAGGGATGAGTTGTACCTATGGTCTCTGGCAGTTTTGGCAAGAAAGTGACAGAGTTCCATATTACCATAGGTTTAACAGGAGGTGTTTGGGGTTAAAACATCCCACAAATGGGGAAAAACCCTTCATTTATGTTATTTGTACACTTCAGCACACAGGACTTTATGAAGGCTGGTACATTAAGACATCATCCACAGCTCTGGGCTAGGTAAAGCAGGCTTACATCCCTTCAGAAAGATGTTTTCTATCTGCATCAAGACTGACCCAGAGATCCCAACTTCATGGGGTCAAATGTAAGGGCATTTCCACTTTCCCCACCGTGTTCTCACCATGCAGACCTTAAAAACAACTTTCTGTCTATTCCTCCTAAACTTCTCTAATGCCACTTCCACATAAAAAATAGAACAGTAGAAATTCATAGTATTTGGTCTTCCCCTTGAAGTTACCTGCTCGTCAGAAACAAAAATGGAAGAAGTAAATTAAAGCCTTTAACTCTCAGAAAGAATGTGACTAATTCAGTCATCTGCCACTGTCACATCCCAAGCTTGTCTCAACCTATGGAAAGTTTAATGCTTTAAAGTTTTCAGGACTTCCCCTAATGATAAGCACAAGAGTAGAAGCATTTAGTCTTAAAAATTCACCCTGGAATTCACAACTATGTAAGAACTCAACCTCTAACTGAATGAAAATGTAGGCATAACCAAACACCACATCAACCCTCAGAGCTCTCAAATCACTGGGAGAAGCCAACAAACAGCTGCCAATCAGTCAAAGCCATTTCAAACCTTTCTTAATCAGAAATAGACACCCTTGTGTAGTGACACAGAAAATTTGTCCCAGGAAAAGAACATGTTCAAAGGAGACTCAGGATACTGAATTTGGAATGCATCACTCTCATTTTGTTCATGACAGCTCTGAAAGGCTGTTATTGACAGGACACTTCTTAGGATCACTGTGGACAGGCATTCAGAAGCCTCCACTAAAACACCAATTCTGTGTTGACACTGTAGGAGAATCAGCCCTTCTAGCAATTCTCTTCTTGCAGGGTCAGTCCTTCTTGAGATGACTGAACTCCTACTTATGTTGGTCATCTTCGAAAGCATGGTTTAGCTAAAGCCAAATAAAAATTACTGGATAAGAGATCCAAGTGCATGCTCCAAAAGAAGCCAATTTGCACACATCCCCATCTCGGTGTCCTACTCACAAAACAAGGCAGTGATGTATTGAGCCTTCTAGTCTCAGGTACACCAAGCATGAGTACAAGTTACTGCTCAGTTCTCAGAATGGGCCTTCTGTCAAAGGCAACTCAAAATGCCCCTTCCTCAATGGCAAGAAACAGACAGATTGTGATTCAGTATTATGGCAGCATTCTCTCATGTCAAGAAAACATCAAGGGAAATACAGAAATCCAGAAGGATGCAAACAGCTCCCAACTAACTCTTGCTTCTTCATCCAAGCAGGCAATTGGTTGGTGACACAAATCTTCATTCCTACGCTTTGTAACTCTCAGAAATAGACAATTTAAATGCACTTTTAATGTTCATTCAACCAAAGATTTTACAAGAATAAGCAAGTTATTAATACTTTTCATTAAACCCTGTAACATACAGACTTGGAATATAATTTAATCATGTTCTTGGAAAGAGAGAAGTGGAAGTGCAAAAACTTGAGGTACACACTTTGCATATCCTTACTTGGGATACTTTCAATATCTTATGTACAAAAATGCTGTCAGCCCCAGAAACATTTTGTGGTATTAGACCAAGGGAAGAGTCTGCACAGAACAAACACTATGAAGAAACAGATGGAAAAAAATGGCAACAGATGTACTTTGTCAAAGACACTGCACTCATCACGTAAAATATAAATGTAATACACCATTATTTGAACTACAACTTCCTATGCTTTCTCCTTGTGGTTACATATAGATAGCTCTCTCAAGCTTTTTATAAATGTTTCATGGTCTTATTTGCTTGTATAAGCTAGGAATTTGAGATGAGGTCTTCAGCTCAGCTCAGACCTAACTGATGTGGTATCTCTGCACTGCAACTTCTACCTGTTCAGCTTATACCGTCCCCTAAGTGCAGAGTCTCTAATTGGAACTTTTCCCCAAATCCTACACCCTGATAAACTCCTGGGCAGCACATGTAAGGTACAGCATAACCATGAGAGAAAACCCAGTGCACAGGAACAGAACAAACCAGTGTAAAACTTTAGGCTTACTGTGTTTTTTAACTGCTGCAAGAACAAATAATTAAAGTCTTCACATAATTATCTCCTCTGCAATTTTGCCTATGTAAAAACAAACTTTAGGAAAATGGAGAAAGCAATGGGGAAGGAAAAATCATGAGCATTATTCTTCCCCACCATGCCAGCTTCCATCACCATCACATGTTCCTACCACCCACTTTCTAACTGGAATGAAAAGTTTCAGTCAAAGAATGAACTTGGGGAAATTCTGAAATGAGAATGTCACTAATACTTTTTATTAAAAGTGAAATATAATTGACGCAAGAAAGTGTCATGAGGGTGCCTCTGTAATTTCAACAGTGCTCCTACCAGAAAGAAAATGGTAAAAATCACATCACAGCACATGGCAAACATTGGTCAATGCCGCAGGCACCTAGTCTTTACCCCAGGCTGAATTTCCAAGGCAACAAGTTAAGGCAGGACATTGTCACAATTTCACTTTTTCTAATACTTCAGATAGATGCCTCATTTTAGGAGTGATAATTATAATGAAAAACCCATTCTAAATTTCTCCCTTCTTTTACTCAGTTTTCCTGTTAAATATTGTAAGTAGTTTTCAGCAATTGATACTCTGCAAGAATTTGCATGCTGCTTGCATTGTGCTTGCTTTATTTCAGGGACCACCCAGCCTTCGTATTTAAACAAACAGAGATAAAAATGATTGTAAACACTACTCAAAGTTGATTCTCAAGTATAACAAGTCTGGGAATTTAAGCCAGTGATACTTCCCAGGTAAACACTTCACTCAGAGAGCTTACATGGGGCAGCCTCGTGCATCTGTCATCCAAGTCATGGGCAGCAGCGCTGGACAAAACGGTGGGGCCTCCTGCACAGCAACTGTCCCCCCCCAAGAAGTCACCAAAGGGAACCTTGAACTCCACAGTCAAAAAGCAACTGCCCTGCCTTCCTTCCTCTGCTGAATTCCAAGCCAGACATTAGAAAACTCCAAGCAAACAGGGTAGCAGTAAACATGAAAAGAATGCACTCTCGCCAATGCTGTTTGTATCTACAGAAGGGCCGATGAGTTTAGGGAAAAGAGATTGTTCTGATCATAACAGAATTCACCCGTTGGAAAGACTGAACCCTGAGAGGGAGAACAGGGAAACAAAGGTTGGTTTCACAGGCAAGAAAAAGAACTCCTGTCAGAATGAAGGAGGTGATTATGACTCTCTTACCTGCTGAACGTATCTGTCTGTAGTTTTCCACATATAGTAATATTCTATAATGCTTGTTAAGGACTTCCATGGGAGCTGGGGACACAAAGGAAAAGCAGCATTTATTGAAGGGAGCTGGCACACAGTCTCACAAATTCACAGGATTCTTCTGACTGATGGTTGCAGCAGAGTCTTGCAACTACTAACCCTCCTCAAAAAAAAGACAATCTGAATCTACAAAGGGGATTAGATGCACATGGGACCCATATTAAACTAAATGCCCTTTTAAAATACTCTGGGCTTTCAGTGTAAAAATGGAACAGGCTGCAGGTAAATCTTCATGCTGCACTGGCTCACAGCAAACCATTCCAGAGAGGCACAATGTGGAAATAAACCCACAGGCTCAGACTCTGCTTCAGCAGCAGTTGAAGCAGGAGTCACAACTACAGTATCACAGTTCTGATATGCTGGGCTTCAATGGAGCTGGCCCATTAAAAAAAAAAAAAAACAAAACAAAACAAACAAATCAAAACAAACTACTAACAGAATTGTGCCCTGCCAGCTCTGTTCTCTGCATGAGAAGCATAAAGATTTCAGCAGGACCACAGAGGGCGTTGCTGTTTCCAAGTCCCTCTAAGAGATTAAAGCACAGGACAAACAACACTGAAACTACTTGTTTTGTTCCAGAGGATTTGAACAACGACACAGTGAAACTTGGCTCTCCTTACAGTGCTCCATTCAATCTGCAGGCTGAGCACCTAGGGTGGTGCTCTGGCCCAACTACAGGACACTTCCCTTGGATGCCCAGGATTCCTTTTGAAAACTTTCAAAAGGCCCTTTCTGAAACCACACTGTGAAGGTGACTACATTTTCATGTTTCACAGAAGGCCCAATACTTATTCTCCTTCAAACAAAAATTAATCTAGAGCAGCTCAGCTGTCACAACAGTTTCCTACATCCTCCCTCGGCTGTAGTGGATCAGATGAGTCTAAATTAACATTTCTAAAGGAAAAACTATCATCTGTGATTTGAAATTCTGACTGTACACCAGGCTGTCACCAGTATGAGGTCTGTCTTTCCCCACTTTACAGCAAGATACACGCTCCAGTTCAAAACCCCCTTGCTCAACACAACGAAAAACACAGTTTAGACAAGCTGCAAGCCAGCTCTGTCACCAATCAGAGCCGGCCACCATGGAGGCCCCCTTTTATGTACTTACAAAATCTTGCTGAATATCAGTGAAATCTTTTCCATATTTTTCTAGTGCTTCCTCGAAGAGGTTTGCCTCTGAAGCAGACCACTCCTCCATCTCATCTCTGCACAGGACTGGCCCACCTTGTGGCACAAGTGCAGAGATTGCCTTGGAAATGTCATAGACATTTTTGTGCAAAGTGTCCATAGCATGGAACTAGGGGGTGGGAAAGGAGAAAGAAATGTTAGGACAAGTATCTGGGAGGAAAAATGTTCAACAGCGAAATAGGAATGACAAATTCTGTACTGAGATGTGAAGGTGCAGTATTCTGTACCTAACGAAAAGTCAGCAAAAGCTGGTTCCAACCTCATCCTGACTGCAGTTGTCAGCGTACAAATCTAACATTCACCAAGAGTGAGGTTTGTGGAACATAAGCTCTTGTGTAACAATTATTCCCATCAGCTCCTCATCAGCACCACCACTGCAGCACAGCTGGTAAGAAGATGCACAGGATAGATCCACTCCCCCCAGGACTGAGCTACTATCTCCAGATGGGGCATGGAGATAAGAGGTCCAAGGGTGTTTCCTCACAGACTCTGCCATGCATTTTCTTTGTCAAATAATCCACAAAAATTTCATATATGAAAAACAAGAGCAGCAACACATGTAAATCCCCCCCCAAAAGGGCAGAAACCTTAACAAAGATTCAAGTTAAGTCACACATCACAGCTGAATAGGAAAAAAGAATGACTCTCAGGGGCAATTACTCCTCAGAAAGCCAAGCCACGGCTGTCTGCAACTTGTGATTTATAAGGGCTGAGAACATGCTGCAAGGGAGGAATTGCTATTAGTAAATGAAAGTTTGGCTTTATTTCCCTGTTTTGCACTTTTAATCAGGATGTTATTTGTCTTTCATCATACCAGTTTTGTGCATGTGCATAATTAACCTACACTGTTCTAGACTAGAATTTGTTCTACATGTAAGTTTACATTACTCCAGTAACAAGTTGAGGCTTTGATAACAGTTCTCTGGAGACTTCATATATTTTATTCAAATTTTCATTAAACTTTCTGCAGCATAGAAGTTCAAGTTTTTTCCTTTTCCTCAATCTACTCAGCAAAATTTATGATTATGAAATGTTAACAATATCATTACTTCTCAGGTACTCCAAAGTGGAGGTCATCAAAGAGAACAGCATCAACTGACATTTCTTATCTGACCACAAGCTCTTCCCCCAGACATCCTTGGTCAATCTCACCCAAGGATGCCAGTGACAGTCTGGTGTTGGGGAAGTGATGAAGAATGGCATTCTGGCATTGCAACATTACAGACATGCAGAAAATGTGCGTTCTTCTCAAGAGAGCTACTGAGCCCATGCAAGGGATGAGCTGTCAAGCATATAATCAGAATATTTTAATAAAAACAAAACAAAAAACAAAAAACAAAACAAAAAAAAAAAAAAAACAACCACAAAAAAAAGACCCACAAAACAAAAAAAAACCACCAGCATCATAGTATTATCCATGATGGATCATAAGAGGCATAAGGCCAGAAAAAGTTACTTCATCTGTAACTAAAGGATTCCTTTACAAAGGCAGAGTCTGCTTCACAGCAAGCCATAACTACAATCCATCTGCCCCTTTCTCTTTGCCAACTGGTAATGCTGAGGTGAATATTTTGCATCTCTCAGAAACTTAAGGTCCTCTAAAGAAAATCTTACCAGTGTGATGTCCCTGGAGGCTGCTGCAGCACTCATGTGCAAACTTGGCTGTCTGACAGAACTACTGCAATCCAGGGCTCGGGCAAATGTACCAACAGACCTGACAGAAATTTAACAAAGTGTTAACTTCGCGTGCAAACCCAGCATAAATATAAACACTCGGCCAGCACTTTGAGATGAGCAGACTCCATTTCCCAGGTCCAAGATTACATGGTTTGACACTCATTCTGAGCCAGAGACCATTCTCTCCAAATGTGGTTTGTTATTGTGAACACTTTCATTAGTTCATATGACTGAAGAGGCTTAGACATGGCAGAGGAAACAGAGAAAGACTCAAGGGTCATCAACAGGGAGTTTTGAGCTATTCTCTTACCCCTTATCTCCCAACAGACTTGAGCTGCAACAGGAACAGAGCGCAAGCAAGCTTTATGAATGACAAAAGTCTCTTCCACAATGGCAAAGAGCAGTGCTGCATTGCCCAAAAGGTACAGAGACAGATGCCAAGATCAGACACAAAATACAGCAATGCAAGCATTTTTCTAAAAGTTTCAGAAAATTAGAAACTTAACTTTGTATTATATATATTTCCTAAAGCCTGCATAACACAGCAATTCTTAAATACTTCACAACTCATAATTTCTGCATCTGAAACCACAAGCCCCATGCTCTTCACCTCATTGCTAAAGAAATCCATTGGAGAAACACGTAACAAACATTGGTTCTCAAAATTCCTACTCCCCGGCCTGCTTGCTACACATGGGTGAAACACTTGTGCTCCTGCATAGTGAACTGGAGCTGAACTCCTCTGAGCAACTGCAGCAACAAAAAAAAGGCAGGTTGGGTTTTCCTCCTCCACTCAGGTCACTTCCCTAACTAGCTGAGAGCACAGAGGAAGACACTAGTACCAAGCAGTGCAGGAGTAGGAAAGGTAAATGTTTGAGAAGTAGTTGCCATCAAACATCTAATTTTGGCCAAAATCCAAACCAGCCTCCCCCGTCCAAGTGTCTGTTGTGACTCACACCTCACCCTCTTTCCAGCCTCCTAGTCACTATCCCCATCCCTGCCCCATAACTCCCCCGTGCCCAGCTTTAGCTGAACTAATACTTCTGTGTATGTGTGAACTAATTATAAACTGGAACACTTTGCTGATTCTGAACAGAAGCAATTCCTGTACTCATCTTTGCAGTGATTCTCATTACAGCCCGCACCTTGCGGCAGCAAACCCAGTGGGCAGCACTGAACCGCCAGAAAGAACCACTAAAACCAGCTCTGCCACCAGAAGGTGGAAACTCCCATCACAAAGCAGCTCCACAGACACTACAAACCAAACCACGTGAAAACTCAAGAGGGGGAAGGGGGAAAAAAAAACGGCACAGAGAAGCAGGGTTCATCTTAAAAAGTACCACCTAAAACACAGAGAATTTGGAGAGTGTTACCTGTGTATTTTTTCCCCTAGATTATTCAGTCATGACCTGCTATGAGAGCGTAAAATTTAATACAGGCTTCTGTTTATAGAAATGGATACCAACAAATTAGTTCAAGAACCTTTTATAAAGGAAGAGCTGATCAACAAAGATTATTTTGGGCTTAAATAAAAACAACATTGGTAGAGATTTGCAGGGTTTTATTTTATTGTGCCTACCTCTTGGAATCTAGGCATTAGAAAGTATCCTCAGCCCATCATAAGCATTTACCAGAACTCTTTGCAAACCATTAACGGATGTTGAAGTGTCACTGGTTTTGAAAAAGGCAGTAAATGGACAGAGCAAAGAACTGCCAAGAATTTAATTCACGAAGTCTTCTGCATGCTGACCAAAGTATTCAAAAAACCACACCAACTACAGGATCACTTTCACATGCAACTTGCTTTGCTTTTATGAAACCAAGCTGTAAATCTGAGGAGCTGTTCCTGAAGTCATGCTATTCCCACAAAGGCACGTAAAATGTACCTCATCTTAAAATGGAGCAAGTGAATCAAGCAACCAGAATCAGCACTCATGCTAATAAAACAAAAAAAGAACACGAAAAAGCGCTTGGAAGAGATACAAACATTTACTTCTTCAAAGGAGAGGTGAAATGCTCTTACCGTGCTACCACGAGGAACTGGTCTATCTGCTTGTCTACTAGCGGGTTAAAGGCTTCCCAAACTTTCGTTTCAAGTTTTGACTGATCTCTTCCATCATCCTCACCTGGGTGAAAAACAAATCAGAAGTATTTAGTATGGCTCTTTTAAAATATGAGTACTTTCTAGATTATTCTTTTATCTCACAATAACGTCACTGTTAGCCCATCTCAGTTACTCTGCCTGACAGGCCATGGTGAAAATTTCAATCACTTATTTGTATGCGACAATTTTAGCTTGACAGACACAGCAACACAGCTCATCTGAACTGGGCAATCAGATTTTCACAAACTGGTGTCAGAGGATATGTCACAGGAAACAGAGTGCATCTTTCTCCAAACTAGACAGTTTCTTTTCCGTTTCCCAGCTTTTCAGTTTCCCAGTTTTGCCCAGCTCGTCTGTCTTCCTCCTTTATCTTGCAGCAGTTCCAGGAAAACACACACTTCAAGCTGCTCTGAGCATGCTTTCCATGGTATCAGACACTCTTAATTTTCCTGAGTCTAGACAAGCCAGAATACCCTGGTAAAATACAGGAGCTACTGAGACTTTTTTTTTTTTCATTCTGCTTCCTTTAAAACATCTGGCAATTATCCTTCTCTGAAGCTCCATGTTGGCCCACTGAGGGCACCAGATGCCTTTCAGATTAGTTCATCCTCACTTAGGAGACCTGCCCAGCTGTTGAATAAATACTGATTTCATAGACAAATTAAGCAAGAATCCTGACCCATTTTTTTGCCTGTTTTAACATGACACTAACAGTGTCAGCAGAGCTTCTAAGCAAAGACAGAAGCATCTCATTGCTTACACATCCTGGCCCATTTGGACTGGATGTGGTCTTCCCAACACAGGTCACAACCGTCTCTCTCTTAGGAGAAGCTTATGGATAGACCTTTCCCTCTGCATTACACAGGGCTCAGGAAAGAACAATTAGATGCCAACACTCCTCATCCCTCTCAGTTTTTCCACCCACTTTTGGATCTGTAGGGTAGTGCAGAGACAAATCTAAAGTTAGTTACTATCTGATAAATATTCCTGGTTCCTGCTACTTCTCCCTTGTCCTCAGGCCATTGTCCTCATGGTCCCAACTGCTCCATGACACTGTGGGTGCCAGGCTGAAGTCTCAACACTCCAGCCAGCAAATTCTTCCTCCTGCCTGTTCTGCAGGTGAGAAGTCTAGGCTGGCAGCCAACACTGGGATGGGGAGAGGGCTCCAGGGAAAAGGCACCCGGCACTAATGGGCAAATTGATGAGGGCAGACAGCATTTAATTGGCAGTAATTTGGGAGGGGCTCTTATAGGGAAGTGAGGCTTGATTAAAAACACAAAAGGCTTTACAGATGTGATGGAAATTTGTGTTTCCCATGGAAATTCTGAAATCTCTTAATAAAAAGAGTGCAAGCTCTGAAAGAGCCCATTAATTCAATTTATTTCAACAACTTTTATGATTTGGACAAACGCCCATTTAAAGACCTGTTTGCAAGAGAACTAATTGCCTTCAGTGGGCAACAGCCTCAACAAACCCAGCCATTGCTGCACACATGGCCTGGCAGTGGAAACCATCTCCCACACCTAGGCAGGCCTCACACAGAGAAGTGGCCACATTCAACATGAACTCTTGACAATTTAAATAAATTACAGAAATTACCCTCTTTTAGCAAGTCTGTTATATCTGCCTGGTATCTGTTTCCAACTCGAATCTCTCCTTTATCAGCAAGCAGAGTCTTTTGTTGAGGATCATACACTAGTGAATAAAAGAAGAAATCCTAAAAAAAACACAAGAGCAAAAAGGCAAACAGTGTTATTAGCTTTTACTTTCAGCTTTGCGACCATACTACCAAGTTTTTACAGTTTAAGTGTGGTTTCATTACCTATATACAGATTTTAAAATTGGGTGAACAAAAAGTAAATGAACCATCAGTTTAAAAACTCCATTTAAGTGCTGCCACTTCTATATTGCAAGTGTTAGCTCTCAACAGCAGCCTCTCTCTTAACATACAGCCTCTCAAAACTGAAGTGAACAAAGCTCCTCTTGCACAGGCAAGGCTCAGAAGGGCCAGGAGACAATTTTTAGTCACATCACCTCTTTCAGAATACAAAATTGTCACATCCCCTGCAATTTCCATATTCCAAACCAGGAGGATTAGACGTCAGTGACCTATCCACACAGAAATACCAGCACAAATTGAAGCATAACTTCTGAGTGTTATAGCCAGACTAATGCAAACGCATGGAGGTGTGAAGTCCCAGACAAACCCTGTGGTCTCTGCTGGGCTTGCTCCAATCTGTCAATGTCTCTCGTGCTGCAAGGCCCAAAGCTGGACAAAAACCTACATAAGTGGTCTCACAAGGGATGAAGTGAGGGGATGAACCCCTTCCCTCCATCTGCGGGGTACACACATGCTAATACAGACCAGGATGTGCTCAGCTTTCCTTGTCACAGGGATGCGCTGCTGACCAACTTCTTGCCTGCTACCATCTAAGCTTAAACCACCACGTTTCTTTCTGCTTGTTATTAGGAGAGGGGCAGCAGATTTGACAGCAGCAGTAATTAGCTGCAGGTGGCAATCCATTAATTTGTTGCTTTTGTTCAAGTAGATGTGGAAAAGGCTAAAATAGCTGCTTGGCTTCCGCTACCTTGGTGTGCAAAATTAAAGCAAGGCACTCCAGAATGAGAATGTTCTGCCAGGGCAGAGAAAGGAAACAGCCAAAATTTGTAACTACCTAAGACTGTACAGTTTAAGTAATTAAACTTTTCTGCATGGATAAGTGTTTAGCTCTAGCTATTGACCAGGTATGCTCCATCAAAGTATAGTGTGCAGTTCTGGACAGGATTAAAACTCTGGTAGGACATGGAACAACAGACCTTTTGTAACCTCTGTCCACAGCAACATGGTCACCAGGAAGGAGAATTGTCTGAATAGAAACAGGATGTGCAGCGTGCCATTTTCCACACCTCAGGTTTCTGGCTTATTTTTTTCACTCCCCTTATTTCTGTGGCACTAGCAGGCACCCTATTTAAATACATCTCATTTCCTGCTCACCTCATTTTTCCCTTTCCCTATATTTGTATCTGTCAACAGCATGCAACACAAATTAGGACAAAACCAGCATGAGTTTCAAGCCTTGTTCAGCTTTATGAAGAGGTGGCAAAGGAAAAGAGAGTCTCCCAGTCTGTCATGCAAAGTCCCAGAAAAAGAAGAATTGCTGTGAGTTTCCACAGTAACATGGCAAAAATTCTGGAAGACGACTGAACTTCATCTGGAAGGGTTGTCTGTAGTTGGGTTTGGGGTCAGAGGATTTGATTGCATCCTAAGCAAATGATACTTTTGAAAAAATTCCTACTCCCACAGACACCAGGGTCAAGTTACATCAACCTACGGGCAGAAGGCAGCTTCAGAGCACATGAAAACTCATTTATATTACATCTATGTAAAGAAATCTGGGTCTCCTGCTTCCTGACATACTCAAAGCTCTAGATATTGCAATATTTTGAGAATGTATCATTGTGGAAATATAATGTAGGGAAAGCTTTTGTCTCACAGCCTTCCAAGTTATAAATACAATGTTTAACTTGTTCCAGTTCCAAAATACCTGACTGCAAGACAAAGTATATGTGATGCAACATTAATGCTTTGCAGGCACGTTGCCCAGCAAATATGCAACACACTGCAGTGTAACAACACAGTGAGCCCCAAAGAAGACCGATTCCACATGCAATTTCTTTAGTCTTTTTTGGCCAGGGAAAGTCATACATTGTGGAGGGGTTACTCCCATGATATTTGACTGTTAGGTGCCCTATTGCTTTTCTTTTATTGGTTATCACTATGAATTTTGTCTGCAAAATCTCTATTAGTCTCAGGTCATCCATTTATGTCTTGTTCAGTTTTGTCTCAAATCAGTCAGGTTGAACAAAAGAATGAAAATCCTCTGGTCTCTTCTCGCCCTCCAGAGCCTCCTCAACAGAGGACAGATGGAAGTCTGGGGGCCCAAGTGTGAATCCAACAGAGACTGCAACCCCTAGAGGTAATTCAATACCACTGCCATCTTCCCTCATAGACATGAGATTCATTCTTGCAGACTGAGTGGGACTGCTGAAAACATTAATACAGGTCAGCTTAGTGCCAATGCAAATTAAGAAACAAACTAGATCCTTGTGTACACTAAAGCATGTGTGAACTCCTGACCACCACTATGTGATCGGAAGAATTTTTCACAAGGGTTTCACAAGAGTGATGCTCACAATAAAATATCGCCGCTCTTCAAAATCCTTCACACTCATTTGTGCTGTCAAACTGTGTATGCTGGGTTTGCAGCAGTCAAAAAAGAGAAGGGTTTTCTCTTTTCATTTCAGATCCCAGAAAACACTCAACACATTCAGAAAAAATTAACATGACCTGCCAAGAGTTAAAATTAAATCATGACTTTCTGCTTCTCAACTGTTAGACATATCTGCTCAGAGCTTTCCTACCCAAGCCCCTAAGCTACCCATAGCTACAGCCAAGAACCAAAGTCACCAAGAAACTAGAGAAAGAAAAGTGAAATTACACCACAGAAATAATGGTTACCTCATTGCAGCTTGCAAACTTGCTTTCATATATTTGATATATTTTAACTAGAGAACATTTTCTTTTTAGGGGGCTACCAAAAGGAACAGATATGCCAGACATCTGCTCAGCAGGCAAATTCACACAAGCCTCTGGATATAACCATGCAGAGCAGTAAAATAGACATACATTCAAAACAGTTTCCTGCAGAATAGGGAAATCTAGTGCTTTTGCCATAATTGGCTATCATCTCCATGGGAATTAGGTGTCTAGAGAAAATTCAGGTTTTCCAGTTGCTTTTTTTTTTCCCTCTTTTTCCTGCTACAAACCAAATTTTACCGGCACAGTAAAAGAGTCCATGCTGGTCCCCTTCAGCCTGCTTTCCAAATGTACAAGGCAATCTTTCTGAGGAAGATGACAGAGAGAGGGTGGAGGAGGAGAATAAAGATAGCAAAATGCAATTTTGCTATGCTTACTATCTCCCTAAAAAATTCTGTCTGGATATTTAACCTGATTCAAGGCAGACAGCCTTGGGCTGAAAGCCTACTTTTACTGGTCATAACATTTAGGAAATCAAATACCTCCAGGTTTCCTTTCCAATAAAGCTTAGGTTTTATTGACAGAAGCCATGTTGGAAAAAAAGGAACTACCCTGAAACACTTTGAAAGCAAAGGATGGATTAAGAACAGGAGGCATGGGGAAAGAAGAAACAGTTCAAAACAATACCATCCAGTGTTAGGAATCCATTAGGTAATAACTATCTCTTTCTCTTAATCTCTTTACCCTCCACCCAAGCATATTTGTGTTCCTGAGATTTTAATTTCTTTCCCATCTGTCCACGTTAGTTTGCACCACAGCAAAATGCCATGCTAAGTGACAGGACACATTCAGGGAACTCTCTCATTCTGTGAAATCTCTAAGTGCCTGCTCACTTCTAAAAATAACCCACATCACTCATCTTGCATTTTGAAAGTTCAAAAGAATGGAAAAAAAATTTCTGTGCCTACATCTGCAACTGAGCATTACATGATCAGAGGAAAGCATCTCCCTTCAGTCTCAGCACATCTACCTGTAACACCAGTGATAATAAAAATATGTTGGGAGCAACTGAGAACAAACATTATTTAAGAGCTGAGTACTAGAAAATCTGAAATAATTTCAGTTTGATTAACTTGTGCTTTCAAACTGGCATATCCTAGGCTGCTAGCTGGTTACAAGCACTGCTGAATACCACGTCCCTTGTTTGATGCTCTGCCATTTGGCAGCCTTCAGCAGAGCAGACATTTTTTGGTTTCACATTCCAGAGAGAAACTCAACTATTGAATCCCTGTGCTTTGTTTAAAATTCTCTTAAACTAAAGTATCAGATTAAAACTAATCTTATGCTTAAATAAATACTGAAGAAAGCTACAAAAGCATTTAAAAAGAAAGCCCAGCTATGAGAGAGACTACAGTATGCTCCTTGCAAAAATAGCCTGTTTTCTCCTTTCTTAAGGGCCAGTAACGGCCATCACCCTACTGTTTTTAATTACAAGATTTCCTCTCTTGTATAACATTTCAATGTTTTCATATGCAAATTATTTGCTTGCAGATGTGTTCAAATAATAATATCCTGAAGTTCTTTGCTAATCTCCACAGTAAATCTCTCACAGATTGTCAGACTGTCCAACCCAGCCAGCAGCCAGAGGTCTAGCCACAATTAAAGGTATAGAAACACAACTTTTAAAGAATACAATTGTAATTTTTTAAAATCACAAAATACCTGAAAAAGTAAAACCTAATATTTATATTCTGAATGGTGTTTAACTGTGCAAGACATTTCAGTTTCAAGTGTTTGGTCTGAGATACCTTTAAAGAGAGAGACTGGATAAATTTCTGGCAGATGTCACCTGACAAGGAGTTTTTCAAGGATTTAAGTGTCAGTGGTGGCATATGAAGGACTCCAGATAAGTATTTTGACCAGTGAACTCAAAGAACAGGGAACTAAGCTCCTCAAAAATCTGAGGCACGATCAAGCTTAAAGCATATTAACATAAATCTGTGTGATTTCAGGATAAAGCAAATATAGAGAAGCACAGCTTGCTCTATCCTCTACAGTTACTGTATCTCCTAGGGCATCAGCCTCCAGGCTGGAACTCTCAGCCCTGCCACACTGATGAGCAAGTTGGGTTCTCTTCACAGAAGGAGAAGCAGCTCACTGTCACAGAGGGATGTAAACACAAAGTCTGACCCCTGGATCCACAAAGTTTTATGCACAATGGAGACTGTACAGAGCCTAAAGCTTCCCACTGTCAAGGCCCAGTACATGCAGAAATGAAAGAACTCTTTTTAGAAAACTTGCAAACAGGCACCAAACCTAAATTGTGCCAGAATAAACTGTTCAAGCTTTACAATGCACAAAATGGTTCCTACCTCCCGTTCCAGATACGATTTAAGGGATTCTGTCTCATTTAACAGAGTAACGCTGCATTTGCCTCTAAAAAAAGAGAAACACATCTCATGAAAAAAAAAACATCTTAAATTCACAAGATGGTATCACTCAAGTTGTACACAGAACTTGATCTTACATTGAAGAGCACTTGAAAAATAACAGTGTTGTGTGATTTTTTTTTTTAATAAAATGGAAGAAAACAGTCATTACCTAATGTGTGTGGCTGGCAGAGATTCCAGCTGTCGTGAGAGAAACAACTCACGATGCCGTAGCTGATGCTTCTGTTTCTCTGGTAAATCAACCATTTCTGGATTTTCCATCTCTTCTTCCATTTCTCCTAGTCATAAAGACACAAAATTGATCAAGAACAAGACAAGGATTGACTTTGAGCAAGTCAGAATGACCTGCTCCAAAACCTTTGCTAAATAACAAACTTTAATCAGATCAAATGTAACATTTCGGCCAATTGAACCATTACATAATTAGTACAGACTCTTGAAATTATGCCTGTGAAGAATTTTATTTATTCACCACCACCATCAAATCACCTCAGGCACACACAGGTCACACCAAGCTGAAAGTCACACAAATCTGCTACCAACAGAGAAGTTCTGGAGAGAGCTGCTTTTGGAGACCATCAGTGCATCAGACTTATCAGGTAGAAGCTGACACATGACGAGTGAGGCAAAGTGAAGTCTTTTCTCTTTGGCAAGCATCAGTTATCATAAACCCTACTCCCCTTTCAGGACATCACACTGTCCCATGCCAGCTTAAACAGCTTCTGCAGGAACTGCCCACTGGAAGGGCAGTTTATTTAATTAGTGTTATTTTGTACTCTCCTCGCCCCAACCACAGCCACAAGATTAACTGGAATGTAACCAAGTGCCTGAGGCCACTCCTGCCACCCTGGTTACCCAACCCACACCACACACATCCAACTGCAGCACTCCTGCACTACAGCAGTCAGGATCCACCATCTCTCCTTGGAGCTATCCAATCTCCATTCAACCAATTCTCAAACATACACCAAAGTAAATACATGAAATCCCACCCACACTGACATGCAACTGATCCCAAACATCTTCAAGTATCTTTCTTTTAGAAAATAAGTTGCATGTTTTGTGTGTGTTAAGAAGTATCCTGCTTTTTACGCCAGTTAAAGCTCTAAAGGGCAAAATGCTCCAAGAAAAAAACTCCTAAGATCTTCCATGACAAACGACTGAGAAAGAAGAGATGAGACTTTTCCCTTCTCTAAGAAATTAATGCAGTTACTTGAATTTTGCAAAACCACAGGCAAAGTTTCCCAGACTGTAGTAGAATGAGCTGTAAAGCCTCATGCATGAATTGTAAAACCCTAATTTTACAGCAGCATTACTCTCAAAGAGCAGACTTATGCCTCCAGCTTAATTCAACAATTGTTGCCAAAAAACATTTCTAGTGAGAAACACATACAGGCACAGTTAAGATTTATATACCCTTAAGATTAGTTAACTAAAATCCGCATAGTTATCCGAAAAATAAAGCAAACAAAGACCTCAATTTTATAAAACACTAAAATTGCATTTAGTTTTAAATAGGCCACCATTACGCCAAAGGTGGTGACAAAAAATTATGTACCTTTCAGGTTGCCCATAATTTATCACCATTTTACTGCCCTGAAAAAAAGACCTGCAGTTTATTTTCCCGTCAGGTAGGCTACTCCAGAAGGAAGGAAAAAAAGAGCAGCATAATTAAACCAGACTTCAACATACAATAGCTGCTACACCACATGAGTTGGTAACCATAGAGCAGCATATAGTTAGGTTTTAATATTTTCCTGGGAACTAGAACACCAAATTTACATTTGGTGCACACTCTCATGGGTCTGCAATTTATTTACTGAAGTGGATTCTGTTTTAGTTGAAATTAATATCCTACACTGTTAATATACCAGCAGCAATCCATGAACAATCCAGCAAGTTCCAGGCTCATCTGCCTGAAAACTGAAGGATGCACAAAGGAAAAAGGAATTCACGCCTATACTTACAGCAGCTTTTGGAAATGACAGCAATGCACTGTGTAATGCAGGAAAAATACTACAAGGAGCAACCTAAAACAGTTTGTATCTTCAGTATATTTGATAACCTACAGCTTTTAGAAATTATATTTTTCTAAAAAGTATGTCAATCCCTTTGTGCCAATGAAATCTACAGACAAAATGAAAGCACCCAGCACAACCAAAGTAATCCCAGGGACTGCATCCCTTCAGGTAGGTTCGCCTTCCAAGTAGTATTTTATTTATGCGTCTTGCTTTTGTGACAAAATACAGAAGGTGGAGAGCACACATGTTCTTATGGCAGCTCTGCTATGAACAGCCTCTCAAAACCAAAAAGCACAATACATTTCTTCTTAAAAACAGACAGACATTTCTACTGGTAATAAACAACTCCCTCACACACACAGCAGTAAAACTGTCACAGCACCCCCAGACAGAGGTAGGAGCATTCCAAGAAATAACAAACAAACAAAACTATATGAACATAGTCCCTCCTTTTTCACAGCCATGATTTAACCCTGAAAAAAAAAAAAAATGGACCTGACCAATGTACTGGGAACCAAGGGATGGGGGAGAGAAGGACTGGATCCGGGACAGGAACCTCTCCCTCACTGAGGTGAGGCAAAAGCTGCTTGGACAAAAAGCACCCATAGCACCTCACAGCCCACTAACATCTCACCCAGACAGCTCAGGCTGAGTCAGACTATGAAGCACAACGGGGCTGTCCCAGCCCCAGCTCCAGGACAAGTCTGACATATCTGCACTTCACCTTCCCACAGTTCACCCACTAACTGGAGCAAACACCACCATCAAGAATGGTGGCCTCCAAGAAAATAGTGTTTTAAAAATAGAAACATGTATTTATAAAATATCCAAGAAATCTTTTCAGAAAGATTTGCCTGCAGAATAAGTATACTGAGGAATAAGTGGTATGGGAATACAGGAGGTGCAGTACATTGGGACTTCAGTTCTCTCATAAAGCCTTATTTCAAAATTAATCTTTCTGCTTGATAGATGTGCCTATGCAGTTTTGAAACGAAACATTTAATACAAACAGTAATATATCAGCTATGCAGCAGTAGCCAGTGGAACGCTGTAAGAAGTGTATTAGATTAAGTATTATTTGATATTTAATGGCAGAATCATTAATAGCACATTAACAAAGCTTGAAGATGACTTATATTGGGAATAAGAGATAGGCAGATTAGGCACAAACAGCAAGACTTGTGTGAAAGCTAACATATATGGGGAAAATAATTAGAAAGAGTAAACTTTGAGTTGGCAGGAGAAACCCAAGAGGCAGTAATTGTAATTTAAAATGACTGGGTGTGTGAAATGTGAAATTAAACATCAATATTTGCTAGACACGAGAAAGAACAGCAATTTGCTATAGATCAGATTGAGCTCTCCAAAGCATCAAAAGCAGAAAGCAGCAGCCCTTTCTCTGCATTATGGCTGTCATACAAGTAGCTATATGACAGAATTCAGAAATGCACAATGGTAAACAAGACACAAATCAGGTTTAGAGAGTAGCCAAGGTTTACCAGCTTGGGAGACAGTCTGCAGTAACAGGAGAATTAGTTAGCATGGTTATAACTAACAAAATAATGTAAAGAATAAAGAGTGGAGCCAAATCATTGGGAAGCACAGTAAAACCAATGCTACTGACCTGCACAACAGCTCTTTCAGCAGCAAAGGAAGCTGCAACTGTGGCTGCTTTAACAGCTTAACTAAGGACCTTGGAGGAACATTCTACAAGTGTTGCATTTGAATAAATTAAAATACAACACCAGGTTCCCTCTTCCAGGTTCAGTTTCAAATGGTTTGTATGAAGTTGCAGCCTTATTCCTTCCTTCTCTACAAAAAACCAGATATTGACTCGTAGTTGTAGATAACATGGAGAAACTTTTAACAGGCAGGAATCCCGATACCTTGATGCTTCAGAAGGAGTTTGCCACATTATTATGTGGATCCTCTGCCATCAAGTTCTAGTGGTCATCTCTTGCAGCCATGGCCACTATTTCAGGTAGCAAACAGATACTATTTTAGACACCTGTATCTTCCCTCACTGCACCACTCCCAAAGAGAAAAAACACAGTTCCCTCCTCTCAACAACAACTGAGCCAAGATGTCCTTAGTGGATATATGAATTGGACTCCTCTTAAATCTGCCTGTGTGGGACTGGAAGAAAATAAAGAAGGGGAAAAAATAGAAGAAATAAAAAGAGCTAATTCATGAAGCTATTGTCAAACTTCATTTAGACTGGTGTTATTTAAAATGTTAAAAAAATTCTCAATAAATTCTCTACCTGTTTAGGCACATACGTATCATGTAAACATTTATTTTGAGAAGCTTTGGCACTTCCAAAACCAAGCTGCCATGTGTGCCAGAGAGCGCCTGCTGAAAACCAACCATAAATCTGCCAATCCAGACAGGACTATGTCAGTTCCCCAACCACTACCAACTGGTCAGTCACTGCTGCAAATATTTAAATAATTATAAAAATCTGTGTAAGAAAATTATATAAAGAAAATACATTATACATCATTATATAAAGAAAATAAATATACATCATTATATAAAGAAAATACATAGTGACAGCATCCAACAGTAGGATGAGGAGTGAAGGTACTTTTCCCATTTCTCTTTCATCAAGTCCTGTCTGCAATCTTGTTTTCTAAGTCTCTCGGCAAGAACTTAAATCAGTGTCTTACTGGTGAAGCAAGTTCGTTTCAGAAACAGTTGGAGAAATTCCCTAAAATAATCTGTAAGGTGATTAAAGAGGCTTATGAATAAAAAGCACTAACAATGCATGGAAGACATCATAAGGCTGAAAGATTTATAGGACAGCCCAGACAAGCTTTAGATCATATCATAAAAATAGTAAGATCACAGATTAAACCCAAGAATCAGGTTACATACATCAGGTACCAATTTATATTATAGTCACCAACTACAGAATAAGGTGCTTCCAACACATTTCTCTGTATACAGACTTATGAGAATAGACAACATTTCAGACTTGCCTGTTTCAGATATCTGATGGATCATCCAAGATAAACTGTCTTTTTTTTTTTTTTTAACTTCAAAACATGAATTTCACAAATACATATTTTTCCTTCCTTTACTGGAAGAGTAAAAAAAAAAAAAAAAATCCATACAATTTTTCCACTCATGCCCTGGCTGTATCTCCCCATTGCACTGATCTCAATGGCAGGTCTAAAATAAAGGCATCTTAAACAGAAGACTGTATGAATCCAGAAATGTCTGCAGTCAGAAAGCTCCATTAATCAGCTGAACAAAGGCAGTTAAAAGATCAGCGATGCGGACACGTACATCTACTGCAAATGCATCAAAATGAGGCAACAGGAGACTTTATGGAAATGAACTCAAAGTCAGTGACAGTGTGCAATATCTGTACTAGAATCTTAACATCTACAAAATTTAATTTTATTATATCATGCAGGATGTTGAATTTTTTTTTCAGAGTAAAGAACTAAAGGCTGTACAAAAAGCTTAATTTTGCTCTCTTCTCCGTTCTTATGAAGAAAGGAAACCACAGAGCAGCACATCTATCTAAATAAATGGAAGTCATTCAGTAGCAATTTTATTCTGCACCAGAAAGAAAGATACTGGAGAAAATGCTAGTTACTAATGAAATTTACTCTAAGAGACAGATTCAGTTGTCTCTGGTTGCTCTATTAACAGGATTTTGCTGTAGAAGACTTTTCCCATCTTTCAAACAACACATATGAACAATGAATTATTTTTTTGCATTAAAAAAAAACCCACTTATATTTCCTATCACAAAGAGAAATCAGCATTTGCAGGTTCAAAGAGCATTTATGTGGATTCAAATTATTTTTCATTTTCAGTCTCACATATGTGTTTCTGTGAACCCTTCCCACCTGCTTCCTTTACTAAACCTAGTGAAGTGAGACACAGATGAAGGAATCAATAGCCACGTTGTTTATGGTGAAACTCCTACTGAGCTTCAGGATCCTCAGATAAAATGAATACTGCTGCAATGAGGAGATCTCAAAAAAGCTTTGCCTGCCATCACAATTCTGTGACACAGCAAACTCTCCCTCAACACCACAACCTCTTTTTAAGGTATGGCTGCAATGGAGGTTTTATTTGGATAGACTACAACAGAAAATACTCGAATTTATCAGTAAGGGACTCGTTTTGCTGCATCTTTTCCCCAATGGCATTAAAGCAGTGAGAACACAGCAAGCCATTATATTCGTTGCTAAAACTGAGTATCTGATTTAATCAATCCCCAGATCACTATTGATACACACACCAAGAAGCACATTAAAAGACAGCGATGCTTGCCCAGCTAAATCACAGTTCTGACAGGCCCATATCTGATTGCTTCTCTCTCATTTATAGATGTGCCCTGAATTACAAGGATTCATAAGGCTGTCCATGCTTTTTGCTAAATTTTAAGCTGTCTGAACAGCTACACCTCACACAGTCCGTTGTTTACAAGCGAAAAACAGTTTAGTTACTCCACTTGCTTCCCAACAAAAGGGCTTTAAGTATTCAAAAGAGTGACAGGAGATTCTCAGATTCTCTGTTTTCAAAGTGTGTTTATTGAGCATGTTCAGACAAAAGCTGTGTCACTGCAAGAAATATTATTAATATTGAAATTTAAAGAGAAATCCTGCTAGTCAGGTTTCAAGCTGGCCATGTTTCAGCTGCTTTCCCATAATCAGTCTACTTGATTCACTCGAATAATGTTTGAGGGGTTTTTTTTAATATACAAACCAAACCAAATAATTCATGAGAAGTTATATTAACAGGAAGAATACCTTCTCTCACCCCAAAAATTAAAAAGTTCATTTCTGTGGAGCAAATAAGATGTCTTTACTCAGCCCTAACCGAAAACTTTTGTCTTGTCCCCACCAAAATCAAACCATACACAAATGAGGTATTAAAAGGTTTAAGGAAAGGGGAAAACAAAACAAATAAAAAGGAGAGTCAGGTAGAAAGACAGATTGATAAAGATGACTACAAAAAAAAATACATTTAAGACACTGATACTTAAAATATCAGAGTTGTCCCCAAGTTTGACAATTTTGTGCAGAAGCAATGTCATTTGAACACAAAGCAGCTTACTTGCATGTTTGTCTGCCAGTACAATGAGCGTGCTTGAGATGTCTCTCCTCCTGTAGAAACACACCACCTTTGCTTCCACGTTTCCATTGGCAGTCTAAAACAGGGAACAGAAGAAAAAACTGGCCAGTGATCAAGAGCAGAACTGCACACTCTGAACTAGGAACTTGATAAATTATCGGGAATTTTGCACAAGAGCTACACAGCATCTGCTTTTAGCACCTCCAGCCGCACACATTATCTCACACACAAACTCCAGCATGATCCATTCCAGGGCAGGGAAATTCCAGGCAGTTTGGCCCTGCCCTCCTAATGGTTCCTAAGGAATCACCACTTTTAAGTTACAGATGTTTCAAGGAGAAATCACACTTACCTGCCACTGCAAGCGATTAACGAGCCACTTTGCTACTTTTGAGGTTTAAAAACTTAATTTTAAAAACTGTGAAAAATAACAGAATTCAGATCTAGGCTGTTCTCCAAACTCTGCAGGGCAGTAGAAAGGCAAGAAAGAACCCAGCCATTATTACTTTTGCAAAAGAAACTACATGAGATTCTCTGACAGCACTGGTGAGCTAAATAATGACCAACACACAAAAAAATCACTACAGAAGGAGAACCAAAAAAGCTCCACAAGACAATAAACTCTATTTCAGTAACAACATACAAAAAAAGTCAGAATTCTTGAATGATTATTACTTAAAACTCTTGAAATAAGTGATCAAATGTAAGATGGCACCTGTCAAACAGTGCAAGTGGATTTTTACGAACTCTAGGGGAAATAAACTTTCTCGTTTGTAACAGCCCCAGACAATTTATTATCTCTCAACTAAATCAAATAATGCAAAAGTAACTCAAGAGTTGTATCCTGCTACTGAAGGCTCTTTGAAAGCCATAATGAAGGCACAGCTCCTGAAAGCAGAAGATACAAAGTTCCTGCAAGAAAGGCTCCAAAAAAGGGTAGTGAACCAGCAAAGTATCCACAAGGAAGCAAAATAAAAACTGATGTACATGCTCATTTCTAAGATGTGAATGAAGTAAAAGTTTCAACTTTTATAATACCAGTTTTCCTAACACAAATCTTAAAAAAAAAAAAAAAAAAAGACACCACATATATGCATAGCTATTTCCCTTACAGACCAAACGTTTTTGGTAGAGTCTCAGAATTTCTACCCTCTTCTGGTAAATAATTCAGAACTTTTACATTTTGAGAAACTAAAATACAAAGGCAGGTACCATCTTGTTCAAACACAGACAGCTTCTACATAAATTGATCTGATTTATTTAATTGCCAAAACTTAATTTACACTCAGTTAAAAAGGAAATAAAAGAGCTAGGATTCATTTCAACCTGAAAGACCTATTTTTAAAGTGTAGGTCAGAAATAACAGCTCAAGCAAGAGTTGCACCAAGATGGGGATCTAGGTTGAAAGTTCTTTTTTTTTTAAACGCGAAGGGAAAAATAAAGAGTAAGAGGGAAAAACACTTTTCAGGAAAGTGACCAACAAACCTGCACCCTGTAATGGAATACAGACAGTGACACCTCATGGATAGGGATCCACTGGGAACATTTTAAGAATTCATTCATGTTTCCTTAAGGCAAAAGAGACTTAAAGGTATTTCTGTAAAAGACCTCCATGGGGTTACCAAGGATGTCCTAGCATTCAGATTTTTACTGGTCATGAAATTGATATATTTTCTCTTCCAAGTAACTATTTGAGAACTACATGCTTTTCCATGACTGGTGGCTGAAGAAGAATACCTGATACCCAAATCCAAACCAGCAATGGTACACCCAAATCAATTAATGTACACCCAAATCCAAACCAGCAATGGTACTTTCCTTCTGTATGGGCTGCCCTAATGTCGGTATTAAACCTGAACATGTGGTATGTTTAGGATACAGCCAGTGGCTTCAAAACCATCTTCTCCCCTCAGTCAGGTCAAACTTCAGCTGGCTTCCCACACAGAAGCCATCATGTTTCCCTGTTTAATCCATTAAAAGGGAATTTGGCAGATCAAGTGCACTGGCCCCAAGAGGACAACCAGCAAAGACAAAGTCTGAGCAAGCAGATCACAGCTGCAAACCTTTCTCCTGAGCAAGAGTCTCCCGCAAGAAAAACCAAATTAAAGATCTCCATCCATGAGGCAAACTCTTGTATTTTCTTCATATCCCATGATCCTGACAGGGAAGTGAAGAACTGCAGAAACCTCCTGCCCTAAAGGTGGGCATAATCACCTTGAGAATGACATGCCATTGACACTCAGTTCTTTCATACCAAAGGAGAACAAAAGGTCTTAAAGCATTCCAGAAAATTATCAGATAATAAATGTATTTTTAAGCTTCTAATTACCAGAGAACTGCTAAAGAATTGTTTTGATTTTAATCAAATCAAGCAGATCATAAATTCAATTAACTTCAAAGACTTGATGAAAAAACGTTTACCTTATTGAGCTCTTCTATTCTTCGTATCAAATAGGGGTTACTTGAAGAATTTTCAAAGTAGACATAATCTGACAAAAAGAAAAAAGACTCTTTAAAATATGAACTGCTAAAAATCGAATCAAAACCTTTATCAGCCTGGAAAGCAAAGCATGTGATCTTCCTTCTCTCTCTGACCAGATTATTTGCACTTAGACCACACTGTTGTCTTTACTTGCTTCCTGTTCTTATCAAAATCCAGCCACTTCTCACCAGCAATATGTGATCTCTCTTCCCCTCCAGTTTACAAGTATGGCTCATTTTCTTAGAATACAAATAGTTTCTCTCTCTCATCTATTTTTCTACTTCTTGATCTTTTACACTTATGTGATCTTAGAATGCCCTCAACAAAATTCTGTATCTCTGTCCAGGACTGGTCAGTAATACTCGCATTTTGAAGCGGGTTAACATCTCAAGTTAAAGGAAAAAACAATTTCTTACCAAAGGTAGTGCCTTCAAAAAAACCAAAAATAAAAACCCCATCACAAACATGCACGAGTGCCCTGGTATTATTTGGTATTAGGGAACTCCAAGCTTCAGCACTCCTAAAGAAACAGATGCTCCTGAGATGTGAATGGACTGGCCTTTCTTTCCCAGTACTCCAGAAGCCAAGCCCTAAGCCTGAACTGAGACAAAGAGGGAGCTGAATCCAGCTCCCTGCTGACAAGGTGTTGACCTTGCAAAGAGATCTGGCAACAATTCTTTCCAGGACTATCTAAGACGATTTCCCTCCAGATTTCCCAGTTCATTTGTGTTTGGAGCAAAACACCCGTAGCCCCCAGGCACGCCTCAGGTGATCTTTTGCAATGCCTACATTAGCATGATGCTCCAGAGTGAGCGGGTGTTCATCGGTGTTTGCTCTCTGTAAACAGGGACAGCTACTGAGGGTTACCCTCAATCCCCCTGAAATCCTTGTTAAAAGGGTTGTGGAAAGCACAGATACTGTTCCCTCCTTCCCAGCCCAGAGGAAGGAAGACATCCCCCAAAGGTCTCCATTCCTGGAAGAACTGCACCAGCGCAGTTAAGGGGACCCCTTCTATCTCTGGGCTGACCACTCAGACATCAGACCATTTTCCCATCACAGGCCTTCCACCTGCCCCGTGTTACACCCCTCGAGCTGCAGACACACCCTTTTTCAGACTGCTGCTTACAGCCCGTTATCTCTAGGTCTCCCTAGATTTACAGACCCACCTACTTCCTGCGCGGGACAGAAGAGCACAGCATTGACCACCAGGGAAATGACCCCAAGGAAGCTGCTCTTGCACTACCTGCAAAAAACCCAAGTGCCCTCCTGCCCCTTCAACGGAGCTGGCTGCCTTAGGAGAGATTCACTAACCAGGAATCCCAGGGGTTACAATCCCAAGAGTGACAATTCTTAACAAACCTATTTTCCAAGCTCTTGTCTGGTCAAAAAGTGTACTGTTGTCAAGACACCTAGATAGTGAAGTCCCAGCCTGGTCTTGGTTGGAGAGACAAGTGAAGAGTTTCAATGGTTATGTTCAGCACAAGTCTTGGGTTATCCAGCCACAGAGTGTAACCAGGGCTAAGAAGCACTGAAATAGCACACTCAGTTTTTGATATTTTTGTGCATTCTGTGCTCCAGGCCTCTCAGACTAATCATCAGCCATCTTCCCACACACTAAAAAGCACCTGAGTGACTCCAAAACTTTACTCCCAAGTGCAAGAGTCAATTCCTCTTAAATATCACATGCCTGTAGCCTTTAAACTGGTGGAAGATCTCAAGTGAGGAATAGAGTTTGGACATCTGGCTTGTAGAAAACTTTGTGGGTTGGTACCAGAAATGGTTAAAACACCCAAGTAACTAGATCCTAAATTTCCATTCCCAAACACCGGCTCTGTGCAGCACATCAAATAGGAAACAACAGGCTCAACATCACTATGACCAACTCTACCAGAAGTCACAAAACCAAACAGATATTTGGCAGCTTCAGCAATAACAACTGCTGACTGAAATAACAATGGTGGGCATTAAGCAATTGACTGATCAGCAGAGTAAAAGGAAATTATTTCTCCCACGGCAGAACCACCCATGACCTTCAAGGGCACTGCAACAGCGGATGTTGAAGCTTCAAGGTGCCTCTCCAAGCTCACTGGCCACTTCCCACTGGAAGGCTCCAACAAGTGAAGAAAGGATGAATTCTTTCTCTCCAACCCTCCAATACTTTCTAAGACAACCAGCTACTCCTCACTTCAGGTACTTTGACTGAGGCAGATGCAAAAAATATTACTTTTGTAAGCACTGTGCCTGAAAATTATAAATTAAAACTAAAAATGTCAATTTATGTCTTGAAAATATAACCTTGTCTTTAATCCCATGGGCTTCAGGTGGCTGTTACAAATGCTCATAGTTCACATTTTTAATCAGCTTTTTTGTGTGCATGAACACGCATATATTCTCAGAGACACATTTTATATCTCAAGTGAACATTAACTTAATTGTTCATGTAACTACAGTTTATTGATTGTAAAATCTGGTATGGATTTAAAGAAACCTTATCACAGATGAATGGTTTACCAAAGAACAGCTGACAGTAGTATCCAACATTACTGAATAATAAACTCCCCAATACTGTCTTGGTCAGTAGCAGGAGCATCCCCAGATCCACAGCGTGTGACCAACAACTACCAAGTTCACAGGAACCACCATGTTCTGCACACTGCTGGCACAACGGCAGAACCAAATCTGTCCCTCAGGATGCTCCAAGAGCTGACACATGACACTGCAAATGTGCATTCCTAGGCCAGTGCTTGATGACTTCACCATGTCAAATCCACATCTCATCCATGTTTTAGACTAATTCCACAATTATGCTAAGCATTTCACCAGTAGCTATGCAACTAATGGAGACCTATTTCCCATTGCTCCAATTACCTGGAAAAGGGCTTCTTTCTCTCCGCAAGTAATGCAGAGCACACTGCAAACCACATAACACAAAATAATGCATATCAGAGGAAAGTGTCTGCATTTTCCATAGATATTGTAAACTAAATAGAGAACTAAAATTAAAATGCTATCCCACACAGAGAATTGTTCCACATGTACAACATGGAAATTTTAAGTTCAACAAACCACTCTCCAAATTGATGCTTGGGCTGGTGAGAACACTCTTCTGAAACTCCATGGGCAGCCAAGCCCAAGAAGACTGGTTTCCTGCACAGGAGGTTTAAAGAGGCATACCACTGGGCCCTACACTCCAGAACACTGCCTTTCTCCTTGAGTAGCTCTTCCACTTCACCTCCAGCTTCTTCTCACGTCATGGAAGTGCACCCTTTCTCATACTGCCTACACAATTAATATTATTCCCGGTTTGCTTTCAGGGCAGTGTCTACAATTGCAGATGTCTGTGCACGCACACACGCAATAAACAGAAACCTTCCATGGACTCCCAACAATCCAGCTGTCAATGCAAGACATCCTGTATGTACACAGCTGCCGGGGTCCTTATCATGGGCTGAAAGAGGGGATGGGGAACAAGACAAAATTAGCAAATCTCTAGACAACAGGGAGATACGCATCTCAACTCCTACTAAGAACAGGGCGGAAGAGTTCACTATAACAAAAAAATAAGGTTTAGGGACAGAAAAGTAGAGCCTGATAGCAAACAAAACAAGTCAGGCCCTTCAAACACAACTATCTATCCTTGCCGATTTATTTGATTTCCTACTTACAAAATTGAAGAAAAGGACTAGTCTACAACAGCTCTGCATCCCACAAGCATGACATGCCCTCTAATCACCATAAAAAGCACATGAAGGCAATCCCTCATCACTCAGCCGCCTGAACAGAGCTTCAACCCCATACCTTCACAACAGCTGCTGGCTTCAGCTCACCATCCCCAAAATAATCAGTCGTGCATCCACACCACGATCATAATTAACGGCATCACTCATGCATGTTACAGTTATCTGTGATCAGGCTACAACAATGACTGAGGAGTGCGGAAATACGAAAAGGCGGTAAAGATCACACAGATCATCACCTTCTGACAAACTCAAAATGTAGTTCTTCCCCTTGCCTGTGCTGTTATAGAGGAGAAGTACCCACATACAGAAATCTATCCAAAAAAAGGTTTTATATCCCATAATACTTTTTCTGAATATGCACAATACAACTTGCCAGAAAGCAATGCTGTATTACACAGGTAATGACTGAACTGCTAGAACACACAGACACAAGTACAGCAGCTAAAACTAGAATGACAGCCTACAGACCACAGAAGATGAAAATTTTCCATAAAGGCTGTAAAACAACAGTTCTCAATTTGCAATTAACATAACAGAATTTCTTTTTGCTCTCATATGTTTTTGAGACATTATTGCAAAAGAGCTTCTCCCTCTGTCTTCTTCATATCAGCTGTTGCTTATGTCTACATCAGTCCATGGAAAAGAAAATCAGGAGGGGGTACAGCAAAATAAATAACACACACTGTCTAGAGGTCATATATTTATAAGATTAAACACGTCTGAGCTACCTAATAACCTTATGGGCTTTTAGGTGATCAAGTTGCAAAAATGCCCAAAAGTATTTTTATCCTTCCCAATGCACACTTGCCTTTCAAGCTACAAGTGCTTTCTGAGGACTGACCTGTCTGATTATTCCCTACCTTACTCTCCCAAAATCTTACACAGTGAGTATTGCACTAGCCTAGAAATGTACCCAGGATATGAGGGAGGCTTCCTCTTCCCACACTCACTGCCACTGCTGGGTACAACGTGCAATTCCAGACACAAGATAAAGAGTAACTCCACAGTTGTAACTATTTCCCCTCACCAACCCACAAAGCTGTTGCCCTGAATTAGAGATGAGCATCAAGAGAGTGCATAAACTTATGATGACCTGCTTATTTTATGACTTCTTTTACAGGAAACATGTGCCTCCTCATACTCTGGGCTCTCCAATTCAACTTTGGGCCGGTTTCCTTCAGTAAGTTCCAGTTTCCAAATTATTCACCAGCTTTGTCCCTAAACTGTCAAATTCTGGATAATACAATCCCTCTTGGTGTGAAAGAGGAGGTTGGAGAGGCAACCCTACAAGTCCTGCAATCTCACCTGGCAGAGCCCAAGTTCTACTGCCTTCTGGCTCTTCAAAAAGCAGCAACACTCCCAGCAGCAATCACCCAATGAAATGTTTAGTTACAGAGCAGACAGAGTTTCAATAGAGAAAGCCTCGCCAGCACAGTATTTTCATTACCAGAAAGGCAAGACTGAAACAGTTCTTTCTATTGCTAAAGGAATTATGGGGTCTAATACATCTGGCAACACACACAAACCAGGTATTTACAAATTCATGTCTGGGATCAACAAAGGTATTAAAGATATACTGTTAGCATGGGCTCAATTTGTATTTACAGGATAGCAGTATTTGTGGCTACTGCATGCAATGGATGCATCAAGCTGAGGATGAAGCAGCACATGCTATGGGAAACATCACCACTACCACCCAACTCTTTAAAAGAAATGTGTAAATACCTATAGCCAGCTAGAGAGGGACACGGCAAAAGCAAACATCTCCCCTCCACAGAGTTAACAGCAAACCATCACTAAATTTAGCAAGGATAAGTTGAAGGACCCCAGTTAAATTAAGTCAGCTTTGCTCTGTTTCTTGAGCAAGGATTATCTACACATTCACATGGTAAACAAAATGTCCACGTTACCTTTTCTTCCAAATGTGCAGAATGAGAAAGGGACAGCCAACATTACTTGGCTGTTCTGAGATGTAACCTAAGGATCACTTTTTTCTGACAGGCCTCCAAAAATCCAGATTCAGTATTACCCAAAACATAAGTCAAAGGAGAAGCAATTCATGGCAAGATCCATGTAAAAGGACTATAGATTATGTCTATAAAGAAGCCTATAAAGAAAGTTGATACAGTTGATTACCCTTGCCAGGTCTTACTGCAAGAGTTATTGCAATAACAAAAAGAACACTCCAAGCAACAACAAAAAAAACCCCACCAAAACACCAAACTCTGAAGGAATTGTAATAGCTACAAACAAAAACTAAAGTACCTTCCATACAGAAATCTACTCAAGGTAAGACAGAACCTATAATTCTGAAGTAAAAATAATAAATCAAAGTTAATGACATGCAACTTGCTTGGGTGTTGATTTTGCTTGATCCATTTTAAACTCTGAAATATTATGATATTTGGAATTTCCCAGACGTCTTCTGTTCTTTGTTTTCTATCACATCAAGGGAGGGGGCAAGAAAAATTCCTGTCCAGCCATCTCGTATCATTTTTTGCCTGATTCTTAATGAAACAAGGTTTATGCAACTCCATTATCCATGCATTAGTTCCTCCCTATTAACTCCTGAACCCGTTGTTCAGACATTTCACAGATGTACAGAAGTCTCAAAGATAATTAAGTTCTGATCGTTGTTCCCTATACAAAAGGCAAAGATACAAAAACTACAAGAGAAAGTGAGAAAGGTAAGACAGAGATATGAAATGGTTCCTGTTTCAGAAACAATTAATAGACTAGGTTTTAAAGCAAACCACTGGAGATTCCACAGTGTTTGGAGGAATTATTAGAAGTCCTTGCTTTCTGATGCACCTCTCAACTCCCCTGCTGTCAGTGCTGCTCAAGGCAGGTCCTGGGCTCAATTAACTTCTAACCTGATTCACATTGGCCAGGTGTGCTCCCAAATATTTCCCCTCTCTGCCAGGGAAGAAGGCAGGTATTCTGCCTCACAGCAATTGCCTAGGGACTGAAGATCTCAGCTCTGCATGAGGCCCAAAGCTCATACAGATAAGTACCTTTCACAGTAAAAGTATAAAATTCCCAAGTAGGGGGAACGGAAAAAAGGGAAAAACCACCTCATGGAAGAAAACCCACAACTTCTAGATTGTCAATATCCTTATTTCTGTTCCTCACAGCACTGTTGACTGTTTTCACTTGCAGACATCTATGGAAAAAAACCAAAGGACAGCGTCTGCTGGTGCTTTTGACAACGAGACTGTGGGTTCCAGCTGTACTTCATGGGTCCCTCTTAGGTAAGAACTGTGCCATACTGGAGTAACTGCTACTAGGGATGCCACCCCAAAGGAGACAAAAAGTCTGTACAAAAAGACTAGAAAAGAAACTGTGCAAGAATCCTGGAAATAAAACTAAGCTTCCAAAGCACTACCCTGAGGACAAAGAAGCAATTTTGCTGTTAGAAATCAATTATATGGCAGTTCAAGAAAACCAATTTCAATTAATCCACTCCCAATATTCCAGCTGTAACTAAGGCACATTTGCATGTGGCACTGACGCTTCAGGTTCACTGAGTCAACTCCCTCCAGCTTCCTGCAGGACAAGCCTATGCTGAACATTCTTGGAGAACCACTTTTTTAATTCTATGCTTTACAGGAGATATCAAAGTACAATTTGAAGGCCTCTGGACACAAAGCCTCTTCTACCACTTCAGTTCCCACAAATGTAGCCATACAAACATTTTCTGCAGTAGCAAAATTGTGAGCCTATGTAATGTCAGCTGCATCCAGTGTCATTCTTTGTGCATCAATACCATAGAAATAGCTCAGGCTTAAAAAAAGAAAAACCTTTCCCCAAAGGTGTGTTGTAAGGGAAGACCAGGATGGTCTAATTTACAGAAGAGTCACTTGAGCAGAGAAACACTTGAGCAGAAGGAGTGAGAGAGTTCCTTAAATCATGGGGGAGTACTTGGAGGGGGTGGGGGAATGGAAGAGGAGTATCCTCAAGCTACACCGTAACAACAATCACCATCTGTAGCGGCCAAGAAAACAGCCTGTTCCGTTGTAATTCTCAGTGCTAAGGACAGATAAGAAAAGCATTATTTTCCAAAAGATATTAAGGCAGCAAAGAAGATGACAAGAAACTAGCATCATGTTCCCTGCAAGAATCTCAAGAGTTGCAAAACAAGAACCTCTGTAGTACTCAAGACACCAAGTTTGGCATCACCTTCAAGAAACAAACAAACTAAAAAAAGTTGTGTTTCTTGTTCGGGTTTGCTTGCTTCTTTAAGGACAACGTTGAACTTCAGTTTGTCAACATGAAATAACTGCTTAGGCCATAGTATGACAATATATTAAGTCCAAAGGTGGGGATTTCAGTGCCAGATCAGAAACATCACAACTGCACAATGCAAAACACGGACAAAGTGTAAACTCCTGCCAGCATTTCTGCAGATGTTTCTTCAAACAAGAGTGCCAGTGAAGCTGATTCATCCCCCACCCTCTCATACCACCCCCTCAAGTTGTGACAGCCTCTCCCTGGATGGCAGGAGGCCTGCACATGGTAAACACAGTTAGGGACTCACATAGGTCAAAAAACTGTCTCCAACCAAACCAACCCCTGCCCAGCTCCAATGCACAGCCAGGCCAAGCTGTGTTAAGCCCGGCAGAGGAAGGAGAGGACAGCTACAATTGCTTCAATGGACACCCTACCAAAAGAAACATCCACAGAAACTGTCTCACTTGGCTGGTTCAAATTTTCTCAGATGTTGACAACTTATCTCTGTAAGGACAAGCCCCGTGCTAAATCAGGAATCATCTGTTCATGCCGCACTAACTTTATGCTTGGTCAAGTGTCATCTGTCCTCCTACATCTTGCATGAAAGCATAAAGTTCCCAAATTAATCACAGTACATTGTGTGCAATTTAACAGAAACATTACCATGGGCCACATCTGACATGGATCATGATCTCGCAATGCACAGGATGAGAGCCACGGAAGCCCAGGCACCATGAAGACTCAACAGCTCGCAAGTAACACACATGTAAAGGACTGGAGAAACCCAAGTCTTTCCTCCACTTGCAAACTCACTTTAAAGCCACCAACTAACTTCTTTGCTTTGCTTTACTGATCAATGCCAAGTAAAAATTATCTCACAGACACTTCTCCATCCTAAAGGTGGTCCAGCCAAAGAGCTGGAAGAGAAGAACGTGTGCATGGTATCTTTGGGGCTGGGCTACAGCCCAAAAGCTTGACCAGTACTTTGCAGGTCCTTCCAGACTTGATTTTAGTAGTAAAAACAGGACAAGGAACCATTCCAGACCTTCAAAGACATTCTGAAGCGGGGCCTCTTTGTATACTGGATTTATGGTGGTGAGCTTCAAAGACCTAGAACCATAATATCTTACAAGACCACCTCTCCCAATAGTTCCAGTTACCCAAACCTCATGGGAAACTGAGGCAAAGCAGCTGCAGGGCTTGGTCACTTACCTGCTTGGGGATTAAAAAAAATAATAATGTGCTTGGAAAACAACAAGACAGAGTGCAAAAAACACCTTACTTGGTGCAGAAGTAACACTGATTTCACAGGTTACTTTTTGCCAACAAATGCCCAGAACTACCAGAAGTTAGCCTCCAACAGTTCATACCTTTGCTTTCAAGCGACCCCATACTGCTCAGGAGTGGTTTATAAATCAAAGTAAAAACAGTAACAGCAACCTCCTCATTCTCTTCTCATCCTACTGGGGAGACTACGCACCCTATTTCTTTACAGAAGTCAGGATGCTTAAACATCAAAAGTTTATTGAAAAACAACTAGATGCAAGTGAAAGGAATATCACCAAAATCTTACTAGTTAAACAAAGCAAGTTTTAAGAGTCTTTTTTCCACTTTCCTCCAATTTTTATCGAGTATCTTTTATTCACCAACACTGAAAGGCAAAATAACAAGGAGCAAAACGGGCACTGCCAAGGAGTGCCTCAGCCACTCCCCAGACCAGCAGTGCCCCCCTCCCAGCCCTCCCAGAGCACTGCCCTGGCACAGCCTCCCACCCACCAGTCCAGGAACAGCCTCAACTCACCAACAGAGCAGAAACAAGCTTAGTCCTTTCACTCCATTGTGCCAGCTGCAAATTGTTTGCAGCTATTACAAACCCAGAGTTGTCACAGCTCTAGCCCCGAAACACACCTAAGCTGGCTGACAACACTCCCCCCCATGCAGCATTTCCCTATAAAAGGCTAACGAATGCTGAAGCAGTCTGATACAGGGGTGAGGGGAAAGGTCATGGAAGGAAGAAGACTGCAAAACATGCAAGATAAATTTGTGTAACTAGAAACAATGAAGGGAAAAGATGAAGAAACCCACTGCCTAGCTCTTGCTGAAAGGTGATAAGCTAGAAGCTGTCCTAAATTTATTAGGGCCAATGACCACAGAAGCCTATTAGTAATTTTCAAGAATAAACTCTCACTTTTATCTTTACATGTTATTTCATACCTCTCCACTAAACCCATTCTTAGCTCAGGTTACCTGCAAAGTTAGTAAACAAAAACCCAGCAAGCACAACCAAAACAAGGATATTGCACAGTAAGCCCTCCTGTCGCCCAAAACACATAAACACTGACAACAAAGCAAGGGGACAGGAGAAGGTTTACAAGTGATCCTGCAGTTAAATGATCTGAATTTGCTCCAGATTCAGACTCCAGTAACATGTTCTTCGCAAGCTTCCTTAACAGCTCTCAGTTCTTTACCAGGAAACCTCAAACAATTATTATTGACATTATTGTGATGTCAAGAGGACTGATGCACCATCACTGTGCTCACAGCTCTCTGGCAGCATTATGGAAGCCAAGAGCTGTAGGCTGCCACAAGAGCCTGGATGCCAAGTGGGAGTACGGAATGGGATGGGGGCAGGTCAAACCACAGCCCCCAGCCACGCATTAACAGCACCCTATGGTAGCAGAGAGATGATGTAATATTGCCATTCCTAAAAACTGTGGGGACTACACTGAAATAAGATGTGTGACTGCAGCACAGGCAGACAGACACACCACCACCAGCTACTAAGTAATAGCCAGTAAGTTCTGGAGCTTCAGCCTCCAGAACACTGGAATAAAGCTGCTGTGAACCTTGGGTGCCCACATCAAGCACTGTGGGTCATCACTTCCATCACTTCAAGGTGTTAGATGCATCAAGTACTTCTATGCTTAACTGACTTGTGATCAGATCTCCCAATGCCATTTAATCATATCTTAAATGTACCACACACTCAAAAACAGTGATAATTTTGTAGCTAAGCACACTCCCAAACAAGAAGGTAACCCATAAAAGTCAAAAACATCTAAAAGACTCCATCCGAAAGCATAAACTGACATTTATCTAACCAAAAGTGTTGTCTTCAGTAGTTTTTCCTCCATCCTTCCTATCAGTTCTTTCCCCATCCCCTTGTTCCCTGCCCTCCCACTGAGCCCATTCAGCTGTTCACACAGTCCCACAGTGAACCAGATTGGGTAGCTGATGCAAGATTAAAAATAATCCAGGAAAAAACAAAAAGTGAGGAGGAGGGAGGTGGAAAAAATTAAGTTCCTCAAATCAGTGCGAGATGAAAATGCAAAAAATCATTGTTTCACTGCATCAAGGGAATGCCATAGGGGCATAAACCTGAAGTGGGGCTCAGTCAATTGCCAACACTAAAGGAATACTTGTCACACCAGAGTTAAGCTCTCCTGGAGAAGGCAGAGACAGCCTACCTGCTGGAAAGTCTCTTGATACCAAGATGACCTGTTCCCTTCCAGGCAGCTGACACAGCACTCTCCTGAAAGCAGAGCCCGGCACTAGCTAGAACAATGAACATGTCTCTCCCACATGCATTTTTTCATCAGAGGCCCCAAATTCCAGATCAGAGGTCCCAAGCTTCTCCGATCTGGTGTTTATCCAACATTCCCATATGGTCTGTGATCGTGCAGGCTGCCAGAACACTCCATGAAGAGGCAAACCAGCCCACCATGACTCCTTCCAAGTGAAAGCAGTCCACTTTCTTCATGCTGCCATTTGTTTCATGGCTGTACAACAGCTGTTAAGAAAACCTTCACTTCTGCTACACTGGAGGCAGGCAATTCCAGGATTTCCTACTGGCCAACAACTAAGATCCCCCATTTCATTTTGGTATTTGATACCCTGGCATTCTTCCCCACACATTTCCAAAGTTTTACATCCTCCCTGAACTGTGCTAGCTTGTGACAGCCCAATTTGTATTGGAAACCAACTCCCTTCCCATCAGAAACCCACCAGGAGAAACTTGACAGGATCCAGCAGAGCCAGCTGCTCTCTCCAAACGACTGGATGCCACCAGCCAACTTATCCACACAGCATGACAACCATTCAAGGGGCAGCTCCTTAGCCCACCAGCACGATCACTCTGCTTCTCAACACAAAAGGGGAGACTCCAGCCCTCACAGCGCAGGCTCCTCAGCTCCTCTACCCAGGAACACATGAAGAGAACAACACACTTCATGTCCACTTGCCATCAACCCACTAATGGCTTCTGAAAACAACAATTCATGGTGTTTCATGACCAGGCCTACAGCAGTGACCATCCTTTCTGAGTGAACACAGACTTCCAGGAGCAGTATTGATCTGTAGTGAGCAAGCTGCTTTTGGCAGCTGCTAGGTCTGGAGTTCATGCAGCACATCCGGTAGTCACAAGTGTAATAAGAGATTATCTTCTAAGTGTTTGTCTTCCAGTGAGGAAATTTATGAAATGACTGTGCACAAATCCCATCCCGGATTTAATCCTGTGCTGGAGTTCACACACAACTTCAGTGCACAAAACCATTAGTGGGAGATAGCAGCACCAGAGGTCAGAAATAATTCGATAACACACACTCCTGGGCTCAGGCTGAACAGAGCTCTTACACAGAAACAGCTGCATCCATCCATATGTTGATCTTGGTAATACATCAAATCAAGATTTCATCCATATGGACCATAACAGAGCACCGCAACCTTGGCTATCAGCCAGCTGCCTTGCCCTCTGCCCAGAAAGGCTATGGAGCAAATCCTGGGCAACATTTCCAAGTGCAGGAAGGACAAAAAGGTAAGTAACTGAGACCAGCCAAAATGGATATTCCAAAGGCAAATCAAACCTGACCAACATGACTCCCCCATCTGGGATGAAGAGACTGGCTCTGTGGCTGAGGGGAGAGCAGAAGGTGTTGGGACACCTTGACTTCATGTCAAAGACCCTGCTAAGCCTCCCACAGCATCCTTCAAACAAAAATGCTTGAAAAACTGGACGATAAACATAGGGGGAAAACTCAGGTTTAGAGGATCACAATTAGCAGTTACAACCTCCACTGTGCTGCTGGTTACTAATGGCATCCCTCAAGGATCAGCCAGCTCTGCTTAGAAGCAGCGATAGGCTGAGGGATAATGGGAAGGGGGACATCAGCTGGAACAAGACAAAATCTATCTAGGCACATGGAAACAAATATTTTCTATAAGCGTGGCCAAACAGGCCCATGGACAGGGCCCAAAGTAAGGCATCACCATTCTTAGAGCCTGGGATGGATACAGCCCTGAGCACTGGGATCTACCTGGGCATTTTTTAGCAGGAGGTCAATCTAGAGACTTCCAAAGGTGCTTTCCCACCTACTTTGGGATCCACAGTACAGATTTAGCCATACAAAATGCTAAGAGATGATACTCCCCACAAGACTTGGCCATTCAATGCTGAACAAAAATCTCCACGAAACTATTCGCAAGTCACACCAGGGTGAATTTCTACAACTCATCTTGGCTATCATCCTGCTCTCAGCATCTCCAAACCAACATAATGCTGCAGGCACACTGTCAGCTTGGGACACAAAGACAGAAAGCTGGGACAGCCAAAAAAGTCAGCTCTTATACCTCTGTGAAACCAGGTACAACCAGAAAAAAAGCACGAGCATGACAAAAGAAGCTGCATTTTTCAAAAAGTAAGGGTAGGCCAGAAGAGCAGAAAGAACAGAAAGTAGTTGTTGATGGAGAGCAGCCACACAAGATGGCTTGGCCACCTTTGCTATATTTTTTCTCTTGTTCACTTTACTTCGGTTTTGCAGAACTCCACAAGAAACAGGGCATTTTGAAAAGAAGGGAACTCCACAAAAACATCTTCCTGTACAGTCTATAGTCCTGGGGAGAAGGAAGCTCCACAGAACAGCTTTTATGAAGGAAAATGGCTGAGCACAAATTCATGCCAGACCACCCTCAGTTTATGTTCCATAAAACACAGTCCCAAAGCCCGTTGCCTCTCCTTTCTCTTCATGTGAGCCAAAACAAAGGACAATCAGACAGGAGCACAACCCTGAACAGAAGACTAATGGGAAAGCACACAACAAAACAGCAAGAGTGGAAGGGGAGGCAAAGATCTGCAGGACGTGCCTCACACCAGCTCCCTGGTCCACCAGCCATCCTTGAGCTCAATATCGCAGCAACTCCTCCTGGGTCCCCACCCCAACAACCTCGCATGACCCCCCATCCGAGCAGCCTCTCCACGCCGGGCCCCATCCCGGGGCCTGGCCCCATGGCTGCTCTGCTCCAGCCCCGCTCACCCATCCCACCCTGCCCCAGTCCTGCATCTGCCCCAGCCCCCGAGCCTACACCACCTCGAACCTCACACGCCTCGTCTCCCCACACCCTCGTGCTCCGTACAGCCCCACGCGGCTAATCCCCCTCACCTCGGCCATCCCGCTGCGCCCACCGCCCCGGCTCATCCAGCCCCGGGCACAGCGCCCCAGCTCGCCCCGCACCGGGCCCCGCAGCCCTTCACCCCGTGTAACCCCACGCCAGGCCGCCTTCCCCCGTGCAGCC